>NW_024121876.1:3758439-3868439 GCF_016745375.1 Pimephales promelas | reverse complement strand
ATTCAAAATATCTGTTTTCTGATATATATAGAGGGAATGCGCGTGACGTCATCGTCGGCCGGAGTGCCTGCAGTTCCTCACAGTGAGTGGCAAAAAGACTGAGCGGCTGTATGTGTTCAGCGTGAATGCCGCGAAAAACAAACACAACACACACAAATCAAGTGGGAAAGAGCTTTGCGATTGACTGTAGGCCTACAACTAGATTTGACAAAACATCGGAGGTATATTTGTACAGACTGCTATGGAAAGAGGAGCAAATGGATCGCTGCAATTCACAGAAACAACTGGACTCCAGTCAGCCAAAGGTGGATTTGCAGTTTTCATTTTGAGTCAATATGCTGAATTTAGCTGGAAAACCATATCCATATATTTTGTATTGTTATATACATTATCAGCTCATCAATTAAATATTTATCATTGCATATTCTGCTTTATTGGATGTTTTTTAATAAAAAAAAGGTTTTTTTTTTTTTTATTAGAAAAAGTTTTAGGGCTGGACGATATGATGATATATACAGTATAGGCTATATACTAACACTGATATAAGTGATCACCCGGATTTAGACCTACCTATATTATATTTCTATAAAGCGTTCACAGGCAAATTTGCTTTACGTTTAGGTTTTGGTTTATTTCCCCGGTGTCGAAATCAGGCAAACATAAATGTCAGGCAACACGATTCCCGGCTGCATGTCAATATCGATGGATCGCTGGATCTTTAGTAAGTTGTAAGAAACACTATATTGAGTCCAACATTTAGTTTAAATTGATAAAATTGTTCGATTTAGTCGCATTTCCGCAGTTTTCCCCTATTAAATCCAGTCACGCAGCAGATCTTTTGCCACTCGGTCAGGCTGAGGGGGGTTGTCACGCGGGAAAGTCACGTGTCAAATGCATTCCCTCTATATTTGAAGAGTTCAGATGCAAAAGCCTCTAAATGCCATTTGAAATTTTCTTCTAAAATGATCATTTTTATCAAGCTTATATATTCAAGTTCAGTAATTTCACTTAAATGACAGTTAATAGGTAATCCTCATTGCAATTTAAGTGAAATCACTGAACTTAAATATACAAGCTTGATAAAAATGATCATTCTAGAAGAAAGTTTCAAATGGCACTTAGAGGCTTTTGCATCTGAACTCTTCATATATATATATTTCTTCTCATACTCATTGGCCTGCCACATTCCGGATTCATTGATAAGCCCCTTCCAGATTTAACGTGTAAAAAAAATAAATGTAAAATTCAGTCGCACACTCTCTAATTTTGGTCACAAAATGCGACCATTTGCTCGCAGTCTGGAGCCTGTATACTCATTTTCTATTTCTAATCAGCCAAAGACTAGACTGCCTTTAACTCTTTCCCCGCCAAACACGGAATTTTCCGTGTTTAATGAAAAAACGCATCTGCGCCAAACACGGAATTTTCCGGGTATCCGTGTTTTAGGTGGTATACGGTAAGGAAGACCTGCGCGCATGTCCTGAATGATTGCGCAACTCTTTGATCAGAGAAACAGATTGCAATCGTCTCAAACAGTGGAGTAGTGAGAATGTATCAGACAGACAATGCAGAGGTATATGGCTGAAGTACTGGAGGTTAATGGACTCGGAGTCCGATCACTCTTTATTTGATAATTCTGAATCTGATCGGGACGAAGTAGTCAGTGAGAGAGATGCACATGTTCATGCTAGCCATGGACGTGCCGCAGATAGATCGTATAATATTATGACACTATAATATGTATGTGTGTGTGCAGGCATTTATGTGTGGCTGTCTAAATATGAAGGTGTAATTGTCAAATTATTTCTCTCTTTGTGCACATTTACCACATTGTAAAATGTATTTGTGTGTGTGTGTGTGTGTGTGTGTGTGTGTGTGTGTGTGTCTAGGCCTGTTTATTGTAATTCCAATTATTCATTATTCACAGGTAGAACACAGAGAGGCAGAGGCAGAAGTTTTATTGCAAAAGTTACATTTCCCTTACATCCTGGGAAATTTGATATATTTAGGGCCCAAGCCCTGAAAGGGCGAAGGCCCTATTGTTTTCCTTGGGATTATTATTCTTTAGTATTATTATTATTTTGCTACCTTTTGGGCACTTTTGGGGCCCTTAACGTGCTCGAAAACTCTTGAAACTTTGCACACGGGTCAGAACCCGCGGCCATCAGAGCCGGGCTGAAGATGGTACCCGGGCGTGGCAGGGCAGCTCGTCAGCGCCCCCTGGAACGGGGTCCGAACACTTGGTCCATAACTCAAACACGCTTGTATGTAATAATATGAAACTCGGTACACATGTTGATCTCATCGTTTCATCTATACCTCGCGCTCTTACTTTTTACCCCAGCCCAACAGGAATTTGGCTATTGAGGTTTGTTTGTAAAACGCTCGCAATGGAATGTCGAATACTCCTCCTAGAGCTTTGATCCACATTCGACGAAACTCGGTCAGCGTGTCTAGGCCTGTTTATTGTAATTCCAATTATTCATTATTCACAGGTAGAACACAGAGAGGCAGAGGCAGAAGTTTTATTGCAAAAGTTACATTTCCCTTACATCCTGGGAAATTTGATATATTTAGGGCCCAAGCCCTGAAAGGGCGAAGGCCCTATTGTTTTCCTTGGGATTATTATTCTTTAGTATTATTATTATTTTGCTACCTTTTGGGCACTTTTGGGGCCCTTAACGTGCTCGAAAACTCTTGAAACTTTGCACACGGGTCAGAACCCGCGGCCATCAGAGCCGGGCTGAAGATGGTACCCGGGCGTGGCAGGGCAGCTCGTCAGCGCCCCCTGGAACGGGGTCCGAACACTTGGTCCATAACTCAAACACGCTTGTATGTAATAATATGAAACTCGGTACACATGTTGATCTCATCGTTTCATCTATACCTCGCGCTCTTACTTTTTACCCCAGCCCAACAGGAATTTGGCTATTGAGGTTTGTTTGTAAAACGCTCGCAATGGAATGTCGAATACTCCTCCTAGAGCTTTGATCCACATTCGACGAAACTCGGTCAGCGTGAAGTCAAGACATTGAGGATGAAAGTTTGCGAGGGGATTTTTTATATCTCGAACGGTTTGTCCGTGGCGAGGAAACGAAATCATGGCGAGAAACGTGAAACAGGAAGTGTGTTATAACTTCAGCATACATTAACTGATCTTGATGAAACTTCAGCAGTGTGTTCGCTGTAAGAGGACGATCACATGGATGTGACTATTGTGAGTCAAAGTTATAGCGCCACCAACTGGCAGCAGGAAGTGTGTCACTTTCAAAATGCTTAGATATCACCCTTTTATTTTTACCCGATTTGCTTCAAACTTCATATGTATAATGTAAACATACGGCAGATGTAGACCTGTGAATGGATTCTTGATATCTTTGAAACTGTTGCCGTGGCGACGCATCAAACTTTACCCTTCTTTTAGGATGCTTTTAGGATGCTTTTGAGACCCTTAGCATGCTTCAAATTGCATGAAACTCGACAGACACATCACATTTATTAGCCAGTAGACATGTGCAAAGTTGCAGAAACGGGCGTGGTGAGGGCTCAGTAGCGCCACCTTTTGACAAAAGTGGGGTGGTTAGTTTTAACTAGAGTTACAAAAATTGGTATGTATATTGTACTCCTCGAGCCGGACAACTTTCTAATTGACACTTATTAGCTAGGACCCACAGAAAGTCAGATATTTTTGTTTGAATATGGCCACTCTGAGCCTTTGGCTGGCTGGCTGGCTGTCTGTGTGTGTGTGTGTGTGTGTGTGTGTGTGTGTGTGTGCAGGGGGAGGGGGCTTAACCATTTCACTGCTGTGTGTATGACCTGCATAAAGAAAATACATTTCTCAAGCCTGGTATTTTTTAAATAAGTTTTTATTTTTATTTTTTATAAGTAAAGGCATATAACTAGTTTAATTGTAGTGAATTGACAATAGTTTTATATAATTAGTTTATTAATCAGATTAACTTGGTCAATAAACTTGGTCTGAAAATTTGGTCCATAAATCAAACACACTTGCATGTAATAATATGAAACTTGGTACACATATAGATCTCATCGTTTCATATATACTTCACACTCTTACTTTTTACCCCAGCCCAACAGGAAGTTGGCTATTTAGGGTTGTGTTTAAAACACATGCAATGTAATTTAAATTATTGCTCCTAGAGCACTGAACCAAATTCGACGAAACTCGATCAGCGTGAAGTCAAGACATTAAGGATGAAAAAGTGCCACGGGATTTTTGATATCTCGAACGGTTTGGCCGTGGCGAGGAAACGAAATTATGGCGAGAAACATGGAACAGGATGTGTGTTATAACTTCAGCATACATTAACTGATCTTGATGAAACTTCAGCAGTGTTTTCGCTGTAAGAGACCGATCACATGGATGTGACTATTGTGAGTCAAAGTTATAGCGCCACCAACTGGCAGCAGGAAGTGTGTCACTTTCAAAATGCCGTGGCAACGAAACAAACTTTAACATTATTTTTTGATGCTTTTGGGACTCTTAGCTTGCTTGAAATTGCTTGAAACTCAACAGATACATCACATTTATTAGCCAATAGACATGTGCAACTATGGCAAAAGATTAAAGTAATGTCAAAAAAGTAAACACTAAAAGCCTCATATCTTCTAAAAATGTAATTATACATCATTTGTTTCTAAATTAAATTATACAAATATTATAACTTCCCCAATTTTTCCTTTTTTTTCATTTAAGAATTGTGTTTACGTTCAAAAACAGCCAGAATTGTTGTAAAATTCATAAAAAAATAATAATCTGAGTCATACGTAGTGCTATACTGCCCTCTTGTGTTCAATATCAGGTAGGCCTATTGTGTATATTCCCACCGGTTAATCAACGTGTGACTCCGCTGGGACTTGGGAGCTTTTAAATCGCTTACTTAAAACCGAAAGTCAAAATACGGATGTCCGCACAAGACATTAATGGTGTGGAGTAGAGCGAGCATTTTAAATAAATTCCTATTAAGTAGGATTGAACTAAACAGAAAGAATGTTCACTCTGTTCTGCTGGTTCCTCGCTGGTGGATCATATGATTACTTTGTCATAATCTATGACAAAAATGCTATTATAAACCATATTAATAATAGATAATACACATTGCTCTTATTTTTGAAAAATACATTCATGAAAAACAAGATAACAAAAATCATTAAAAAAAAATATAGCCATGGCTGCTATAAAGCAACATATAATTGAAAGGCAATTAATAATCTGTCATTACGTCACTGCATTATGATATTACGGCTCCAATACGGTGCAGCACAAAGCACTTATGTGCATCCCGAGCGGAGAATGATGTGCTTGAAGCCACATGAAGTTACAGCGCATTGAGTCCGTATTGAAAAGTTCAAAGCACAAAGGAAATACATATTTATGAACAGTGTATTATACATTATCTATCTATGCAATAGTTTATTGAGCCTTTTCTTTTAAAGGTTTTAAATTTCAGTTACTGTGTGCGTGAAGAACAATTATAGTGCTCTGACTCTAGTGTTGTGATCTAACCGACAGCGTCCGACACCCGGTAGAAAGTAACACGATTAAGTTACAGCAATAAAGTCCAGCAAGAAAAAGTTTCTTCATTCGAAAATATAGACCTTTAGACCTTTATCTTAAAGATCCAGTATAATAGGATTAACATTGAATCATTGAAGATCGTTTCATCATTGACTGTTACCGAATGTGACGTGCTGTTTGAATGCTGAATGGAGAATGACTGACAGGCGCAGAGAGGGAAAAGTTTGTGTTCTTGAATTTAATGACTTAAATATTAATTTCTATATCACATAATAGCTTCAGAACACTAATAATACAGTACACAAAAACTTTATGGTACTTTAGAAAGTTTTTGTGCCTTTGTGCCTAACAGAATAGTATATGCACAATATAGAATTTGAATCAGCCTCGTCAAAGATGGCAGTGTCAGAGCCGATACCGATCCTGAGTATCTAATCGGCGCACTTCTTTTCAACAGTCAAATTGAAATTGAAATTGCTTGAAACTCAACAGATACATCACATTTATTAGCCAGTAGACGTGCAAAGTTTCAGAAACGGGCAATGTGCAAGGACTAAATAGCGCCACCTTTTGACAAAAGTGGGGTTGTTAGTTTTATCTACAGTTACAAAAATCGGTATATACATTGTACTCCTCAAGCCGGACAACTTTCTAATACATAGTCATTAGCTCGGACCAAGAGGAAGTCAGATATTTTGGTTTGAATATGGTGAGCCTCTCTCTGAGCCTACGTCCCTGTATGGCAAGCCCTTTTAACATTTAAAAGCTAAGTTTGCCTGTCCGGAATTAACATTGTAGATATCAACAACGTCTTTCTGTCTATTCGTAATTACATTTTGGATAGTTTGTATTATCATTTAAGACATCTGTAACATAATTGTGACTAGTCGAAATGACAGAGTATGGCAAGCCGTTTTAACATTTAATCATAAAAGGGCCAAAGCCTTCGGCACCGCTACCCGGGTGCCTTTAGGTAACTAAAGGAACCGGGGTTGCGGTGCCACCGGCTTGGGCCCGCCATCGCTGCTCGCAGCTATATTTTACATTTATTTTATGTTTTTAATTTATTTTGGAAAGTTTTATATATGAAGGAAACAACATCTGAATGTATTCTGCTTTTAAATGCACTTGTTTGATAAAAACACCTTTTTCTCAGTTTTTTTGTCCAAAATGTTGTGTTTTTGACAAAACCTACCTCTGTTCAAGAGGCAATAAAAAAAGAACAGATGAAGATAAAATAAAAACGTTTTTTTTTGCCTAAAAGCAGAGGCTCAGATCTTTATTTTTATATATATCATCTTCATTTATTCATGGAAGAAAATATTCAGCGGGGGCATTCAAATTTAGCGAAAATCGTCAAAAACCCTGGCGGTGGCTGGCAACTTTTTTTTAAAACGCTGGCGGGGAAAGAGTTAAGGGGTACCTTAGCACTAGATAAGAAAGACAAATCAATGCCTTACATGTGTACATGTTTTTTCTTTTCCTTTTTTTTTGGTTTGCTTTTATGCCATTCTTTTCACTGCAAGTTTACCCACGGCTTGCAGAACACCAGTGGAATGTTGATTTTTCACTTTCTTGGATGCCAGGTCATTTCTGAATGGCAGTAAAACATGTTACAAAATGTATGCATGACTTCTAAACAATAATACAAAACACATGGGAAGTGTTTCAGCATGTTGTGCTATTTTAGTCTGAATTGAGTTCAGTGCTGTTGCTTCAGTGTTGACTCACATTGCTCAAAGAAAGCATTATATGTGCACTCTCAACATGAAAGCGATTATCAAGTCCTGTCATTACTGTAGAACGTGCTAACATTAAAACCCTGTTATATATACAGTAATGCACAGCACTATTTGTGTGACGTTCAGTTGCTGCCTATGAAGAGTGTTCCATATTGGTCAACACATTCAGGTTTATTGTATTCTTATGACATCAAAAGAAATATTCCTCTTATGAAATTCTTGACACCATAAGCTGATCACAGATCAGTTTGTGCCCAAGGAGGCGTAGTGAATTTGCACGTTTGTTTTTCTTTTTTTTTTCTACCCTGATACGGGAAAAGAACAGCGTGCTGCCATGATTTCTGTTGAGGTTGGCAGGGCAGGTAGACACAACATGGCATGTTTGTTTGCAGTCAGACTTCAAAAAAGAGACGATGCAACCAGAGGTATGCTGTGAATGTGTGTTTTGAACGGCAGCATTGATACCTTGGAACTGTTTCATAGTGAGAACTTTCACTTTAATTCTTTTTAGATCCTTTTGACTACATTACAGTGCCTGCTGCTATACCACACTGTGACCCAGGTGGTCTTTTTCTCTATCACATTCCCCTTCCCAAACCCCAAAGCCTATATGTCAACCTGAGATGTATGCAGGAAAAGGCAGGTTTCCTGTCTGAGAGCGCAAACTCTGATGATATGTACAGAATCCAGTGGTGTCGGTCACGTTAAACGCAGTCAGTTCTTCAAATGCGCTCTGCTTTACATCATCCAAGTCATTTTGAGGCAAGAAGAGGGTAGAGGACACAACAGGTCTTCTGTTACACAGTGTGATCTTAAGTAATGTTTTATTATTTTCTGCCTTTTCCGTGTCTATACAATGCAAGGAATTTTGTTAATCAGTATCTTTGTCTAGTTTTCCAGTAAAAATGTACAATTAAAATGTATCTTATTTATATATAAAATATTTAAATTATTAACTATACAAAAAATTACAATACATACATGTTTATATAATATATAATTTGTATTATATTTTTATATTTTGTTTATTGATTATATATAACATCATATTTATGTATTATTTTAGGGATGCACCGAATATTCGGCCGCCGAAAATTTTCGGCCGAAAATGGCCCAAAAGGGCATTTTCGGTTTTCGGCCGAAAGACTTTTATCACCGAAACAATACGGCCGAAATGTTGTGATGACGCAAACAGAAACCGCGACCTGCACGTGCTTGTCTGAAGCAACAGGTCTGTGGTGTGGACGTATTTCAGTGTATCTGAACCCGCGGTGAGACGGAAACCTTGTTTATCCACCTATGTCTGCTCTAAACAATGCGCGCCGCCATGACAACTCGACTCCGGTTGCAAGCGGGTCAAGAGCGGTGCGCGCGCTGTCTGTGGAGACTTGCGCTGCGGAGGCAGGCGAAAGCTCGCAACCGGAGTCGTCGTCATGGCGGCGCGCATTGTTTAGAGCAGATATAGGTGGATGAAACAATTAAAAATATAAATAAGACTCGCGCTGCGGAGGCAGGCGAAAGTGAACAAGGCAGCGCGCGTCTCTACAAACAGCGCGTGCACCGCTCCAAACGGTCGAGGCGTTTATACTTGACGCGCTGTCCGTTATACTATTCCTTGAAACGACAGGGGACGACTCAAGTAACTGTCCTCTAACCATCAGGAATCGGTGAGAAGAAGACAGATAAATACATGACAATGTTTATTTTTTAGTATTCCACCACCAATACAAAAATAATCATGTAAAACCCAGTAAACCCTGAGATTATTTCTTGTGACATTACAAAAAAATATGAATATGGGAACATGTATGTATAGAACTAAATTAATGCTCTCTTAAATATTTTCTACATTCACTAAACATGTTTCATTAAGTTTCATGTACATTTGTATTAAACATGGACCATTGTTCATTTAAAAAGGCTTTTTATGCTATTGTATGCTAAATTTTTAAAATGTAACTAATTTAGACGTGCAAAATGGGTGCTAGTGTGATGAGAAGTTTGCGCTCGGCTTTGTTTTTGAGAGAACATTTCATTTTAAAACCTTTCTGCAGGCCAGTAGATTATTATTTAGTGTACACATGAGTGGGGTCAAGTTAAACATTTTAGTTTGAATTTTATTTTTTACTGTGCATTGTGCTAAATAAATATTTGCACAATTTGTAATTGATTTATTCTTTGAAAATGTTATATTAATTTATGCAATTTCAATGCCTTGATTTTAGTAAAGTTTGTACACAGTCATAGCCATAAATGCAATGATACTAATAATTGGCATAATTTATTTCGGTGTTTCGGTTTTCGGTTTTCGGCCTTGGTTTCCTCTTTTTCGGTTTTCGGTTTCGGCCAAGAATTTTCATTTCGGTGCATCCCTATATTATTTATATAATTTATACATTATTAAAATTGTAAAATATTTCATTGTGAATTCAATTAATACAAATTACAAATACATTTTATAGTTGTTTTTGTTTTTTTTAGGATGTTTTAACAGGAAACATGACACAAATACTGATTTACTGTAGATGCTGATTTAGTGTTCCATGATTCATGGTATTTTGTCCAAATTTAAGCTACAAATTTAAGCTCTGATCCACATCACCCCTTATCAGAGGTGTTTCTGATGTGGCTTTGCTCCTGCGAAATGTAATGTTGTTTGTATTTTCTTGATTTATTTTCTGAAGATCCTAAACATTTACTTAAATTTAGCACATATGTTTCCTTTGACTGTGTCTTTTCATATTGTTTCTGGCTCCCCAAGAAACTGTAAAATGTCCCTCCTCCCACTCAGTGTAAACCTGACTCCAGACAGGTAAGACAACCACCCACTCAATCCTCGGCAGAAAGAAAGTGAGAGAAGATAAATTTTCCTTTCACGTGGGGAATGTGGTAATGTAGGCCTTTGAAAAGCATAGGCCGTTCTTATCCATCATATTGCATCATATCTCACGGCAGACAGACTCCTCTGCTGTGGACAATGTCACAATGAACTCATTTCTCACTGAGACCTGCTCAACACCGACAATTAGTCATTCACAAAGCTCTTGGGTCTTTGAAGGCATTGTGAATATGGTATTTTTATGACTGCTGACAACTTAGAGGAATTCTTGACAGCTGGTTTAGGTTAGGCCACATCGAACTGTCCAACAATTTTGTGACCAGATTATTTCATCTCATTTTTATTTACTCTCATTTCATTTTTTTTTTGTATTTTTATTTTTTATATATATTTTTATATTCTATTTATTTAATTAAAAAAAAAAAAACTTTTTTAGAGGAACTTTTTTAGAACTTTTTTAAACTTTTTTTCCTCTAATATATATATATATATATATATATATATATATATATATATATATATATTATATATAAATATATATAATATATATTTTTCATTTGGTAAAAAAAATTGGGAAAAATTGTTGTTCTCTTGTTTTTAATATGTCTGGTTAGGATGAAAATGTGGAACAGATCGATTAGGACAAAGAGGTTGAAAATAAACTTTTTATTGTTAAAATTAAGGATAGCTGGACTGAAATCTTGAGGTCATTATTTCCTTATTTGCTTCTTTCATTGTAACACTCACATATTGCCGATTTTTTTTTTTCACCCAGTAACGTCTAAAAAACTGTTTGTATCCCAGTCTTCTGTAAGGATTTAATGGAGAGAACAGTGGCACAGGAGCAATATGACCTTCCCAGATTCTACCCCGCCAATTAAAGCACATCGGACTGAACATTCTCCCTCTCAGACTACATTTGGTGTTTGCATTCAAAATACCAGAGCCCAGAGAGCCAAAATTACCCATTGTTTTATGCTTTACATAAATATTTACAAATGCAGCACCAGAGAAGTTTAGGCTAAATGGACCATAGAAATATTCTCAGCACAGGGAGAAAGATGGTCCCACGAGGGCCACAAGTTGTTAAAATTAATGTTTGTGGCAGAGAGTAAAGGGGATTACAGTTAAACGCCACGAAAGCTGTTATTTTTGGTGGATTTTATTTTTGAGAAAGGTTTGCTGTTCTCCCCGCTGAACCTAAAGCTCAAACATCCTGTTTTTCTTCAGGTTGTCGACTTGTGGGATAGTTAGCAGAAAGTTTCGGAAGGGTCCGGAAGAAAATTTCCTTGTGTGTTTAAGGTCATAATGAAATTGGCCAAAACAAAAAATAACAGTTGATTAAAGAGGGGGAGATTTATTTATTTTACAACTTTATCTAATGTATTGAGACCTGCATTCTCAGTATTTATGAGTACGTCATAAATATCAAAATACTGAGGCAGCATTGGTTACTGTTGCAACACTGAATGTTTGGGGGCTATTTATTTCTACTCAAAACAAGAAGGTAGAGTCAGAACCACAGAAACTTGAGTGTAAAGATGATGATGATGATATTAATAAACAACTTTCAGTCTATTCATAACCATTGTATAGGTTTCATTTTAAACATCGGTGAGACGTTTTTCAAGAATGACCTAATCAGTGAGCTTATGCGATAGGCGTCACTGCGTGAGCTGACTATTATAGCAGGAGCATCGCCAACCTCATTTTTAGCCTCATTCATGCTTTCTGTTGTTTTTTAGTTTTCTGGTTAATATTTCTGTGCACTGGATTGGGTCTGTAATAGTATGTTAAGATGTTAACATCCATGTCGGTATTTCTGTAACTTGTGTATGTTGTTAGTACAGTGTTTGGATTTCATGTAAGATCTTCACGAGTCTTTTGTTGAAGTGTTGCCTATGGGCTATATGCACGCATAAGTTCCGCATTTGACGTAAGGATGCTCGTCCATTTCCGGTTGTGTAGATTAAAGCGGAGGAAAACCGGAGAAAACGGGATTATGGCAGAGTCTTCAATATTTACTGTCCTCCCGTCTTTGAAACGAAACGTACATACGTTTAGATGTAATTTTATATATAGTTATGTTTATTTAATATAATTTTAAAAAGAAGCATAAACACAACGAGGGGTGTCTGTTTTATCTGTTTTTGTGACTAACGTTTCATTAGTATAACCATGGAGTATAAAATTCAATATAAATTCTCGGTATTGCATTGGACTCTACGATCGGCGGAAGTTATCGAGCATCCTTAATCCTTCACCGGAAATAACGCCGTGCATAGAGCCCATTGAAACACATTTTGGACAGGGCATATCAAAGTATTCAACAGTCTCATTCTAGAAAGCATCTGATTGGATAAAAATTTGTGTAGTGCAGGATGAGTCATCAATAGTTTTGGACTACATCTATTTTCCTTGGAGACAGAATACATTTTAATTGTAACACAATAACTACTAATGTAATATTACAGAATATACTAATGTGAAATTATTAGAATTAAAAATGAAATTTAATATTTTTTTACATGTAATTTAAAATGAATGTGACATCTAGGGGTGTCATGATTCTCCAAATCCTTGATTCGATTACATTTTCGATTCTAAGGTCACGGTTCGATTCGATTCTCGATTTTTATCAATCGGCCAATCAGGATGCTCTCTGTCTTACATGCGCTTCATGAGGCACACACGCAAGGTCTCTCGCTCTCTCCCTCTCGGCCGTGCGCGCAATACGGTTTGGAGCACAGTTTTTTCTGTCTTAGCATGCACGCTCGCTCTTGCTCGCTCTGTCTGAATTTAGGGAGATTTTAACTAATTTGCGTGCATCAGGGAGCCGCTATCAATATGCGGGACACTCCCGGCGCTTCCGCGAGACTTGGGATGTTTGGAAACTGTGGCTTTATTGAAGCGTGAACGTTGTCAACAGGACTCACTGGAGATCCAAAAAACTTCCACTGCAAATTCAATGAAAGAGGAAGGGGTTCAAGTTAGGGCTGGGCGATATGGCCAAAAAATCATATCTCGATATTTTTTGGTCAAATGGCGATATACGATATATATCTCGGTACTTTCTACGTTTTCTATTTAGATAAAGAAAATCTTTATATTAAAAAAAAAAAAAAAAAAATATATATATATATATATATATATATATATATATATATATATATATATATATATATATATATACATATATTCACATTCGGCCCAATGATATCCTACAAACAATGTTGATATTGAAGGATATGGAAACAAATATATAATATAGGCTATGCAATATATTATGTGCAAAAAGCTTTTGTTTTTATATTGACTAAAAGCTAAACTAAAAATGAAAATAAAAACAAAAACAAAAGCACAAACTAATTATATTAGCCTGCATTTGATTACCCCATTATAATCACTTTCACTTTCATTAAAAATATATACTTGTAGGTTTAAATTCCACATATGGCACATTTATTTTCTCCAACAACAAATATTTTAGCAATATGTTTATTTTAGTCAGAATTATTGCGTACTACGTAGTACTATTCACGCGCATGCGCGCGCCGGCGCTCGTTCAAGGAAGCAAGAATTTTAGCGGAGATTCACTTGCAGAAGCTCGTCCTCTTCTGACATGGACATATTTGTTGTGAAATGGACATATTTGCTTTACTTTCTAACATTTACAGATGGAGAATATAACTGTGAAATGTAAGTTGAGCACTGAGGAAAGCACCACATCTCAAACGCATTAAACAGCGCAAGTATATCTGTCAGTCAGCAACAGTGTCTGTCAGAGCATTTGACCGGGCGGCAAGCTGCCTTAAACTTGTTAACTATATCAAAGTGATTTTGACGCAATTAATATAAGCTTGTGTCATGTTTAGGACAAATTGTACTACGTAGCCTAGCTACTTTCACTGCAGCAGCTCACACTGCAACCTCCGCTATTTTTCAGATGTGGTCATATCAAACTACTGTATCGATATAAACGGTATTGCCTCATTCCATATCGTTTCAAAAAATATAACGATACATCGTACATATTCGATATATCGCCCAGCCCTAGTTCAAGTTCTGTTGATGGGTCTCCTGCATCTGCATTTGCCATGCTATCTTTTAAATGGCTGTAGCTAAGATAGAGGAGGTTGACTCGCAGCACTTCAACACGTGTTTTTTTTTTTTTTTCTGTGGCAGCATTGACTATTCCATTTTTTAATTCGAAGTTCGAAATTGTGAATTAATTCACAATTAATCATGACACGCTTATTGACATCAAAGCTGAATTTTCAGCAGCTATTACGCCATTCTTCAGACACCATCTGAGCCAAACAAGTTTATCTTAGTCTCGTCAGACCACAGGACATGGTTCCAATAATTCATGCTCTTGGACAGGTTGCTTTCAGCAAACGGTTTGCGGGCCATTTTGTGAGCCAGCTTCAGAAGAGTCTTTCTTCTGGCACGACGGGCATGCACATTACGGTGTATGGTCTGACCTTCCACTTCTGCAACCTCTAAAGCAATGTTGGCAGCACTCATGTGTCTGTTTTTTGAAGCCAGCTTATGCACCTGACACACAGAACGAGGACTCAACTTCTTTGATTGACACTGGCAAGACCTGTTCCAAGTGGAACCCGTCTTGGAAAACCTCTGTATGACCCTGGCCTGTACTGTAGCTCAGTTTCAGGGTGTTACCAATCTTCTTATAGCCTAGGTCAACTTTGTGGAGAGCAACAATTCTAGGCCTAATTCTCAAATCCTTAGAGAGTTCTTTGCCATGAGTTGCCATGTTGAACATCCAGGACAGTTAATATATACTGTAACTTTTGTGAGATACTGTATTTGTAAATATATGACCAAGATTTAGGGTGACGTTTAACCTTCTATGGTTTCCAAATTAATTAGTGAAATATATATTCATTGCAGATGAGAACTTGGCCAGAGCAGAGGCCTGTTAAAGTGATTGTATCCTCACTGGCTATTTCACCTACAGCCAAATGACTCATTAATCTAATTGTCCTGCTTTTCAGACTCATTCTCTCCATCATATGAATTTATTGTTTTTGGCTACCATAAGTCACTTAAAAGCCAACTTTATCTTAAGGGCCGATTATTTGGTTTCTGAATCAGCCTGCACACTGCCAAGAGTCTTGACCTCTGAATTAACCCGCCGATAGTATCCATTTAAACTGCGTGTATGTGTGAGGGAGTCCTGTGCATCTGCGGAGCCTCAAGAGGACTTTATCAGAGTTTATTAATGATGGTTTGATTCCCTCAGAGTTCAGCGCCTCTCTTTAAACTATAACCCATCAACATTATCAGGGCTTTCTGTTTTCTGTCTCACAGACAGCCTGTCAAAGCCCAGGGGCGGACCTCAAATCTTTCTTAATAATACTCAAAGATCAGAACACAGCTGGGATGCTCATATAGAAACTAAGACATATTGCTTCCTCAACTAAGTGTTTTATTATATTTACTGCTGCATACTATTGCTCAAGCATTTAAACAAACTCGTCCTGTAACTCGTCCTGCACAGTTTCACTGACATGAATGATACCTTGAATCGTGTGGCTTGCTTAGGAGAGGTGTGCTGTTGCTTCTTAATCGGACAGATTTATTTTCCCCTTGTGGTCAATAAAATCAAATACACTTACATTGAAGTTATAAGTTAACCATACCCAAAATTTTTGGGTGGGCTTTTTGGACCAGTAAATAAGTACCTAAAAAAAATCACTTTTCACTTACCACCTCACAGTGCCCTAGAAACCACCTTAGCAACCATTCAGAACATGTTAACAATGACCTGTAAACCAACCAATGTGGGTATGGGGGGAGATTTCAAACAGCCTCGTTGTACACAATTAAAAAAAAAAAACTAAATAAATTCTAAACACATAACATGGAACTGGTGTGTGACTCAATTAGCAACCTTAGAAACAAACAAGGAACTAGACATCAGGAAAACAGGAAAGCATGCAGATGAAAAAAGCAAAGAAACAACTTTGAAAAAAGCATCAAACTTGAAAAACCATCCCTGCTCGCATAGCTCTGCGAAAACGATTAAAAACGCTGTATTTTGCTGCCAGGGCAATAGTTGCGATGTCACTTTGTAAAGAAACACTACACTCCTACTGCACATAATACGCATGCGCAGGACATCATCGTTTTCACAAATTCATGTTTTTGTAGTTTACATGGAGACTATAACGGTATCATTTTCAAAAACTTGCACTTTGAAATCCGTTTTAAAAAGCTTGGGTTTTCAGGTCCCCAAAACACAGTTGTCGTGTAAATGAACTGCCAAAACTCAATAAAAAGTTCACTGTTTTTAGTTGTAAACAATAATTATTAAATAAAAAATATTGTGGCAGAGAACAAAAAGTACATTAAAGACTCTAAAATAACACTGTCATACACCATTCATTCATTCATTCATGCATTCAATCAATCAATCAATCAATCAATCAATCAATCAATCAATCAATCTTTATTACAGACTCAAAGTCCAATTTAAAAAAAGAATAAGAAAAAAGACTATATATATATATATATAAGTAAATCAAAAAAGACAATAAACAACATATACAATCCATTACAACCACACAATTTGTGAACATAGAGTTAAAACATACACCAGTACCAATGTCTCCACAGCTTTGACTGATACCGTGTAGTACTAACCCTTAAATTTATTAAACTGACAATAATTTCATTTTTAGAGTCATTAAGTCGGCAGATAAATCTATACATAAAATTACGTATCAGTGCTTTAAAAGTGATTACTCGTACACTGACAAACATTTCACTTGCACTATGCCATCTAGGTCTCCTTAATAAGATTCTCATAGCATAATTATAGGCTACTTGCAGCTTCTGTAGACTAGATGTTCTGTCATTCATTCATTGCTCCTGTTTTGTGTTGATTTTAATTTTTATTTAAATCACAATACCTTAATTTAGTGGTAAGTCTTTCATGAATAACATTTATTTATTTATTTGAACACAGAATACCTTATTGTTTGAGTTTAATGCATAATATAAATTATTTATTTATTTTTTTCATTTATGATCTTTTTTTCTTGAAGGACACCATATTCTATTGTTGATTTAAAGGTCTTCAGTTTGAAAGCTTTTGCAGTGCCCTCTAAAACAGACACAGACTTGTTAGCCTTCAAGCATGAATCGACGTACAAGCTATTTCTTAAGCCAGTCTGACAGCTGAATTTGATTTTTTAAGACAGCTTCATGACTGCCTTCCTACCCATCCTTAAATAATAAGAGATTATGTATAATCTCCTCTTTTTAAGCTACGCTGAGTTTCACAGTGCTAAAATGGTCGTAAAGCTCGCAGGCTGGGCAAGTATAGAGAAAACCCAGCCCTTTCATAGTGGAACAAATGTTAAAAGCTAGAGCTATTTCAGGCAGGTCTCCTTTTATGTCTGAGAATGAATTGAAAGAAACTTTAGTTCTCCGAGCGATCCATTTCATTTGTTTATGTAACACACAATCAGTGTTGCGTTCACAAAAAGTCAACACACTTCAATTTCATGCCACAACAGGCTTTGCATCAAACAGCAAATTGAACGATTGAATAGCCTTTTTTCAGCAGGGTGAATATCAAGACATGGTCAGCCTTCAGACAAGATTGTGCTCAATGTGTTCTTCATTCACACTGATTCCCCAATGCCGCCTTGTAAAGCTTCGAGCTTCTCTGTTTTTTTTAAGGAAACTTCTACTGTTCACATTGTAATCATATACCGCTAAACCAGATGGAAGGGTGCCAGATACAAAAAGCAACTCCAGTGATTTAGTAAAAAAGGTGTGTGAGGTGGAGAGGAGCTGAGATGCTAATAATTAGCCTGTTCTCTCTCTGTGAACCACACATTTGAGTGATTGCAGGTAACTTCAATAAGTATCCTATTTGAGTCATAAAATGTATAGAGGGAGGCACAAACATATTATGAATAACTGATCAGAAGCCTTTTTAAAATTGTTAATATGTAAATGTAACAATATACTTGTCAGCGAGATTCTGTTTTGTATATGGAGGGTGAAAGTGCATGTTCTAGTTTTCACATGTGTTTAAAGCGTTTGGGAGTTGTGTGCGTGTGTGTGATTAGGTTCGTTTGTCTGCTATGCTTAGATAAGCTGAAAGATTTGATTGTGTTTTTGCCAAATCAGACGTGTCACTGTGAGCAGAGACAGATGAATATTTAAACGAATCTCTTTCTGATTGATTAATCTCGGACATTTTCTTTCACCACCATCAAAGATTAGATTTTCACCACCGAATCCAACCTCTATTAATGTCTTTTCCAGCTAAGCTGCAAAGATTGTGGTGACATTTCCAAATGTTTGATGTGGACCTTTATTATAGATTTCAGGACAGTGACTTAAGTTCATGTAGCTCAACTGGTAGATTGTGGCTCTAGCTATGCCTAGGTCATGGGTTTGATTCTCAGGGAAGTGTAAGCTTTGGATAAATGTGTGCCAGATCCAACCAACCAACCAACCAACTAACCAGCCATTGCTGCCATGTGATTGGCTGATTAGATATTGTCATTGAACAGGTGTATCTAATAAAAAGGCCAATCTATCTGTCTATCTATGTCTGTCTTCTATCATTCGTTCTATCTATCATTCAATTGTTCAAACTTTCATCTGTCTATATTTTTCTATGGATCTATCAATTTCTTGTTCTATCCAGACTGATCTCATGAAGTAGCGTGTGTATGCCACGCCAATTCGTATTTCCATTTTTGGCGTGCTATCAAGACGCATAATCGCTTTTCAGCGTGTTTATGAACGCCGTTGACTTAACGTTATATAAATATATGACTTACCTCAACCCTGTCCCTAAACCTAACCGTCACTGGGGTTAATGGCATTTATGACTGTTCCCTTACCATCCTAGGTAAAAAAAAGATATGACTTACCTCAACCCCATCCCTAAACTTAACCGTCACTGGGGTTAATGGCATTTATGACTGGAGATTTGACTGCGTGTACGGACACGCGGAATGACGGGGATGTTAATGGCGTAGACATACACGCATAGGCGCGTATACACGCGGATAGCTCAAAATGCGTAGAGATAACACGCCACGTGACTCGAAAGTGGCGTGTATGTTTACGCAAATGTCATGATGTCATGTTGTTCTATCAATTGTTTTATGTATCGCTCAATGTGTCATTAAATCTATCTATAATTCGATCTATCCAGTTTTGATCCATCAAAACTTTTACAAGGCTTTAAGCCAACATTCAAAGCTCCAGTTAATTTTAGTTCAATTTCTTTACATTTAAATACAATTCAGGAATCAAACCTTTTCAAAATTTTTTAAAAAATGTGGACAAGCACCAGATTTTATAGACCCTTTTACAGTTGGTAAACATGGTGACGTTTTTTTTTGTGGGCGGAGCTTAGCTGGAGGCAGAAAGATCCGTCTGGGCGCTTCACTAACGCTAGTTAGCAAGGATTGTTAGCTTGTTTTTTTAACAATGACTGGAGAAAATCTGATATTATCTTAATGTGTAAGATCACTCAGTGTCCAGGACCGCGATTGTTATTTCCAAAAGTTATTTTTAACGGACAGAACCAGATTGGCCGACACGTGGCCGCCTACACGCTCACTCAGTGCATGGACGATCTGACAGGATTATAACGTTACATTACCTCGGGTGAGTGGCCTGACTTCTACACCTACCTTATAGAGAAACCGATTGTAAAGAGAAACTAATGGCATACAGTATAAATCTTTAGATGGCTATAACTATGTGCTGGATGGTCCTGTACAAGACTTGTGTGTGTGATCCGCAGTTCTGCCGAGCCAGGGCAGAGAAGACGACAATGTAAAGAGTGTCATTACGGTGCGATGTTAATCATGTGAATATTTTCTAGAAATAAAAAATCCAGATACAGCGTAATCATTATTCATTCATACTTGCACCAAACAACACAATAAGATGACATTTAATAATAATAAAAGTAATTTAAGCTCCTTATTATGTAGCCGAATCTGCTGTGTTTTGTTTTCACATTGTTTTGCCTCCAGCTAGCGCCGTGACGTAACTGTGACGTCGGCGCAAAAGGGGGTCTATTGGTTGTGTGTTATATTTCTGCTGAAATAACATTATTTAAAAATTTTATACCATAAACTGTACATTTATTTCAGATATGTTCTGATTGGTTGTGGTTGTGTCATTTTGTTCAATGGGAAAGGACAATTAAGGCCGCATAATGCCTCATGTTCTGTCATCTCTGGAAAGGGTATCTGTTGGAATCAGGCCTAACCACTACATCAGAGTATCGCTGCACGGCCGTCTGAAAGCTGCGCTGGGCTGCTGTTTGGAAACGGCTTTACAGCTGTCAGGTCTCATGACACCTGTCACCTCAACACACACACAGCTCAGAGGAGAGCCGGATTAGAGCTGTGGCTTGAAAATCACTGCTTAGAGAGATGGGGGTGGGTAGGGCTCACTTACATTACTGAAGTGAAGGGGTCACAAATGGAAAGTTCAGATATGCCCTGTCAATCTGTCATAGAGAAACATCCCAAACATGAAAAGCTTTTTGTCAAGTCATAAAACTTGTCGTCACCTGTCTCACTGATACTGTAACACAATATATCAGAAGTTTCCCATTTAGCACTGATAGCAGACTATAAAAATGTAACGTGATATTTACAATTCTTCTGCTCTTTGTATTTGTTGTTGCTCCTACAGTTACTGTACTAGCAAGCATAGAATATTATTTACTAGATTTGTGCCCGTAGCCGAAAACTCCTGTCAGTCATTTCTCCTAAATGTCTTCACGTGATAAGTGGAAACATGATGTACTGTAATAAAAAAAGGAAGAAAACAAAGTATCTAACTGTGCTCACCAAGGCTGCATTTATTAAATAAAAAATACAGAAATGTTTTTACAATTTAAAATAATTTATTCCTGTGATGCAATGCTTAATTTTTAGCATCATTACAGAAAACATTCTTATATACTGATTTTGTCACACAGGTTGCAGCAAAGACGAGGAATAGGATCGAATCGCAGTAAAATCACCATTTATTAAACGAAAACCAGAAATCAAGGAAACAGAACAACCGGTATTAAATGACATAGAACAAACAATTGAACAAGGAAACCTAGGACTTAAAAACACAGGGGGAAACAATGAAATTGAATGAGTAACAGGTGAGGTTAATTAGCGAATAGCTGACACACACAAGGAAACTAGGCCAACATACCAATGTAGGGAACAGAAACCAAACCAAAGCACAAACTAAGCAAAAAAATAAATAAATAAAATCCTAACAGATTTGCTGCTCAATAAATATTTCTTATTATTATCGATGTTGAAAACAGCTTTTCCGCTTAATATTTTCGTGGAAACCTTGATATGTTTTTTCTTCTTCTTCTTCTTCAGGATACAATAATAGAAAGTTAAAAAGAACAGGATTTATTTGAAAAAAAAAAAAGTTTCAAAAGCCACCAAAGCCCCTTGCCATCACAATATTGTTGTCCTTAGATTTAAGTTTACCGTTAAAACCTTGCATTTAAAATCTCCCAACTAAGCACTACTGTTACCCTTATTGTATCTGTTCCCTTAGGTCTAATAGATAAAATGGAGCACGTCCCATAACGCGGGCCACTTGACTGACTAAGCTAGTTGTCATCGTCTGTGAGAGATTCCAGGACTTGTAAAAACATAAGGTGGAGCCCTTCATTTCGGCTCAGTCGTTCCTTCCTGTGATTGTCAGGTTAGTAATAATATCAAACGCTCCTGTGTTTCAACACCTCAACTCAAGACACTAAAAAGTTGTAAAGAATACGACAGCTCATTCTCGCAGGTGTCATGCTGTTACATGGCGGAGCATGCTCTCCGTTTTGCTGTAAAAGGACTCAAATTAGCCTTAATAGTGGCTTGTATTGTGAAGGGGAAAAGCAATTATGGTGTTTCACTCTTGTTTAGATATTGCTTGCGTTAGGATATGACATCATACAGTGCATGCGTGTGGGATTCTTTAACTCTGTTGAAAATGTGATGCAGGAGCTTTAAAATTAGAATCTGAAATTAAAAGCGGTCTTATTTTAGATACTATACTTTTTCACTGTCTTACCGTTTTCTTCCTTTCTCCTCGCATGTTCTAGAAAGAAAAATAGAGAGCAAAATAAAATGCCTGAGTTAAAATGACTGACAGTCTGCTAGCACGGTCATGTTTGATGTGTAGAAAAAAGGGAAGAGCTCCGTCAGATTCTATGAAGCCCGCATAGCTGGATTTGACATACCAGTTAGGATTCAAGTTCTACTGCACTATTGATTTTAACACAGCTTTGTTTGGTTTTGGCCTTCTTTACTTTTTGGGTTTTCACTATAGCAGATTGAGCATGTTTTTGTGACTGAAGTCAGTCACTGGCTTGCTTGCAAACTTGATTATCAGGTCTGTATTGTCATTAATGTTTGGAACAACTAAGTAAAGTTAGAATAACTAAGTTAAAGGGTTAGTTCACCTCAAAATGAAAATTCTGTCAGTATTTACTCACCCTCATGTTGTTCCAACCCCGTAAGACCTTCGTTCATCTTCAGAACACAAATTAAGATATTTAAGATATTAAGATCACTCCTGTATACTAGTCCATAGGCTTCTTGAGGGAATGACACTTGCTGGCCTCGAAAAGTCATTAAAGGACACCGTTAAAATAGTCCAAGTGACTACAGGGGCTCAATCTTAAGTTTATCAAACGACGAGAACACTTTTTGTGCGCAAAAACAACAAAAATAACGACTTTATTTCAACTATTCAACTTTATTTCTCCCTCTGCGCGAGTCAGGTTACTAGTTTAATAGCGTAAGCTTCTGTTATTGTACGTCACACGCATCACACACACATGACCAGCGTCGGCCAATAGTGAGCCTACGTGTGACGTAGCTTTACGCAATCACACTACGTTAACTGACTACAGGCCCATGGAGAAGGAAGTGAATAGTTGAAATAAAGTCGTTATTTTTGTTTGTTTTTGCCCACAAAAAGTGTTCTCGTCGTTTGATAAACTTAAGATTGAGCCCCTGTAGTCACTTGGACTATTTTAACGATGTCTTTAATGACTTTTAGATGCCAGCAAGAGTCATTCCCACAAGAAGCCTATGGACTAGTATACAGGAGTGATCTTAATATCTTAAATATCTTAATTTGTGTTCTGAAGATGAACGAAGGTCTTACGGGGTTGGAACAACATGAGGGTGAGTAAATACTGACAGAATTTTCATTTTTGGGTGAACGAACCCTTTAACTAGCGAATAAATACACTGTCTTTTTAACGGAACATGTAACAGAACGGATACAAAATGTGCCCCTGCTTGTTTTATTTTTTATTTATTTTTTTTAATCATTTACATCACAATATTTAGGGAAATGCTGCTTTTCATTGCTATGTTTTGAGATGAATAAGTTCTAGTTTTTTAGTTCTATTTATTGTAAAGTTTTATCAGCCTAATTTATAGTTTTCCTTGATAAAGGGACAGTGAAAAAAAAAAAAATTATTTGACGGAAAACAATAGTTGTCAATGCTTTTGTGTTCCTGAGAAACTTTGTGTTCCTGAGAAACAAAATATTGCCCCCTTTATTGTATTTTGCTTATAGTCTAACTAGCTACTTTTTCCCAAAGCGAAGCATAACATTTATATTGAATAGATTTATGTAAGATGCTTGTACCTTGGCAATTTTCCCTAACAATGATTTCCGTATGTCATTCATTGTGCATGTTATTGCATTCAGTTATATGTGCAAACTAAATTGATTAAATGAGGTGGAAAGTGATCAGTGAAAAATGCATGCTCGAGGGCGAATGAGTCGGATTCATGGTGTCTATCCTAGCATGTGATCATTATCTTGATCTTGTACCTGTATGTAAAGAAAACAAACTCTTAATTGTTTTCCTGGAAGGCTATTGGATGCTGTAGCATTAACGCAGCCAAGCTACATGTTTTGTCTAGGAAGCAATAGAAACCGTACGTTCACAAAGAATCTCTGGCACCGATTCCCCGCAGGAACATGATCCGGGGGCACTGTCTGCATTAAACCCCTCTGTTAGGTGTCAGACACGCTTCTTTGTAGTCCTCGCTTCGAACCCTGACGGTAAACACGCACAAGACAAATTGTCACCTAACCATCTGTGTGGACACCCAGGCTAAAATATAACAGCATTTTACTTTATGAAAGGGATCTGAGCCATAATTACCCATGAGAATGTCTGATTTTGCATCGTTGTGCAGGAATGAGTGGGAGTTTGGCATAGCGGCTGGCACCCATTGCCACTCATTAGCGGGTCACTGCTTGGTCAGCCAAACCACCCGCCTCAAATGCCTTCTCTTCATCCAGCTCTCCCTGTATATGCTCGGGAAAAGCTAGAGTTATATCTAAAAAAAAAATTGACTCTGTTTCCCCCCCCAGTTTTCTCTAAGGGGGGAATAAAGGCTCTTTCTTCTTAGGCACTGATGGTTTGGCAGGAGGGCAGTCAGGTTGGAGTCCTGGGTCAAAGAGAGCTCTGTGTCCATAGCAGTGGCTATGAGCTCATGCTAACTGAGAGGCCTAAAACCCACGCACACGGTGGGTCACGGCTATAGCAGCTGCTCTCTCTCATATCTCTCCTAATGGAGGGATTCATTTCATTCTGACCTCATCAGCTCTGCAGTCATCCTCTCGGCTCAAGAGCTTCCTTTTATCATGCGGGGCACCCCAACGGAGTGTTTTTCATTCTCTTTTCTCTTTCTTCTCACTCTGTTAAAAAAGCTACTGAATGTTTTTCGTCCCTGTGTTTTGTGGTCGATCGGTCAAATCCGACAGCCTGTTGTGGCAATAGTGATATTTCAGATACATTAGAAGTTTTGGGTCAATCACATTTTTTTTTAAATGATAAAAAAAGTGTTTATCAGCAATGTATTGTTTATGAACAAATCGTTTTTTAGTAAAACCAGATTGATTGTTAAGATTGCTCAGACTTCTATTCATGAGATGTTTTGTTCATGAAACAAACTGAATTGATCTGGGCTGCTTTTCCCAAAAGTTGATCTGGAAGGCCATTGCCACTAATGTTTTCTACGATCAACTTGGCTCGCTATGCTTTTGGGAAACCCAGCCTCTGAACGATTCTTGAGTCAGAGACTCGCCTGACCCATGAGCTCCGAAACAATGTGTGAGAGCATGTGGAGTGAACTGAAGTTGCTTTAATAGCTGAACAGCTGAAATGTTACAAATACAATATAACAGGATTATATTTGTGACTTAATTGTTTGACATTTTTATCAACACACGTATACAAAATAATAGACACGTTTAAAAATAAATAAGATTTTGTTTTATTTTAAAGGAATTAATACTTTTATTCAATAAGGATGCATTAAAAAAACAGTAAAAAATGCTTTTCTTTTGAACCTTCTGCTCGTCAAAGTATCCTGAAAATACGCAATATATCATGGTTTCAACAAAAATATTAGGCAGTACAACTATTTTCAACATACATAATAATAATAAATGTTTCTTGAGCAGCAAATCAGCATATTAGAATGATTTCTGTTCATGTGACACTGAAGACTGGAGTGATGATGTTGAATATTCAGATTTGCATCACATGAATAAATTACATTTTAAAATGTATAAAAATACAAAATTAAAATGTAATATTTCACTGTTTTTTTACTGTATTTTTTTTTTATCTAATCAATGCAGCTTTAGTTATTAGCATAAGATACTTTTTCCAAAAATATTACCAACCCCAAACTTTTGAACAGTATTGTAAACACAGGACTCACAGAATGTAAACTAAACATAAAACATGTATAAATATCTACAAAATCCAGTACATATAGCTACAAAGACTCATGGCGAATATAGTATGACATTCACATAGTGCTTCCCATGGTTTTGCTACAGTTTGAAAAGGCAGAATTGCCGGTTTCCTCTTCGGCAGCAGCTCACATAGACCTTCTTCGTCGAATAGATGAATAGAATCAATACTGTTTCGGTTAACCCCCTATGATTCGTCATCATAATTTGTCAGCATGGGCCTTTTGAAGCGCTGCTGTAGCTATTTTTGGGCACAGCAGGGCTGCAGTGAGCCTTTCAGTAAGCTCATTGCTAACGTCAGTGAGAGCGATCGCCCTGCCATCACACACCCCAGCGGTTAACATGGTCAGTTGCTCTGCAGCTGCGATCAGTCATTTCTCTGGTTAGCCGCATTACGCGGGCGGCCCTGTTGCTTTTGTCTGGGGAAAAAAGCCTGACACAAACGGATATTTTATTGATGAGAAGAAAGACTGAAGAGAAATTGTGAGGGGAGGAGAAAAGGGGTAAAACATTAGGTGGAGAAAGAAAGAAACAAATCCGAGAATGAAAGAAAAGCCTTTTGATAAAAAAAACAACAACAACAACAATGGTTGAAACATCTTCGTTGACCCTGGAACAACATTCCAATCAACCAATCAGGTTTGAGAGACCACCAGGGTTAGGTGCTTCTACATCAGTGATATTCACATATCACTTCCCTCTGATTTTAGGGATAACTTATAGGTTGGGTTAGGATTATCATTATGGGTAGGGATATCGTACAGGAATGTAGACAAGACATTAGCTTAAGATGGTCAGTAGAATAAACTTTATAAAGCCCACTGTATATATATATATATATATATATATATATATATATATTTTTTTTTTTAAGGTCTTCAGGTCATGGCACACGTCTTTTTGCTTTAAAATCTTTACTGATTTTTATAAACTAAGAGTAAATTTGGTATTTTTTATAATATGTAAACATGAACACTTACTGGACTGAAGCAACATAGATATCAAATATCATTCAAATATCATCTTAAGACATACTATTGGGAGCTATAGAGTGACAACTGATATTTATATGCATTGCTAAACCGTTTACATTATTAGCCTGTAGAGTTTCATCTTGCTTTTTGGCCATGTAAATATCAGCAACTGCTCCAAATGACATATTTTTGCTCAGTTTGGGCCTTTGAATATTTGTTTTCCATCTTTTAGTGTGAGCATGATATTTTCATATCATAGGCTACTATATGAGCCATACAGTCCTGATATATCAAATATAATACTACTCAACAAAAAACTCAACACATTACAATAATTATTCCATTAAAAGTATCTTTTCGAGTTTTATTTCATAGGATCAAAGCATTGTAGATAATCTGTACAACATTGACCAATTGGTCTATTATCCCTGGAAGGAAGTACACTAGCTAGTCTGCAAGCTTGTTTTAGTTTGATTTCCAGTATGCAGAAGAAGGAGTTTGTTGCAGGAGAGTCTTTTCAGAAAGAATAAACACAGGCCTATTGAAACTCTAGCACACAGATTGGTATCATGTTTTAAGTACTGTGGGTAAAAGCAGGGCCTCCCAGTGTGGTATGGCAGATGAATCTGAATACTTTTCACTGATGCAGGTCCGGACTGACCCAGGCTGAAAATAAAAACATGGCTACAAAACATTTGGTCTCCGGGCAACAGCACAGCTGACAGTGGTAGAACAGAGTTACACAGGACAGTGGCACATGACTGCACTCATAGATTTGGTTTCAGGGTCTCAAAGGAAAACAGAATGAGAGGAAGGACTGGACACATCTGTCCTAAAATGTCAAATGTTCATCATGGGAAACAAGACTGAGATTCTGGAATCCCACAAGGACTTTGTGTGCCCCCTCTCACACAGCGAGAGCTTATATGGTTTCTGCACTACATGCTACAGTTGATTCTGGGTGACACATTTAATGAAGAGACCTGATCTGGAAAATACATCAGATATGCTAAAACATGACAGATTTACACATTTGCATTCACACAGGATGTGTTCTTGTGTTAACACAGGCAGAGGACAACGGAATTAAACGTTTACAGGCACATTAAACCACTGATAACTGTACACTGAATGCAATCAAGAGGCTCGTCATGTTCCCAGATTCATCTGACTGAATCAGATTCATTTCTTAAAATTACATACAATATAAAACTTGTGTGTACAGTAGGTTTGTGTGTGTGTACCTGGTATTCACTTCCTCATGGGGACCAAATATCCCCACAATAATAGTAATGCCAGTAACCCGTTATTTTGAAAAATGCAGAAAGTTTTCTGTGATGTACTGTAGGTGGATACAGTTTGTACAGTATAAAAATCATTACGTCTGTGGGAAGTGTGTGTGTGTGTGTACACTAGCGTTCAAATGTTTGGGGTTGATAAGCTATTTTTCGAATATTGTGAAATGCATTCTCAATTGTCTTAGAAAGCATTCTAATATGCTGATTTTGTATTTAAAAAAAACATTTCTTGTTATTATCGATCTTGAATCCACGGCCCACTCTGATCTAAATCCCCACCTCTGCTAATGGACAGGAACGGCACATTTTTAAGCCCTCTCTAAAGCCAATAGCTTGAGTTGATGGGTAATATGGCTCAGAAAGTGGTTCCATGTAATTAGACCGTAATGTGAATACTCTAGAGAGACTGAACTGGCTGACTTGTGCCATTAACAACACATATGAAAGACACCTGTCACAGTGAGGAGCGATGCAGCCTGTTGTCCATGTTTCCCGGAGGAGACCCACTGAGTCTGGGTCTCATCCGTCTCGCTGTGTCTTTATTTACCTAAACAAATAAACTGATGATTGACGTGTTCATGTCCACCTGTGCGGTAATGCCATTTAGTAATGAGAACTGAAGAGTCTTGCATAGTTAAAATGTAAAATCAATTTATCTATATTAAATATGTTGCTGTTGTACAATATAATATATATTTACCATGAGCTAAAATATTTTGTATGTTGGCACCTGTCAGATTGTACTTGGGTCATTCTTACTAAGCAGTATATTTTCCTGTCTCAATCATATATAAGGTAAAAGATAAACAATGTTGTGCTGTTGTGTTCTACAAAATGATGTCACTTGCTGGAGGATGATGTCATTAGGCGAAAAAGAAAAAATATGAATTATAAAACACACCCATGTAATATAGGATATAGGATGAGGTGTATATATATATATATATATATATATACATAAGTTATATAACATCCTGTACAGACTGTAAAAAGTGATCTGTTGAGTATATACTGTATGTGTATATATATATATATATATATATTATACATCATTTATACTAAATATACATGTTAATATTTTATATATTAATAACACATTTTTCTTAAATATATACTTGCATGTGTGTGAATTTATATACAAAATAATTATACACAGTACACACACATATATCATATAAACACAAACTTTTATTTTGGATGCGATTAATCGCGATTAATCGTTTCCCAGCCCTAATATATATATCTAATCCTCCAGGAAGTGGTAGAAAACAACTGCACAAACATCAGTGTACAAAATACCAACATTATACAAAATACTAAAAATATCATACAAAAAACAACCATACAAAATTGATCAACATTACAAAAGATGATATTTAGCTGATATTGATATTTAACTACACTTAAAGTTGAGCTTTAAAGGGCATGCCCCTTTTCTCAAGATGCAAAATAAGTTTGTATGTGAAGTTTTAGTTCAAAATACCCAACAGATCATTTTTTACAGCATGTTTAAATTTTCACATTTTGGGGCTCAGGAAAACATGATGTTTTAGTGTGTATCTCTTTAAATGCTAATGAGCTGCTTTTTCCGCCCAGAGGGCGGAGCCTTACAAGCTCTTTATCATTATAGGGTGCCAACTCACGTTTGTGTTCAAATAACATAAAATATCTTACGCTATCTAAAAGTGAATTTTGCATAATAAATGCCCTTTAAGAAAGCTAACAGTCAATCCCTCACTGAGCAATTAATCATTTTAGCTAGCTCTTTACTTCCACCCTTTTAATTGACCTATTGTTACATAAATAACAAAGTTTAAGTGTTTTAAGTTTAAAAGTTTTGTGTGAACATAGCATGGAATGCCCTTTTATAAAAATACTTCCCAAAATTACAGTACACATTCTCTTTTTTAAACATTACTGAGTTTAAAGGTATACTGCTGAACAGACATGACCCACATAATTGTATTTCCATACTCTAGCACTATAAATGTAGCGGTTTTAAGGGTTGACTCTTTGGTTTATGTGAGGGAAGAGTGAACACTTCTGGTTTTACACTTTCATGTCATAGCCAGATTGGTGTCACTCATCTTTATCTGTCAGCATGCTGATTTACCGCAATTTGTTTGACATTGTCTCGGTGGCGCATAGTGAAGCCTTCGGCAATGACAGCTATGCCCTCGATCCCCGCCGCTCTACTTAATATCTCCTCTCTCATCTCTTTTCTTTTCACACCACAATTAGAAAACAAAAGACAAAATGGCTGTTTAATTGTTTGCCGACAGCCTGTTGTTCATGGTTCCCGTGCTGTAGATTTTCTGTCCCTTGGCTGTATATTCATGTAATCCAGAAGCCATCTGGTTAGGGCAGGGTGTAATGTGTTATATAGGGATGTTGGGATGTTGTTTTAGTGAGTTTGAAATGATTACCTTTGAAGAAGGGCTAAATAAAGGGTTTTGCAGACCCAAACTGCATGCTTGAATATGGTATGCATAGCTGACCAGGTGTGAGGACAGCATACTTGAACATGTGGATGGAGGTCTAACATATGGAGGAGCTTATAAACATATACATAGTACTTTTTTGCAATAACCAAATTGGCCTTAAAAAGTTTAGAACAGAAGTTACTTTGATCTGGAGTGAATTATGATGATTACATATACTGGCTACCTTACACTTTGAGTTGAAGAAAGTGAGAGAAATGTTTACAAGAGGAAGAGCGTGTCTGATTGCAACGTTTCCAAAGGCCATTTTGTGTTGCTGTTTAAAGATATTGCAGTTTTATGATATACCGGATCAGAGCTGTTTGCTTCCAGCTATATAAAAAGTGTGTCACTGTTACGTTACGTCACTGTAACAAGTGATCAATTGGCTTAACTTAAAAAAAAGTGAGGAAACCCATTGTCTTAAAATTAAGTAAATGAACTTCCTGCGTAATTGGGAAAAAAAAAGTTATGTGAAATTGTCAAGTTCACGTAACCTATTTTTTCAATGACATGAAGTTTATTTACTTAATAATTGTAAGGCAATGAGTTTCTTGACTTTAAGTCAACAGATCACTTTTTACAGTCTGTACAGGATGCTTTGACAAATACAGAAAATATGGCACATATTACTCTGTAAGTTATCTATAACTAGGGTTGGGTATCGAGAATCGAGTATCGATTGGAACCGAAAATTAACTTTTTCGTTTTTCCCGGAATCATTCAAAAGTTAAAATTTCGATTCCTAGTTTCGGTATGCACAGTCCGCCGAGCGGAAGAAGAAACCGCTGAACAACACCAACGAAGAAGCGTCTACCGGAAGTGTTGGCATAATCACGCGAACATGAGTACCTTACGTCGGCGATCCAAAGTGTGCCTTCACTTTTCTAAAAATAACGAAATCTCGGCAAAATGCAAAATTTGTGACAAAAGGAGTATTTTTACAGAAGGAGTATTTCCTTCAGAAAGGATTATTTCCTTCACAAAGGCCGTTGGTTAGCAAGGTTAGCTAAACTTTTTTGACCCTGCCTCTTAAAAGAATCAGAATCGAGAATCGTTAGGAACCGGAATCGAAACAAGGAATCGGAATCGGAATCAGAATCGTTCAAATTCAAACGATACCCAACCCTATCTATAACATATTTAAATGAATATATACACTATCATTCCAAAGATAGAGGTCAGTAACAGTTATTTTTTAAAGAAATTAATAATTTTATTCTGCAAAGCCAAAGATACAATTGATCAAAAATAACAGTAAAAGTTTTTGTAATGTTATTATTAAATAATTGCTTTCAATTTATCATAGAATATTCTAAACATGTCATGGTTTCCAAAAAAACATATCAAGCAGCACGACGCATCACAAAACTTAAGTACATTTTAAAATATATTAAAATAGAAAAGTTATTTTTGAACTGCAGTGTGTTCATTTAAATGTTGTACAGATACTCTTTTTTTAAAAAAAAATATGCAATATAATAATATTTTGTGGGGTATATAATAGTAAAATAATATGAAAATATTACAGTATGTGTAATGAAAATACAAATCTAAGAATTTTTTTTTTTGGAGATATTAATGTCACAGTTGACCGAAAGACTAGGCCTACTCTCTTAGCTCTGGAGCATTAGAGCACATTGGCTCTTTGCCTGTCACTTTGAATGACTCCATGAAAACCAAAAGCCATTTAAAGCACAGTAGCCGGGGTAATTTGTTTTGACATGGCCTAATACCTCTCTTAAACTTGGCCAGGTTTGGGTTCAGCAGCCTCATTCAAGCCAGGCTAGGACAGAGTGGCCCTGTCTGCGTTCTTCTGTGAAAGGATTGTTTCTGGCATGTCTCAAAGAACATAGACCAGTCTGACATCCCTTAGGCCTGTCGATCTTCTGTCAGTTTTCTTGAAACTGTTACTGTGTTGGTGTGGGCGTTTGGGGGAAGAGAATTAAGCAAGTCCTGGAAGCTTTCCCCCAAGCCTGTGCTAACTGAATGCTAATTTTTCGATAAACCCTATTGGGTTTGGGCAAATCTTTATAAAATCGCTGTCTGACAAGATGATCTTATGAGGTCTCCAAATGTGGGTGGAAAGAGCAAAGGGTTTAGTAGTTTGAGGCAGGTCTTTGTCTACACTGTCAAAGTGTGAAGGAGGGAAAGTAAACTCGAGAAACCCTTCAAAATGAGTCAGACTAATTGAATAGTAGTGGCTTAACTGTCTTTCCTCTCTCTTTCTCTCTTAGTAATGGCAGACAGATAAATATCTGAAAGCGCACTCATCCAGGTTTTAACATGGTCCGTCACACTGCTGAATGTGACAAAACAGGAATTCTGATGTCTTTCAAGAGGAAACCTGTACCTTCAAGTTTTTTTCATTCTTAAAGGTGTAATGTGTGTGTGTGTGTGTGTATATATATATATATATATATATATATATATATACATACATATACATATATTAGGGCTGTCAAACGATTACCGGTAATCGCATCCTAAATAAAAGTTTGTGTTTACATAATATATGTGGGTGCACTGTGTATAATTATTTTGTATATATATAAATACACACACATTCATGTATATTTAAGAAATATTTTCATGTATATACTGTATATGGATTTATATATAATTTATATTATATATAAATATAAATATCTTGTATAATATTTTTTATATATATATATAATATATATTATATAATATAATATTTTTATAATATGATAATATATATAATATTTTAATATATAATAATATGTAATACTTTAATAATATATAAATATATAATAATATATATGATATAATATAATATTTTTTAAATAATTATATAATATAATATTTTTAATATATATACACACACACACACATATATATATATATACAATATATATACAATTTATATATATATATATATATATATATATACAACACAAACTTTTATTTTGGATGCAATTAATCGCGATTAATCGTTTGACAGCCCTATTATACAGTATATATGGTTGTAAAATTGATTTTATGCCCTAGACCTTTTGCCTTTTTATTTACAGCATTTAGTGGAGCCATGTTGTATATCGAAATCAAGATATGCTGACCCTATTTAGTTACTATGAGATGCTGAGTCAGTGAGAATATACACATCCAGAAATTCTTCTTTTGCATCCCAAAAACAATTCCAAACCACATGCATGACACCTTTTAAAGACAGTGCACCACTTTAGTTATTAGTGCCATCTATTGGCCAGTAGAGCTGCAGTCAGTCTGTGTGTCTGTTTATCTGTGTGTGTGTGTGTGTGTGTGTGTGTGTGTGTGTGTGTGTGTATAAAGCGCTTTCTAGCATTGCCCTCAGGGGATTCAAAATGTGTGTCATTTATAATAATAATGAACCATACTGTTCACTTTAAAACCGGAGACATATGCATGTTAAATGCACATGCAAGTCATATAAAATGCACATATGGGTAGTTAGTATTGAGTCACAGAGCCATTGAGGTTCAGATGTTACATTGTTCACTCATAACCAAACCAACACCTGTCTAGCACGACTTCACAAGTGAATCAATGTGCCAGGCAGATGCTTTTGTCCCTGCAGACGCCGTGTTTCTGTTTCTTAGTAACATGATTGAATGTATCAAACATCAAATAATAGCAGAGCAGCAGCTGGCCTTTGGCATTGTGTGCCATGCAATAGCTCATAAACATTGCATTCTTTTAAAAACAATAAACTAAAGGCCAAAGGGACAAAAAAGAGTATCACTTTTCATAAGCAGTGGTCAAACATCAGGTACGTGCAAAAAAACAGATCATGCCCACGACATAAAGAGAAAATAAGGCAGGCAACAGTTAAAAGGAAGGTGTTGATACACTGTATCCGCTCGTGAACAATTCACCTGCCCGCGTCTCTCACCACTGCCTTTGAATGGACGGCGCGTCTTTTCTCCTTGCAAATTGACATGTCATCGCTTGACTGTATTGATCCAAACCTCAGGTGCAAAGTGTGGCAGCCCGCTGGACACCTTGCCACTTTTTTTTGTCTTTCGTTTTTTGCCCGGGAGAACACCGCTGTAGCATCGGTGATTCAAAAGTGGGCAAACAGTCTGTGAAAGCTGCGGTTGTCTTAAAAGAAAAGACTAAACAAAAGTAATTTCAACTGTATCAAGCTCCCGGGTCTGTACAAACACAAGCTGAAGGGATCTGTAGGAGAGACCGTGCTTAGCATCCTCGCTGTGGTGTTGGCTGCTGACAGCTTCTGTTAAGGGTCTTTTGTGTGGACGTGGACACTGAAGACAGGAGGGCTCAGTAACACACACAAAGAGGCAAACGGGCTGCCCGCAGCTGCCCAACAGTGCTGGTCTGCCTGGGTCAGTGGGAATCAAAGAGAACAGATAGCGGCCTTTAACCTGACGATAATGAACTAAATCAAAACCAGAATGTGCTCAGAATTTAGATCGGTGAATGGAAATGCACTGGTCTGTATTGATCTGTTACACAGCTTTTTGTTTTAGCCATAGCTTTTATTTTTTGATAAATGTCATTTAACCCTCAATCGGGTCATGGGGTCTATACGACCCCAATCGACTTTTACTTAATAAAAAAAGGTTCCCTTCATCTCAGTGGAATAAGATTTTGTGACTTTTCATACATTATCTATCTATACATATACACACACACACAAAAAAAAAAACTGGGCTTGATTCGGTTGTTCTGAAGGGATGTAAAAAAAAATGTTTACACTTCTGGTCTTTGGGGTCAATATGACCCCACATTGAAATTAATGGGAAATGTGAAAAAAAAAACTAAATATGTGTTTGTGTCAAAAAAAAAATAAATAAATAAATAAATTCGTCATAAATCTAAACATTTTTACACAGTAACAAAGGCCTAGTACTAATGCAATGTATCATAAAAAAATAATATTTCATATGCAAGCTAATGGTGTAGTTTAGGAATTGTCTGGTATATGGGTACAAAAGTACTTTATATCTCCAAAAACACAGCATTAATGAATAGATGAGAAGTTAAAAAAAAAAAAAAAGATATATAGACCCCGAAGCCCAGAAGTATAAACAGGAAACGAAGACCATTTGAAGGTTAAGTTTCGTTAATATTTTGTGATGTCATATTCATTCATTTGAATCCATTTTAGTCTGTTTCAGTTCAAGCTGATTCTCATATTCTCAGCATTCATATTCTCAGTGTTTTTTTTAAATGAAAAACAGTTTGTGCATTGGTAATATTTTGTTATTACCCTTTCCCTCATAATAGTTTTGTCATATTTTTCATTTTTTTAATAATTTTTCAATTGCATTCAATTGCTGTTGTCTTGTTTTTGTAATCATTGTCAATATATCATATTCGGCTGGTCATGCTCCATACTAAGAAGCCTAAGAAGTGATTTGTATATTGAATAGAAAAGAAAAAATATTAGAAAGGAAGACTGAATTCTTCATCCAATGGGTTCGAGTTGCACGATTCTGGGTAAATTGATTGAGAATCCTGAGTTTTTGTTTAAAACAGACATCAGGACTCAATTACAATTCTGAATAGACCACACATAAAACACGTAATTTTACTTTTTGACAAAAAATGTTAATTGCTGCAGTCTATCTAAAAAATATTCAGTTGAGTGGGGGACGGAGGGGGTGACTTTGGGACACCAGAGTCACTGTCGAGCCCTCATGAGGTGTCGTGGGCTAGTTTACGAAACACTGAGGACAGAAGATGCCCACTTGATAACCCTAGAGATGTCCCCCACTCGGCTCAATCCAGACGATTGTCGTGCTGGTCCACTTGGGAGACCACACGTTAGTACTGTACAGCTACGTCTTAGTTTGTGCTTATCTCGGCGAAAGCCGAGTACAAATCAGCATAAGGTTTTTAACATCTACTGTACTCTCGTGTAATGGAAATCATGAATTAATTATTTAAAAAATAGGTTTGAATGAATAATTCAACGACTCACTCATGACACCACTTTCCGTTTCATTATGAATCAGCGTTTTTGGACAAATCTCTTAAATGAATGATTCAATGAAAAAAAAAAAAGTTTTAAGTCACTTGTCACCACCTGGTGTAACCATTTAATTGATAGTCTTTTTTTAATCGTCAAGCTGTTTTTAAAAGGTGATCACTACCGTAGTGCTTGTATCCAAACTATAAACTTTTATCCCTTTTATAACTTTTATTAACTATATAAACTTGTAATACAGAATCAGTGATAGCCTACTGTGTGGCTGAAAAGACTGTTTGTAAACCAGTTTCATACCAGTACATGACAACTGCACTCTCTGGGTCAGGTGAAGCCCCAACGCAGATTTGAATGTTCACTGTGATCATTAAAAACAATAGAAAGGAAGTTCAAATCAATGTCATTTAGGAATAAGGTTGCTTGGGTGTTTGAATTGAGATCATGATCTTTCAACGTTTGAGTGCACATCTTTTTAAACATATTTTGTTTAAAAGTTTATTAATGACTGAATCCTTACTAAAGTGCACATTAACAAAACCTGTTACATTTAAAGTCTATGAAACATCTTACTTTTTGAAATATAGAAATGTGTAATTGTTTCAGAAAGATACAGCTGATAACCTAATATATAGAGTTTTTTTTTACTCAATCACATATGCCCTATTTGTTTTAGTTTTATTTTTCAATAAATAAATAAATTACTTTTTAGGCTATCTGAAATATAATATCTCTATGGGCCCAAACACTCTTACATTGAGCTCCCAATATAAGGGATTTTGGAGACAATTAAAACGTTCATAAAAATGAGAAGGTCATTAAGGTCGAAGAGACAGAAAGCGCATTTATTCTCGGTGGAAGTCCGGCGTGGTGGGGATGACAGATGCCGGCAGCTGATTGGCCTGTTCCTGCTCGGATGGGACTCTCTGTCAACAGGTCCCAATTAGGCCAATCAGAATGGAAGGAAGTAGCTCAGATGGGTCACTTTGTTAGTAGCTCTGTTTGTGAAGCTGAGATGAAAAACAAAACACAATCGCTTGTTCTTTCTTCCCTCCGTGTGACCCGTTACTGATTCGGTGGAGGCAAACTGACAAGGGATTTCGTCTTGTTTTGACCTCTGTGTTTTTGACGTACGTTGAAGCCATTGAGCCATTGTTGTTGCTTTTAATGCTGTCGATGATATAAATATTGCCCTGCATTGCATCTGTGAATATGAATAGAGGGTAATGGGTGAGACAATATCCTGCTTTAAATGTGTCATCACTACCCATTCAGCCATACGCAATCTGACTCCAGACAATAATGGGTGGAATTAAGGCTTTTGTAGTTTTGCTGCCTGAAATTTTACTAAGCGGTGGTAGGATAAAAACGTTAGACCACAAGATTCCGTCAATTGAACCATTTTTAGTGCGCATTTCCATGCTTTGAAATGTTAATATGGTGGTCACAATGCATTATCTTAGTTAAATTTTGTTTAAAGCTCAGTATAAGATTTCTTTTAAAAAGCAATACTATTCATTTTGTTCCATGTGTAAAACAATAATAATGGGGGGAAACATGACTAAGTGCACCAAGAGACCAAACAAAGAAAATTATTCGCCAATTACTCACCCTGTTGTGTTCAATTTTTTAAGCATTTTTTTCACTCCTGGCACTGGAGAAAAAGCATCTTAATTCTTCAAACATACAATACATATAGAGTTACATTTTATCGTAGCCAAGACGTTCATTGGGTCATGGGGTCTATACGACCCCAATCGACTTTTACTTAATAAAAAAAAAAGGTTCCCTTCATCTCAGTGGAATAAGATTTTGTGACTTTTCATACATTATCTATCTATACACACACAAAAAACTGGCTTCTGTTTACACCTCTGGTCTTCGGGGTCAATATGACAATGAAATGAATGGGAAATGTGAAAAAAAACTAAATATATTTTCTTCTTGTGTCAAAAAAAATTTTTTTTTTTAAAATCCGGCATAAATCTGAAAATTTTGACACAGAAATGAAGGCCTAGTACTAGAGCATTAATGCAATGCATCATAAAAAAAATAATATTTCATATGCAAGCTAATGGTGTAGTTGAGGAATTGTGTGGTATGGATACAAAAGTACTTTATATCTCCAAAAACACAGCATTAATGAATAGATGAGAAGTAAACAAACAAAAAAAAAAATTATTTGTATGATTAAAAATGTATATTTTTTGTACAATTACTCAATCAATTTTTGGGGTCGTATAGACCCCGAAGCCCAGAAATGTAAAAAAGAAACAAAGACCATTTGAAGGTTAAGGTGACGGTTACATTGTACTTACTCGCATAAGTAGCCTACTGATTAATATTAATTAACTACATGTACATATGGTTAGGGTTTGGTTTAGGTTTTGGCTTAGTTGCATGTAATTATGCATAATTTACTGTTATTAATATAATAAGTAAATGTAGTTACATGTATCTATGTCACCTTAAAATAAAGTGTTAACAAAATAAAGTGTTTCCAAATATAAAAATGCGCAACCGTTTCATGTTTGTAGAAAAAAAAGCAGTAATGATGGAAAAAAAAATATATATAAGAAATATAAATATAATAAAATATATACTTTTAAGTGCATATTTTCACGCTTTAAATGCCACAGTGCATGATTATACTTAATACATTCTAGAAATAGGAACGGGGAGCATTTAAAGTCACTTGTTGTAACATCTGCTCTATATGTAGAGACATACACCATTCATAGTCACATTTAAATTGACAAAACATTTATTCCAACCCATATTTCAACCTTAAAACAGCTTTCAGATGGCGTGAGGGTCAGACAGGGAAACATTCTGCAATCCAAACCGTCGTTCTGTGATGTGGGGTGTATTTTGAGGCTGTCTGGCCTTTAAAAAGAACAAGCAATATTTTTGTTAAGCTTCTAGTGGAGCATGATGTTGTGAATGGCTTCGAGGGCAGACAGATGCCTGCCTCCCATAGCAAGACCTGGGGCCCGAAGCCAACGGAACCCCTCGGACCGGGCCAAAGACCCTGCTCACAAACCAGAACGCCTTTAACACTTGTCGAGTGCTGTTTTGTTTCATTTAAAGACAAAGAGAACGTTCTTTAATTTAGACTTTCAGTTTTAGACATCCAAAAGTCAGCTGTATTACTTAGTGGCTCCCTTTTCAGCAGTACATACTGTTGTTACCATTCATCTTGTGCAAGTTTAATATTGCTGATTGAAGTCTTTTGTGCTGCAAAGGCAGCAAATTCATTGAGTTTTTGGCCTTTAAGCAAGTACAGACCGGGAGAGCTGTTCTCCGTCCACTGTTGACATAAAGTTCAGCACGCTCTCTGTAGAGTGAAACAGAATAGAGGATTTCCCAGCGGCCCCTGCTTCTTTTCCCAGGCTCATTAATCATAAACCCCGCGGGGACCAATCACGCAGCACCCTGCTCAGCCGAGACTCCCTGTCAGCCCCTCTTCTTGTGTCCACACAGGGTTCCAGGAGCCAATAGGGTTCTGCAGCCATTAGACTGTAAAGAACATTGCATCTCGACGAGGGAAAAAATTATGAGCTCCTTTGTCAACAATATTAATTACCAGCGGCCTGAGCATAAGGGTCGTGTCCATAAAGATTTCCGAAACATTAAACCTGAGGCATCTTTTGTTACGAGCTGAACACTCTGGGTGGTGTTACACAACCAAAGAGAAACATATACGATGCCTCTGAGACTCGCCTGAAGCAGCCTGCTTAACTGATTGTATATGGCACTTCCTTTGGGGAGTCAACTGAGAGGTTTCTATGTGGACTCCTGCAGAAGTGCTAACTATGGAAAGATTATCACCCGGGCCCTTGGCATCCTCTTTCCAAGATGTTTTTGTGTTGTGATTATATAGTAGATGGTAGGATAGTAGAAATGAAAGATCACATTAGTAGCTCATGCAATCTAAACCGAAGTGCCAAGCATCTCAGAGTTTTTCTCAATAGTTATTTTTTGGGGGGCTTTCTTTTTGGTTTTGAGGAATAACAGAATTGCAGAGTCAGACAGTCTGTTCACACTATGTTTAATATGGCTAAATGAAACAAAAGTAAAAATAATTGAAGCTTTTTTTCTTATGGCATCTTATGAGGAATTTGTGTCCTCTGAAAACCTTTGGATGCTCATAGAAACCCATTTCTAGTGTTAGTGTAGAAATATAGTGTAGGATATACCAAACAATTTTCATCCAGAATGTATAGTAAATTTCCTAAATGTGTACAAAGAAACAGAAAGTAACAAAAAATAATAATACAGTGGGTAATAATGCTACATTGACACAATGTTATATTCATTGAGCTTCTATGGCTACGTTCACACTGCAGGGCTTAATGCTCAATTCCGATTTTTTGAAAAAATTCGATTTTTTTTTTTGCAAGGCCGTTCACATTTCCAATTAAATGCGACCTTTTGTGATCTCCTGTGTGAACGTGAACTGACCCAAGAGTGTCCCGCAAGCGAGGAAGAGTAATCAACGGTCAACGACGTCACTTGTTGTTTGCGGAATAATTCTTTTTTTCATTATGTTGCGAGCTTTTTGTTTTATTATTATTATTGCCACAGCCCATATACAAACACAGACAACAATTATTTTATCGACGGGCAAAGTTTTCACGTAAATGTACGATTTTTCCGATCCTCACCGACCTCGTCATAAAACCCGTTTAATTGATAGTACGCGACCTTGCTTTGTCACCGGCGGCCGCGGTGCGACACTGGTGGCTGGTGTTGCCAGATTGGGGTTTTTTCGCTACATTTTAAGGCATGTTTACATGTGTTTTAGCCAGGTTTTCGCCTGGAAGGCTCTATAGAAATCTGGCACCCTACTGTACGAAGTTAAACTGACAGAGAGCGCACGTTCACAGACACCAGAATGAACGTGTTCACAGTAATGTTCATCAGTCAGTAATACAGTACGTTTATTTTGGGCGACGTTCGTTCGAGTTTAGTTCACGTTCGCCCAAAATATGAACGCATTCATGCACTATCGTTCATTAAACGCGTTCAGGCACAACACTGGGGAAGAGACACGTCTGCAGCGGCCCATAACAGTGCAGAAATGCGTTGGAGTTAGCGTGTATTGGATAGCTACAGGTGCGTGCAATGACGTGCGGGTCGGATATATGTGACCTGGCCGTTCAGAGTGAAGTCGCATTTCAAAAGATCGGATACATATCGGATTTGGACCACATACCCAAGTGGCCTGGGTCGCATTTGAAAAGATCGGATCTGTGTCGTTCAGACTGTCATGAAAAAATCAGATACAGGTCGCATAGGGGCAAAAAAAATCGGAATTAGGTCGTTTCAGCCTGCAGTGGGAATGTAGCCTTTATGTGTTTTTTAATGACTTAAACGCAAAATTAAACGTTTGGTTTTCTGTGATGTACCTGTATTCCACATCGTTGTTACAAATTACACATTTGTACTTCTAAAAGTTGTTAATACGTAAATAATGTATGCTTTAATACTTTAATATTGTATGCGTCAGTGTGCATCAAAATGTGAGTAATTGTACGTGTGGTTGCGTTGCAGCATATATATATATATTAGAATATATTTCATTTTCATAAAAAGAAGTGCTGTTTTGCCATGTGGAACTGCACTAATGCATTTTCTCATCGTGAGTTTGGATATATTGCGATATTAGTCACACATTAAATTAGGGTCCAATTCTCGCTATTCATTACGACTTTTGCCTCAAACTTGTAATTACTGCTTAATAATAGTTATTAAGGTAGTGTGTGTGTGTATATATATATTAAAGATGGATTGCTTTGTTTTAAATCATTGTGCACTTTTTATGACAATAAAATCATTTTAACTGCAAAAGACCTTTATTTAGAAGTAGATGTTAACATTTGACAAAAATGTATTTGTTGGATCAGTATTTGACTCTCGACTTTTGGACTTGGTATGTGACTAGCTAGGCCTTAAAGGTGAAACGCAGCCCTTTGAGTGTGTCTATACTATATGTGTGTATTGTCTTGTCAATATGTGTCTTTGCTTAGGGGGATTGGTGGGGGAAATGTTCAATCCTGATCCTGAATTCCACAATCAAAGTGATTGAGTCAATTTTAAAAAGTCCTTTGATGACGGGGACAGGGCATCAAACCAAATGCTTTCTGTAAAAAAACTCTAAGAGACCAAACAGTGGCTCTGCCAATCAAACACACTTTAAGTCGATGACATTAGACAGATGGAATCACTCTCAGAGCGGTGCCTGTAGCCGTCTGCCTTTTGCCTGGAAATAACATGGATGCAGGTCATGTGAAGTTCCTTTGCAGTTAGGAATAATTATTAAAACATCTTCTCTAGAGTTTAAGCAAGAGTGTTCCTTCCAGCCCTCTTTAACAGAGCACGGAGGTGTGATTGACATCAGGACTGATGCTAATAGTTCCCAGCGCTCAGCTGAAGCATGACACAATATGTTTATACTCCACAACCAGTGAACCCACCAGCACTGCTCGTCACACACACATATACAACGCAACGCATGCCGTTTCTGTGATACATGGATACAATACTTGCTTGCCGTTCTCAATTACAAATACACGCACAAGCGTACATGGTGCCTTGGCGATATTCGTAACTAAATAAATGAGATCCCTTGGGCACTTTATCCCAATGATTTATGGTTAGACAAGAACCGTGGAGACAAAGAGTTATGGCCTGTGAATTGCTTGTTTTGGCCGTTCAATAAAAAGCATCTCCATGTCGACTACATCAATATGCTGGATTCAAGCCCTGCAAAAATGAAGTTTTTAATTAGTCTTTTTGCTATCTGCAAATCCTTGAACAAGATGAATTCACTTAAAAAATACTGCGTAAGATAATAAAACATGTTTTAAGTGGGACTTTTTTGCAGTATTTAGTTAAAAATGTTAAAAATACTTATACTCAAGATAAAATCTATGAAATTAACTCTTTATGTCATTCGGTGTTATACATAAATCTGGTTTTATAATTTTTTGTGAGAAAAAATTCATATATTTGATTTGTTTTTACTAGCACACACACACACACACACACACACACACACACACACACACACACACACACACACACACACACACACACACACATATATGACCTATTTAGAAGAGTATATATGTATGTCTAAGTGTATTTATGAGGGTGTGTGTGCATGTATATATGTGAATGGGGTGTATGTGTACATTGGATACAACGCTAGGAAAATCAGCTGCTCTCCATATGGGTGGCCTTTTCCCTTAACCCTCCACCCTCCATCTTCTCCAGAGGTCCCCCAGGAGACTCAGAAACTCATGCAGTTTCAACTTGTCCAAAAATAAGCTAAAGAAATGCCATAGGCCACCTCCTCTAGTGTCCAACCGGTCTCATTATAAACAAGCAAACGTCTGTAGTGTCAAATGTAGATTTATTCGCTGAAAGATTGGCTGTCACCCTGTTAAAAAGATCACCGTAGACTATTATGAAACACTGGTTGGGTTATGCTGGTTAGCGTTGGTTTGGCTGATGGGTCGTCGTAGCTTCTGTTCAGCAGCAAACCTTACCTTAAAGCTTGACAAAGGAAGCCAGGTGGGACACCCGAATTCCAATATCCCATGATGGGAACCAGCAGGCATCATGCTGTTGGCCACCTAAACTAAACTCTTTCTCTTTGTTCACACTGATAGATTTTTTTTGCTTGTTCAATTAACTTGAAGAGATAGTTCACCCAGAAATGAAAAACAGCCCATGATTTACTCATCCTCAAGTCATCCCATATGGTATATGACATTATTCTTCATTCAGACAAATACAATCGGAGTTATATTAAAAAAAATCCACGGTCTTCCAAGCTTTATAATGGCAGTCAATGGTTGTTTTTGTCTTGAAGTCCATAAAAGTGCATCTATCCATCATAAGAGTGCTCCACATGGCTCCGAGTGGTTAATAAAGGCCTTCTGAACTGATGAGTTTGTGTGAGAAAAAATTTCATATTTAAAACTTTTTAAAGTGAAATAACTTTGGCAGAATGTGTTGCGTAATACGTTGCTTAAGTTACATCATAAGATGTGTAAGTTGCATTATAGGCACAAGTAGACTGCGTATGTGGAGTACGTTTTGCCGGAAGCTAGAATTTTACTTTGTAACGTGTTAAATATTAATATTTTTCTTAAACAAACGCATTGCTTCACTTCAGAAGGCCTTTATTAAACCACCAGAGCCGTGTGAAGCACTTATATCATCGATACTGCAAATGCGCCTTTTTGGATTTTAAAACAGAAGCAACCATTGACTGCCATTATGAAGCTTGGAAGAGAAAGAACATTTTTTTAATATAACCCCGATTGTATTTGTCTGAAAGAAGAATGTCATGACTTGAGGGTGAGAAAATCATGGGATAGTTTTAATTTTTGGTTGAATAGTTTTGTGATCTTTTTGTTGCAACTTTATTTCATTGTGTTCAGTCCACTTAAAACCCTTTTGTGTCAGGACTACTTGAATCCTTTTGTTGGCATCGACTGAAACTGGAAGGGTATTTGTAGTTCCCAGCATGCTTTGCTTGGTACTGAATGGGGAAACGTTGTAAATATTAACACTAAATGTTAGCAAGTTAAGAAAAAGGGGGCCTTTTTTTGGTTTGATGTGTTACCATTATGGGGTAAAGTGGAGCTTTTGCTTAGGATGAGGACTGATCAATGAAGAATGTAGAATGAATTAGGGCTGGGCGATATGGCCAAAAAATCATATCTCGATATTTTTTGGTCAAATGGCGATACACGATATATATCTCGGTACTTTCTACGTTTTCTATTTAGATAAAGAAAATCTTTATATTAAAAAAAAAAAATATATATATATATATATATATATATATACAGTATATTCACATTCGGCCCAATGATATCCTACAAACAATGTTGATATTGAAGGATATGGAAACAAATATAATATAGGCTATGCAATATATTATGTGCAAAAAGCTTTTGTTTTTATATTGACTAAAAGCTAAACTAAAAATGAAAATAAAAACAAAAACAAAAGCACAAACTAATTATATTAGCCTGCATTTGATTACCCCATTATAATCACTTTCACTTTCATTAAAAATATATACTTGTAGGTTTAAAATTCCACATATGGCACATTTATTTTCTCCAACAACAAATATTTTAGCAATATGTTTATTTTAGTCAGAATTATTGCGTACTACGTAGTACTATTCACGCGCATGCGCGCGCCGGCGCTCGTTCAAGGAAGCATGAATTTTAGCGGAGATTCACTTGCAGAAGCTCGTCCTCTTCTGACATGGACATATTTGTTGTGAAATGGACATATTTGCTTTACTTTCTAACATTTACAGATGGAGAATATGTGAAATGTAAGTTGAGCACTGAGGAAAGCACCACATCTCAAACGCATTAAACAGCGCAAGTATATCTGTCAGTCAGCAACAGTGTCTGTCAGAGCATTTGACAGGGCGGCAAGCTGCCTTAAACTTGTTAACTATATCAAAGTGATTTTGACGCAATTAATATAAGCTTGTGTCATGTTTAGGACAAATTGTACTACGTAGCCTAGCTACTTTCACTGCAGCAGCTCACACTGCAAACTCCGCTATTTTTCAGATGTGCTCATATCAAACTACTGTATCGATATAAACGGTATTGCCTCATTCCATATCGTTTCAAAAAATATAACGATACATCGTACATATTCGATATATCGCCCAGCCCTAGAATGAATAATGAATTAATAAGAATAGCGCTCAGTTGAATTAGGTAGTTCACTGGCTAATCAATAACTACTATCGTTTTCATACCTCCCAGAAGACTACAAAGAACTATGATATACAGGCTTATATTTAATGTGAATAATGCGAAAGCGAAAATCAGTCAGTAGTGACTCAAGTATACCCAAATTCTTCAGAAGGAATCACTAATTATTTGGATCAGTATTCTAAAGTGTAAAGCATGATAACATGATCTTCACTTTAGAATACTGATGCAAATTTTTTAATAATTAATAGGATGTACTGTAGTAACACTTGAATCATTATCCAAATATTACAATTATACAAATGTTTATTAATTCCTTTTTTAAGGATTTGGTTAAGTCATTACTAGAAGGTTACCATGACCCAGTGGTGTAACAAAGTCATCCCTGGGCAACATCCAAAAAATAAGTTGCATAGCCCAGGCGCTACGCCAGTGCCACTGCCACGATTTTTACTTTAGAATGAATTATACATTGTGCATTTCATTACTCTCATTAATTGTGAACCTGTATATAGTAGTCCTTTGAGAGGTTTGAAAAAAATCAACTCGTTTGTGTGTTAATATTGCATTACTCATTTGTTCCTGTGCAGTTCGTCATTAATGATGGAACAGTGTTACTTAATTGAATAATTAAAAAAATGAGCAAATTAAGTAATTATTTATAGCATGATGGGGGCTCATGTAAACATTGAATCTCAAATCCAAATCTAACATCTAGCTAGATAATTTATGTCTGTACATGTGTAAATTTGCTTGCATCTTGGGTAAATGCATCTTGTTGTAAAGACTTTTTAGATATTTTAATGGAAAGATTTTAAAAGTTGTGTAATGTAATCCGTATTTAAGATAAACCAGTCATTCTATATTGTTATCAACAGAATAATGGAACAGCATCAACAATGATGTTCAGAATGATGTTCCAGTTGTCATATTAGCAATAGCAACCAAAGACCACCAACACCGCTGCGTCAAGTATTCTTATTGTCATGACTGATGGGGTGACAATTAAAGGTCATCTTCACGTTTTTCCCCCAGAGCCAACTGTGAACTCTTGATGGACGAGGCCTCCTGTGTATCCAGTTTCACTGCAAATAGCTATAGAGATGCACTAAATTCATCTCCTGTAATCTCGAACATCAAAATCCCGCCGAATAGTCGTCTAGTGCATACTGATAGCATGTTTCAGTTCTTCCGTGTTTATTATAGATTTAATGAGGGATGGATATGTGGTCCGTCCCATACATTTCTTGGGTGGCGTTAATTCCAAGGTCATGAAATCCAGCATGGCTTTTCCTCAGTTAGCCTTCATTAGATCCAATTATACTTCAGCTGCCTTTGCACTTTAGTTAGTTGCTGCCAAATGGCGTATAGTTGGCCTGGCCTTTCCCTGGCCCTGTGTTATGAAAGTGGAGAGGCTTTTGAGTGGACAGCAGGTGGTCCGAGATCCCTCTCTTTCTCTTGCCCAGGCCACGTTCCCACACTGGCATCTCATCAGCTGCAAAACAAGTTTGTCAAACCGCCCTGTCAGTGAGATGAGTGGCAGTTCAAAGAAAGCGCTTAAGGAAGTTGGCAATGCTTAAAGCAAGGTGCATGATGTCACTAAAAAGTCTTTGAAAAGTTGGATGAACTGCAGGTTTCTCTATAAGGTCACGTGATACGGCGTAAGGAAGCTTTCTTGGCTGTCGGTCCTCCGTCATGGCGCTCAACGTGGCATTGAAGGGAAATTAGCACCAGCTGTGTGACTGACGGGCTGAGCGACCTACAGGAGCTAGGGCAGCACTGTAAAATCTGGGTTGTCCACTGACTAGACTGTACAATGTTCTCTCTTGGGTCCGGCCAGGTGTCAAGGATCAGTGCAACATGGCGGTGCCTGGACAGTATTTCATGCTGTGAGAAACATGTTAGAGAGGATGAGATCCAGAAAAGAGGAATTCTTTATATTCATGCTCAGAAGTTTGTGAATTGCAAGGTATTTTAGTAGGGCTGGGTATTGAGACAAATTTCACAATTCGATTCGATTTCGATTCACAAGCTTGCAATTCGATTTCGATTACGATTCGATTCAATATCGATTATTTTGGATATCAGTTACAATAAATGGCATTTTTTCTCAAGGGAATCAAATCTCTTAACTAATGCTGTAAACTATGGGAGTCTAGTTGTAGCCTATAGGCTTCATTAGCCTAATATGAAGGTAATAATGAATGAATCACTTAAATTACACTTTTATTTATTTTTATAATAAGAAGATTATATGAAATATAAACATTTAAATGGTGGCTATATATTTAGCAAAATGCTCCTCTCTGTAGTTATTTTTTCCTAGCTGACTAACGAGTTGATGTGGGTTTTCTGAGGTAAATATGACCATACATTGATTACAAGCTGTTTAACTGACGTCTTTCCACGGTTGAAACGCTGATTGAGCGAATCAATGTGACATGATACGAATTTCGATAAGTTGTACTCTATCTTTTAACACACTTTCAGATGCTCATTCATGTTTATTTCGCGCTGTGACTGCTATTATTAAGCCGGAAGAGAGATCAGCACTGCTGCTTCTCATCAGCTGCGCCAGAGCGATCTCACGCCACAGCGCCAAAACTCTATTTATGTTTTTGAATTTCTAAAGAAAATAGACGTAATTTGAAAATTGAGACTTTGCTTCATATCAATAGTAACAAAGGACAAAGATTATTGCGATTTTTTTTTTTGATGCGCGCAGCCGCGATACAATATCCCATTCATTCAAATGAAACAGGATGAATAATCGATTCTTGAGACTTAAAAATGAGAATCGATTAATATCGAGAAATCGATATTTATTACCCAGCCCTATATTTTAGGCAACAGGTTTTAAGTTCAGAGCATAAGAGACTTCTTAAAAAGAGAGAAAACTTTAATCTCACCGACCCCAACTGTTTGAACAGTATAAAATGGATGGTCCTCACAAAACTGATTTTTATGTTGTCCTTTATTCAGCTTCATTTTGTTCCAAATCCATATTACATGCATAAAACAGAAAAAAAAAATATATATACTTCAGGTCCAGTGTTGTACCTGTACGCGTTCAATGAACGATAGTTCATGAACGCATTCGTATTTTGGGCGAACGTGAACTGAACGTACTGTATTACTGCCTGATGAACGCTACTGTGAACGCGTTCATTCTGGTGTCTGTAAACGCACGCTCTCTCAGTGTAACTTCGTATAATAGGGTGCCAGATTTCTATAGAGCCTTCCAGGCAAAAAGCCGGCTAAAACACACGTAAACAGGCCGTATATGTAGCGAAAAAACACCCAATCTGGCAACACCAGCCAGCAGTGTCGCACTGCGGCCGCCGTCGACAAAGCAGCGAGCGAGGAGGTGTCGTATGATCATTTATGACAAGGTCGTGAGGATGTGAAAAATCTTACATTTCTGTGCAAACTTTGCCCGTCGATAAAATAATTGTCTACATGGGCTGTGGCCGTGGCAATAAAAAAAGAAGAAGCTCGCAACATATGGAAAAAAAGAACTATGAATGAACTAGTTCATTTTTTTGAAGTATGAACTATGAACTGAACTAGTTCATTTTAAAATTTGTGAACTGAACTTTGAACTTGTTTGTGTAGAAAGTGAACTTTTTCAACACTGTTCAGGTCTATCATAATGGACATCACGTTCATTGTATGTAAGAGATGCAATATAGTATGGAGAAGTGAACGGGACTATCGGTCTCTCCCTGAACATCTCCTTTATCCACAGAAGTCATACAGGTTTAGAACAATATGAAGGTGAGTAAATGATGAAATTCATTTTTGGGTGAACTATCCCTTTAAACATTCATTTCATGTATAGACTTAGACTTAGACTTCTATTTATCAATCCCCCAGGAAATTGAAAATTCCAGCAGCAGTTTTAGCAAGAAGGAAGGAGAATAAAAAAGACAGTACAAAAAACAAAAACAACAATAGTAGTAATAATAATACTAATACTAATAAAAATCAGAATATCAACAAAAAAGAGCATAAATTATTTTAAAAAGTGTCAGTGTTGAGTCCAGTATTAAAGTGATAAAGTGTATAGAATGTATAGAAAAAATGTACAGAAAATGTATAGATGTAAAGAAAAAAATGTATGTGATTTTTTTTTTTTAAACAACATTTTAGTCTATAATGTGCCTAGACTATAAAAGGATGGTGGTAAATAGTTCCACTGCAAACTATGCTATGTATTGAACTTGCAGCTTGGTTTTCACCATTGTGTTGGCTAGCAAGCATTGAGCAGCAAATGCAAAAACAAAAAGAGTGGTACAAAATGCTTTGAGAAAGGTATAGAAATCATTGTTTCTCCACATAATCTACTAAGATTGTCTATTAAAAGTACTGTAAGCTTGTGTGCTGTGATTCATGAGTAGAGCTATGCAAGTTTGCAGGCTGTAAATCGATCATTTTACCCAGAAGACATGAATATAAAGCCCAAAAAACAAACCCCAATGGTTTACATAGAAAATCAAAGGCCTCCTGTGACTTCTCAGTCCATGGAGTCGGACGCCATAAAGTTTTGTGTACATCCATTTCCCTTGAGGTTGGATCCTGCATTTTGATGGTGGGAAGCCTTTCTCCCAGTGTGTGTGTGCTTAAGGCACAGAGACCAGGAAGCGGTATGGTATGGGCTTCTCAGATTTGCTCTCATTGCTTATTTTCTCCTGTCTGCTCTCTCTGTCCGTTGGTCAGAGTTGGCAGCTGACGTTACAGGGGGTCTAACGTCTCTATTCATGTGGAGTCCACATAAACACACAGCAGACTGGGCCTGACTAGAATATGCAGCCAGATAGTACAAACTTAAAACAAGCAGAAACTAGGAAGTGCTGAGGGAGTGGTAGGAATTCTGCAATTTAGTTCAATAGAGTGCTTCATAATTATGTTCAAGAATATGTTTTGCATCAAGTTAGGGTTGGATGGTAAAACGGTATCGTATTTATCGACGGTACACCATTGTCGGTAACCATTTAAATTTTCATTAAAATGCGCGTGCATTGCCCGTATATAGGGGCCGTTCACATATCGCTTCTAAAAACCTTTCCAAAGCGTTTGCACTCCCGCTGCGCATGTCGTTGCTATGCAACCATGATCTGTACTCTCCACATCATGTTGACTGAAGGTGCGTTCCATTCGAGCGGGATTCGTACATGTAGTGGACTGCAAAGTTAAAGATGGCGCGACGGACGTGACCACCACAACATTACCCAAAGTCAAATGGCAAACGTAATGATATTTTTAATGTGATGACCAAAACATTATTTGTTCATCCTTCAAAGACTACTCCCATTTCTAAAAGTAAAAGTTTCAAGAAGTAGGAAAACTCTCACTTATTTAAAAATAATTTTTCTTTCAACAAATATATACATATATATTTTTAAATCAAGGAAATTTCTCTGGCATTTCTTTATTTTTGCTGTATCGAAAACGTACCGAACCGTGACACCACTGTGGCGTATCGAACCGAACCATGAATCCTGTGAACCATTACACTCCTACTTATTACAGATGTTGATCTACCTCAAAGTTTGATTGTTCTACGCTTACATTTTTACATTGCACACATTTTTATAACATTTAAATTCAAGAGTTTCTTTAATACTTCTTAATTTTCTTAAGTTTCTTAGTTTCTTAAGTTTTCTTAGTTTCTTAATCTTAATATAATACATAAAGAAGATATTTTTGTTTTAGATTTTATTTTGTTTTTGACTACTAAAACAAAACATTTAAAACATTAATAATGTGGATAAATAAACCAGAAACAATGGTTTAAATTTAAACTTTTCTACTTGTCCTTAAAAAAAGGTTATACAAATTTTACCGATAACGAACAATATGAAACATTATATCGTGATACTTTTTTATATCTATATCGCACAGCCCTACATCCAGTTTCTTGTTTGTTTGAATATTCAGTTATATTATTTCTTTCATGAACTTTAAAAGTAAAAAAAAAATCAATCAATCAAAACAATCTTTACCTACAGTATCCATCCATCCATCCATCCATCCACATTGTTCTATCTGTCTGTAAGGCCTATAAATCTCCAATCCTTTTTAACCCATAAAAAAACAAAACAAACATTCAAGCAAGGCTTTGTCAAACGTTGCTTTTCTAGTTAAAAATAGATTAATTATGTGACTTTCTTTGAATTTCAATTCACTTTAATTCAGCTTCCTTCATTCGTTTTTCTGCATCCAGTTTAAATTTAAACGTGCAACCCTAATGCACAAAGATTCATCAGTTATGATTTTTCAAATCAAACCCTCAAGAGTAAATCCATCCATGTTCTAACCCTCGTTTCATGTCCTGAAACTCTACTCTCTCAGATCGTGTTCGGGGCAAGAAGTCACCAACATCTCTCTTTTGTACAGAGCATGCTTGGACATAAAGGACCAAGAGAGAAGGCTGTAAGAGAGCCGTAGGAGAAAAGAGGAAAGCCATCTCTTCACACTCTTTCCTTTTTCTTCTGTGAAACATTCTATATGTTCAATGACACTTTACAGTATCAGGTGGAGCTCTAGACCATTTATTATTGTACAATGGCTGCTGTCACATTCTCTTCAGATTAATGAGGCCAGTTTTAAAGGATCAACGGCCTCCTAATATGTTATATTTGCTGGTGTTTATATTAGCTTGTCTGGCTAATACAGTTAATATGATTCAAATAAGTGGTTTTAAGACTTTAAATCGTACATGCTTAATCAAATTAGATGGTGATTCAAGTCAATGCAAGTGTATGTTTGCATTCAACACAATTATTTGCCTGGAACTGTGCAATTAAATAGTAGCACAAATATATTTCTAAATTGCTAGTTATTAGCCTGGCAAAATCTTCCAAAGAAACACAACTTGCCATGTTTTTACTACCTGTGCCAGATCTCAGGAAGTGACTCATTTGTTCCTTACATAGCACACCGGTAGAGATTTATGCTTTGTTGGGGAAATCACAGTGTTCTACATGTTGAGCATTAGCTCTGTCTGTTTAAACTAGTCTCTGGTCAGCGTATCAGATTAGGCCATCCCCACAGGGCACGAATGTATCACTCTGACAGAATTTGCAGGTGATAAATTGAGTTTTCATACATATCACCTTCACACAAGCAACAGCTATCTTGTATCCTCTGCTTCAAATAGTTAGGTGAGGTGAGCATGAGGTTAGCACCGATGTTAGCCTTGAGCCACATCTAACCATTAGGGCTTTTGTAGCAACAAGATACTCACTTTACTCAACATGACCGTAACGTTCCGATTGTGTGTCTTAGCACAACAAATAACAAAGTGACAAAGGCAAATGACAGCATCTTTCACCAGGTGTATACATGCTTGAATGCTATCTCCACAGAAATAATATTTTTCTTTTTTGCTAATGCCAATATCGTTTTATAATCGCTCTCTGATACCTATTTATTTAATGTAAATACATAAGTTTCCTCTTTCTTGTGGCTAGCAGTGTTAGGGCTCAGTGTCTGGTTGGTGGTTCAAGATGTCTGTCCCAGGTGATTCATCAGTGACACTTTAAGGGTGGGCAGGTAATTACTCAGCCTCAATGGGACGCTGTGTTATTCTTGCTTTGGGTGAGATGTTTATCTGCTGGTCTTTAGGCACCTGGACAAATGAAGCGATCGTCAGTCCGCCTGCTTGTTGTGTTGAATACGGATCAGATATTTCTGCTGTCCACCCAGATACTACCTGAGATACACGGAATCAGAGCAAAAATTGTGTAATCCGGAGAGCTACATGCGAACTTCGTCGTCGTTATCATCATCAACAACAGGACTAAAGCGGCATTCAAACTTACATCAGCTTGTTATACAAATCATTTGTGATCCGATTATGTGTTGGAAAGAGTGAGCAATACAAAAGTTGATTAAGACACAGCTATAGATGATATTATGCATGTTATATGGATTGTATTTAAATGACAAAAAACTTGATATCTAGTTCAGTCTGGGGGTACGTTTACACGAATAAAAACGGAATAGTTTTTCCTTTGCATTTTCCACGTACAGACAAAAACGATCCCCGTTCACACAGATTGGCGAAAATGATTAAAATCACTGTATTATGCTGCCGGGCTAGTAGTCGGCGATGTCACTTTGTAAAGAAACAGTATGCGCCTATATAGACTGAACATCGTTTTAACAAATTCACGTTTTTGAAGATAAAGGAAGCGTTTTCAAAAACTTGCACTTTGAAACCCATTTTCAAAAGTTTGGGTTTTCAGGCCCCCAAAACACCATTTGTCGTTTAAAGGGTTAGTTCACCCAAAAATGAAAATTAAGTCATTAATTACTCACCCCCATGCTGTACCAACCCCGTAAGACCTTTGTTCGTCTTCGGAACACAAATGAAGATATTTTTGATTAAATTTGAGAGCTGTATAACTACCACATTGGCTCCTAAAGGACTGCCTCTTGACGGCCCAGAAAGTCAATGAAGAAAATGTTTAAATATCCCAAGTGACTACCGTGGCTCAACTATATGTTTATCAAGCGACGTGAATACTTTTTGTGCGAAAAAACAAACAAAAATAACGAGTTTATTCGACTATTTCTTTTCTTCCTTGTAGGCCAGAACGAGAATTCCTTAGATTTCCACGACGCATGCGCGAGATTTGCGATCTGCTTACACCAGCTTACACTACTTCAGATCGCAAATCTCGCGCATGCGTCGTGGAAATCTATAAGGAAGTCTCGTTCTGGCCTACAAGGAAGAAAAGAAATAGTCGAATAAACTTGTTATTTTTGTTTGTTTTTTCGCACAAAAAGTATTCGCGTCGCTTGATAAACATATAGTTGAGCCACGGTAGTCACTTGGGATATTTAAACATTTTCTTCATTGACTTTTTGGGCCGTCAAGAGGCAGTCCCTTAGGAGCCAATGTGGTAGTTATACAGTTCTCAAATTTAATCAAAAATATCTTCATTTGTGTTCCGAAGACGAACGAAGGTCTTACGGGGTTGGTACAGCATGGGGGTGAGTAATTAATGACTTAATTTTCATTTTTGGGTGAACTAACCCTTTAAATAAATAGCCAAAACGCCTAAAAAGTTTTCCGTTTTTAGTTGAAAAGGGTCTTATAAATTGCATTCGCAAAGTTTCAATTAATTTTAACTAATTTAATCTAGTTTTAAACCATCTATTAATATGTTTTGGAGTTTTTTTCTGTTCAATTTAATTTAATTGAACAAATTGGACTTAAAAATAAAACTTTAAACGTTTGTTTTCAATCCAAATTTCATTGTTAGGTTGTTTAAAATGGTTGCACAGTATGTTTTATAGGTATAGGTTTAGTATTTTTAAAACCTCTCTAGCCATTTCAAATGTACAGTTCTGGCTGGTCATATGTTAATGATGTGAACGTGAGAGCAGGATCCAAATCATTATTCCACATGCGTGGCGGTGTAAGATATAAGCTTCCCGGGCTTTACAGTGTTTCATATCCTATACGTGTCTTACTACTAATGTGTATTTATTTGGCTTGTTGCTCAAGGAGATTAAAGTGCCGATGCAGCTGACTGTTTTGGTTCCCGTGTCAATGCCTGAAATGTAGTGAGGAAATGCGCATGGAAACCACAGGACATTGGGGGGGAAAGGAAAAATCTGTTTGATATTCATTCAGATCAGTGTCAGTAGTGATTCAATATTTTGGGGGTTTTCACATGCCACTTTTGCAGAGAGGTTTATTCTCAATCACGAGTTCTTTCCTGCGGTCAGGTCTGAATGCTGACCTGGACCTGTTTTTTTATGCTTTTTTTCACAAATGTTGTCCCCTCATCCTGCTTTTCCAGTTGATTGAAGTGGATTAATTACACATGAAAGCACGTGTAATCACAGAAACTCAGCTCTGGAAGATCGAGAGATATGGATGATGTTTTTTTACCGGAAAACTTATGCTGGAAATCTCATGATTGTTTTGAGAAATTATATATAAAGCCCATATGGATGTGTGTGTTTTCAGCAAGTTATCCAACATCTTTTGTGATACTTCCTACAGTATTGTATAAGGTCAACTATTTTATTACATCCAGCGACACACTACATCTGTTGACCTCCTTAAAGAGATGTGTACATAATAATCTGAAAGAGTGCGGGTACTGTTTTTCAGCATACAAACATCCATATGCACTAATTATGATTACCTTAGTTTAACTAGTTTTGCTTCAGAACCTAGATTTTACATTGCATATCAAGTGGAGACCCAACACAGTATTTAAATTATACATCATATAAAAGTAAAGGCACAATTTCCCCAAAAATTACAATTCTACCATAATTGACTCATTCTCATGTAGTTCAGAATATATACAATTTACTCTCTTGTATGAAATGTTGAACCCAATTAACTTTCATTATGGAAAGAACAACTGAAATAGTAATAAAAAACAACTTTTTGTGTTCTGCAGAAGAAAATTACAGGTCTGAAAAAAAAAAATGCATGCGGATGAGTAAATTATGACTTTTTAATGATTTTCCTATTTCCTGGTTCCAAAGGGAACTATCCCTTCGACGCATCCAATAAATTTGCAGTGTTATAAACATGTTAGGTGCCCAAATGTCTCTTTTAATGATTGCATATTCTTGGCAGCCAGTAGTTCACTCCTCAAACTGTAGTTTAGGATATATTTTCTTTTACTTCAGAGATTTTTGTTCATAGTTTTTCCATGCAACCTGTCTGTCCACATCTGTCTAATTTGACTAACTTCTACCAAACAACAGATTAATTTTTGCCAAAATACAGCAAAGTATTGATTGGAATCTGAATATATTATCCCTTTTTACCATTATTATATATATTTTTTTTGCCTATGATATGGGCTGCATCTAAAATCGCATACTACCCTACTATATAGTAGAGGCGAAAAACACAACACAGTCTCATCCCAAGAAGTCATGTAACTGACGTCTTTTGACCATACGTCAACATCGGCCTTTTTAGGGTACCCTTAAACGTCGGTTACATGACGATCCCGGGCCGTCATACAACTGACGCTTTACCTTTAACATCGGTAAGTTTTGGGGTAGGTTTAGGTCTGGGGTAGGGTTAGGATCCGATAACGTCATCCGATAACCGACGTTTAAGGGTACCCTAAAAAGGCGGATGTTGACGTATGGTCACTAGACGTCCCAAGACGTCAGTTATATGACGTCTTAGGATGAGACTGGGCTGAAAAACAGTATGTGACAAAAGAAGTATATCTAAATTCCTAGTATTCATAAAAGTGTAGGGAAGTATTAAAGTATTCGGATGACCAACTACTTCTAGAGAGATTCTGAAGTGTCCAGATGATGGACAGTTTACTATCCCATGAGGCCAAAGGAGAAGATTTGTAAATGGCAGTGACATGACGCAACTGACTCTGGTAGTGTAGGTCACGTGGTAATGACAACATGGCAAATGTAGTAAGTCCAGATTACATTCATACCACACACCCTCATACTATACAGAATGTTCTTTTTTATCGGCTGTGAAGTAATTACTTATTCAAAATAATGATTTACTCAAAAGAGTATGAATTTCGGACGCAGCCTATATGATTAATCTCATTTTAGCATGTATATATATATACTGTAAAGTTCTACTGTCTGAGACCTGTGATCAGAATACTGTTAACATGACCATGACCATGGGTAGATAGTAGGGGTGGAGCCGAACCCGAATACAGTATTCGGAAAGGCACAAATAACGTGTTTTTACAAATACTTGAACGACCAATGAGCTAGCCCTACGTCATTACACGTCAGAACCCGACAATGGGACGTGGCTTTACTTGAATACAAATACAAATACTTTCCTCCCCCTCAACAAATACAAATACCGGCTGCTTTGCACACCCCTAGTAGATAGAAAATTAAAATCAAATTAAAGTTGTAGTTGTAATGGTAACATGTTTTGTTCCTGCATTTAGTTCCTGTTTGCTTGGTTTCCTTTTTTCTGATTATGCCCTTTGTTACTATTGGCACTTTTCCACTGGTGGTACGGCTCAGTACGGTTTGGCTCGCTTCGCAATTCCACTGCGCGGTACGACTTGGCTCGGCATGGCACGGCTCGCTTTAGCTCGGTTTGCTTTACCACTGCATAGTACCGCTTCAAAGTGGGTGGGATTATAGTCTGACCGTTATAGTTTATCCGCTCCTCGGCAACCAACGAGAGGAACGTCTGCACTTCGTCCACTGACCACGATTCAGCTATTTATTTTTCGAAGTTTTCTTTATTTCTTTTTTCTTCAAGCTAGTCAAGCAAGTAGTTTTAAAAAAGCTGCTACAGCGGCTGTTACTGGCTATTTAAATCTAGCGGGCTTGATGTCTCGCAAATACAATGACGCTGGTAGTGACGCGTCTGTCTGACTCTGACCAATCAGTGATCTACAGTGTTTTCACGCCACATTTTTGTATCGGTTCGGTAGGCTTGGAACCCCAACATAGGTGGTACCATTTAAAGAGCCGTACCGTACTATGCAGTGGAAAAACGCCATATGGGTACTCATTGGTTAAGGAATTATGTTCACCTGTGTCTGGTTCGGTTGCTTATTTTGCCTCCTTTTAAGTGTTTTCGCCTGTTTTTGCCTGTTATTTTTTCTGGTAAAATATTTCCATTTTTTTCTTATATTCACCCCAGGATGATGTCATCATAGTAACACTTTTTTGGTTCGTGACCCACCCGTTGAGAAACACTGCTTTACATGAACCCTTTCATGACGTCTCACCTGGTGTAGTGGTAAAAAAAAATGTCTGAAAATACATCATTTAGGCTAATACATAGAATGTCAATATTTAAAATTCACATCCCTCTTTCTTGGAATCTATTTAAAAAATGCCCTGTGTTTTGCATGGTCTAAACCAGCAACAGTTTAACTCTGCGTTATTCTATCCTGCTTTTTTACAAACCCATTAGGGCCCGATAACCACCCGTTAGAGTAGAGAGGGACCTGAAAGCACTGTGACCTTTTACCTTGACCTCTGACCTGCAGTCAGCGAGTGGCTGGTCCCCAGGGCAGAAGGAGAGACTCCTGGGTCTTGAGTTACTCAAGCATGTGGATTCATTAACAAATATCTGTCTGTTTGCCCCAGTAATAAGGGGCATTTAAACACACTGGGCAGCCGTGGAATCCCAATGAGTGTAGCTGCCTGTGTCACTCAAACCCAGGTTCATCTCCAGGCCAAACATTTACCTGCTATTAGGCCAGTCTCTCTTCTTAATATAGATACTCACTGTTAGGATACTGCACTCATCAAATGTCAGGAGTCATTTGATGTGGTGCAAGAGGAAAATGAATTGGATCATTAAGAAACTGGAGACAGAGAATGGAAGCATTGAGCAAGTGCTCTAGCACCCCCTTTTGGATGCAGCGAATAGTGTTTTAAGATGTTGGCCAGCAGCCAGCATGCCAAGGCACTTGCAGAGATGTAGAATTATCTTTATTTGACTTCAGAAACATTCATTTTCATTCTGCTATTGGACTAACATGAAGTAATTGCATACAATGATACATTTGTGCATTACTTTAAAATAAACACGTTTATAGTCCACCTTAGACATACTAACTATAAGTAACTTTGCAACAAATGTCAAATAACTCTCATTAGAGTAATAGTAGACTGTCTGCGTAATATCTGCTAACATTTTATTGTGATGCTCCTCCTACAGACATTCTGCTGACTCTAAGTAACTTTACAACTATATGTCAACTTGAACCCCAAACTAAGTCTACTAACAGTCTACTATGAGAGTTAGTTGACATGTAGTTACAAAGTTACTAATACAGTAGTTGGGGTGTCTCAAGTGGACCATCGAAATAAAGTGAAAAATCAGTGATTTATGTATTTAGGAAAAATGTTCATGGAGGATTGCCATTTTAAATTAATTTGTATTGTTTGTAATTGTTTTCAGGATTAATAAGTTTGTAGTCAGCGTTGTTATGCCATCTTTTTGCTGTGCCATCCTTGGATCATGTGTGCAGTAATTCAAAAAAGTTTTCTATATTTGAATATATTTTAAGAAGTAAATTATTCTTGTGATGGCAAAGCTGAATTTTCAGCATCATTAGTCTTCAGTGTCACATAATCCTTCAGAAATAAGTCTAATATGCTGATTTGCTGCTCAAGCTACATTTCTTATTATTATAAATGTTGAAAACAGTTGTCCTGCTTAATATTTAACCATCATATTTTTTTTCAGGATCCTTTGATCCTAGATAGAAAGAATAGAAAGTTCAAAAGAACAGAATTTTTAAATTTTTAAACTGAACCCAAACTTTTTAATGAAAGTGCAGATTTGATTTCAGTGAATGTCACAAGGCCTCAGATAGTTTTTATGACATTTAATACAAATTTGGATCCATCAACTTAACTACTTATGATGATTCTTTTTGTGTGTGAGAGAGATTAAATGTCTAAAGGACCTGGGTGGATTCTGGAGGTCATTTTAAAGGTGACTTTTTCAACTTATATTGAATGAGAGACTTTATAAGAGATTTTTAATTGTTTAACTGGCTGTGTGTGAGAGTTCATCCTCATCACATTTCTGCATTACCTAATGAGCCATTTAGAGTTTTATGAAAGTGCACCGATCGATATGTGTGTGTGTGTTTCACGGTGAGCGGACGAGGGGGACCCAGGGCCGGGAGGGGGAAACTAGGCATGGTCACTATCTTATGGCTGGGTGCTTTAGGGCCAGGGGCCAGTTAGGGGCGGACAGGCCGTCAGAAGGAACAGAAAAGGTGAAAACAGGTATTTGTGTTTGCGATGTGATTGGGCTGAAAGATAGCGCAGAGAGAACAAGGTCTTCACTGATTACCGTGAATCTGATTTTACAAGAGCTTTTTGGTTTTGGAAGAGTAATTTGATAAGGAAGCCTTTTGATTTCCTGTTAACGGCAAAGTCGTGATGGATTGGAAGTGTCGCGCTGGGATACACACTTGGAATCAATCTCCTCGGAGCCTTGCAGCCCAGGCAGGCCAAGCTAAACTAAATATTTCATGTAAAATGTAAAACATGCTTGCTGCCATAAACAGGCTGTGTTTTGAAACACAGGGGGAGTCAGACCTGAAAAATGATTTTAACCAAAACTGTAAGCTTCCCCTCAGTGCGACGTTTATTTATGTAGATTGGATAGAGTGGCACATAATTATTCCAGCGCTGCCAAGGTCCTCTTTATTTATTCTCAGTTTCCTCTCTTTCAGTCTCTCTCTCTCTTTTTCTTTCGTTTGTCTCGTGATACTTAAGCGATGCTTTAACATCTATCTTCAGACCCGATCCCTTTTCGGTAATCTGATATTCAGACAACTCTCGTTTGTAACCAATTTAAACAAAAAGGAAATTCTCCGAAAAATGACATCCCTTGGGAAAGGTGTAATTCATTTAACTTTCCTGCTCAATTTTTTCACCATTAATTGTGTATACGTGCTGCGTATGTGTGCGTTTCCACCCAAATCTGTCCTGCGGAGTTGTTTATTGCCTCAGTGGTTCTGGAGACATAATGATATATATGTAAGGATCCTGGATGGAGGAAAAGTCAAGAAAAGAGCGAAAGGGAAAAAAAGAAAGAAAGAAAGAGGAGCTAGACAGAATGAGGCTAAATTATTCTACTAGTAATTGTTTTTCCTTTAATGAGCCACATGATGGCAATTATTATTGAGGAGAAAGTGTTTCATAATGAGATACTTTTTTTTTGAAGCTACACTTTTGTATTTATGTACTTATTACTGTCAGAGACAGCAGCAGTTCTTTTATATGAAAATAATGTTCTCTAAATAGCTTTTGAAAATTAAAAATATGAAAAGTTGTGAAATAAAAGTTTTAAACCTATTTCTAAGTCCAAGAAACAAATTTCTTCTCAACACTCGACATACGGTCACGTTTAATTTCTTACACCGAAGAACAGAAGGTGCTTTTTGAAATATTTTTAAATCATGCTAGTTAAAATGATTAGCAGATTTTACATAAATTTTAATTAATGAAAAAACTAATAAATTAAATAAATTAATTAAAACCTTTCAGTATATTCACATATATTTCTATTTATAGGCTGTTTAAGATTTAATTTTATTTTCCTATTTATTTATTTATTTTTACACAAAAAATAAATCGGTTAAACTCTTTTTGGGGTTGCACATCAATTTCATGCTTTCCTTTTAAAATGAACGCCCCCCGCCAAAATAGAGTGAAATCGACAGATTGAGTGAGTGAACATTTCCCCTATCGTCTCATCTGTGTATGTTTCATGTTGCGGACTTTGACACATTTCTGTTATCTTGTTAGTACCGTGTGTTTTACAGTGTTTGTAACACTTTCATGTCCACACGCACAGATAGAGCATCACTTCAGCCTTCACCTCGCCCTGATCGGAACATTACGCCCCCCCGTCTGTTAGCACCCTCAGCATTGTGCCTGCTCCAGTTTGTTTGCCGAGGTGTGTGCACAAACAGAAGGAAATGGTGTGTGCTGTTGTGGGAAACACAGGTGTGTGGGTGTTTTTGTGCGTATGCGTGTTGAAAGCCGCCATGGGGGCCGATGGCGTGCTGAAAGCTGCGCTCGTTTGGTCCAGTCAGAGATGGACACGAGAGAGGGCGATGACAGTGACAGTCGAAGGACCGCAGCACACATGACTAAATTTCACCCGCAACGGGGGAAAGCTGAGGACGCCTTAATGTACTGTGTTAGCAGGGCAACAAGCCTTTCCTCAAGTTAACCTTTGACCTTTACAAAGTTCCCACACACAGAGGCAGATTTATGAGATGAATGCGCAAGCTTACGAGTTTTTAGTGAGTTCAAGCGTTTGCTGGCAAATTAAAGTCTTCGTTGAAGATAAATGGTTCTACTTTTGCTACAGTATGAGAAATTGAAATGCATGGCTTCATATATCAAGAATTATTGTTTGGTTATGAGTGTTAAAAGAGACACAGGATTTATTGTTTGCTGTTATTTACGCTTGGCTACATTTGCTGGTCATTTGGCTTATTCCACACACGCACACACACACACACACACACAGGTGCTCTTTCTTTCTTTCTTTCTAGTAGGACTACAATTAACCTTGGGTCCTTCGGCCATGAATCAAGTCAGAATAAGGAGAAGGTCTTCGAGATAAACAGAGGCTGCTGGTTGCCTTTTCTCCTCCAGGATTTATGGACGCGTCCCAATGAATGGAGTCAGTGGCAGTTCTGACTGTCCCACGCTTCACTGGTCAAGCTGACACCAGTCATACAGGTGAAGAGGTCAGTGACATAGAGCAGACCCACCTGACCGAGAGTGAGGTCATGCCGGGGTCAGCGACCAGGGCTAAATTCCTTTTGATATTATAGAAATATTACAATTATTTTGGTCTTATTCATGATGAAGCGCTATCACAATGTGAACAAAAGTGCTGTTTTGCAATATGGAATTCCACTAATTCATTTTCTCATAGTGGGTCTAGCTATATAGCTATTGTTTGAAAATGATTATCATGATATAATTATATTAAAGGAGTAGTTCACTTTTAAAACAACTTTTGCTGATTTACTTGCCCCCATGTCATCCAAGATGTCCATGTCTTTCTTTCTTCAGTCGAAAAGAAAATTAAGGTTTTTGATGAAAACATTCCAGGATTTTTCTCCATATAATGCGCTTCAATGGGAACCAAACGGTTCAAGGGGCTTTAAACGATTCCAGACGATGAATAAGGGTCTTATCAAGCGAAATGATTGCTCATTTAAAAAAAAAAAAATAACAAAGTTTAAGTTTTATAAGCTCAAATGGTGTTCATCAAAATGAACAAATCTTTTTTCATGTAATTTGGTTCATTCAACTACTCCTTTAAAAAGCACTAACACACACACACACACACACACACACACAGAGAGAGAGAGACCTGTCTATATTAGGAACAGTATTGATGAAGACATAATGATTCACTTAATATTATTAGTATACATACACAATTAAATATTTAATTTATTCATATTTATTTTGATATTTTACTTGTGTATTTATTAATTAGAAATTAATGAATATGTAAGAACACATTATGAGTCACTTAGTTTTAGTTTGTGTATGCATATTTTATTTATTTATTCATAAATTGAGTAAATTATCATGCAATTTATTATGTAATTATAAAAAATAAGTATTTTATAATTTAATTAAATAAAATTTTTATGTTTATCAATATTAATTTTGGTCATAAAACTATTTTTTGTTTAACATGAAACATTTCTCCTATTCAAAGATAAATTGATAGTTGTTTTTTGATTTTTTGTTTTTGAAAAAATAGTTTTTGGACAATTTTCCATTGTCCAAAATATCAATATTAATATTGAATAAAGGTTTATTATTTTATAATAAAATAATAAACCTTTATTCAATATTAATATTAATATATTGGACAATGGAAAATTGTCCAAAAACTAGTTTTTCAAAAAAAAAAAAAAAAAATTAACATGAAACTATTTTTTGTTTAACATGAAACATTTCTCCTATTCAAAGATAAATTGATAGTTTTTTTTTTTTTGTTTTCGTTTTTTTTGAAAAACTACTTTTTGGACAATTTTCCATTGTCCAAAATATTAATATTAATTTAATTCAAAGAGTAATTTATTCTCAGTATATACATTTCCAATGCGTTTTTTTATATGTTGCCTTTTTGTAATTAGAGCTATTTTACTGTGGAACCCCACCCGCCATCATTAGAGCGTAATGCACACCGTACAGACTTTGACTCGATTCTCCCTAGCCATATTCCATTGGCCAGCCTTTTTGTTTTAATACACCTCATCTCGTGACCATGCTATATATCATGTAATGAAGGGACAGATATTAAAACAGATGGGGAATCCATTCAACCTCTCTTAGCGGCGTTTTCTATATGAAAGCGTCTGCGGCTCTTCCGAGCTGGCGGCCTGTAGTGAGCATGGTTCTTATTTCAGCATGACGACGGTTCCAGCTCTGCGGCCCAGTCCGGCTCGAGAGCGTTATTTACAGCAACTCTGGGATGGCCTGTTTGTCTAAGTAGGAGACCTTGTTGACCCGGAAGCTGTAAATTCATGTGTGATGTTTCTTTTTCCCCCTTGAGGGTCAGATTGGTTTGGCCTGAGGGGAAGACTGCAGCCAGCAGTCAGAGTTTTGTCGGTGGAAACCTGCGGACAGTTGCGATTGTGGCCTTTATTGCTGTAAACCGGGGAAGAAAGTGCTCCCCTGTGTATCTCCAACAGCAATTACGACAGCGTGAACCGACTGTAGCGCGATAATAACAGGGCTAAATGTCCATTCGGAGGTGTTTTGTTTCTGCTACGGTGGGACTCTTGAACTCCCCAGACTCGGTGTAGATTTAAGGCTGAACGGATTTGTGGGCCGAGCGTCGTTCGGAGATTGAGAGGGACACCGTTTGATTTATCTCTCTACATTCGGTGTGGAATAACCAGCGAGATGCCGGTTGTCAGGGACTTGCTCTCAAGCGTTGCTTTTGGGAAATTTATAGCAAAGACGTTGTTCCCCTTCACAGCTGATGTTTTCTCCATGCAGAAGATGAGTTGGCTTTTTCTTCCTTCCTCTTTTCCGAGACCCGAGCTCTCCTGGTGTCACGGAGGAGAGGATGGGAATCATTAGAGTGAATAAAGAGGAGAAGCTAATTCACCTCCTGCCATTTATCGATCACGGCCGAGTGGAGCGTGGATTCATTACGGCTCATTCATTCTCCCCTCAGACACATCTAGTGATCGAATGAGCCCGGATGTGTGAGCAGCTTGATGAAGCGCTCTGCATTTCACAGGCTCTTGTCCATGCAGTGTGTTCATGTCCCAATCAACCCTCTGTGCACACAGTGCGTAGGAAGCAAGTGGCAGTTTGTGAATGGAGATTTCTAGAGCATGAAGATAATTGAATCCATTACTCAAAGGCCTCTGGACCTACACGTCTTCTGTCTTCACGTCGTCAGACGGACTTGGACATAAATGACCGGACAATGACGGATAACAGCTGGACAAGATGGACGCTGATAGCTAGGATTTAGACGTTGCAATGTTTCTACAACAATGCGTTTTGGTTGCAGTTCCGTTGTCACAGTATTTAAAAAAAAAAATGAAAATAATTCAATGATAATAACTATTATAATAAAATAACCAAAATAAAACATTAAGAAATGTTTCTATTTTAATATATTTAAAAATGTAATTTATTCTTGTGATGCATCATTACTCCAGTCGCCAGTGTCACATGATCCTTAAGAAATCATTTTAATATGCTGATTAGTTCTGCTCAAGAAAAATGTCTTCTTCTTCTTTTTATTATTATTTATATTATTAATATTTTGTGGAAATCATTATACACTTTTTCTTTGATTTAATAGAAAGTTCAAAGGAAGATCATTTATTTGAAATATACATTTTTGTATCAAAAAAGTAGTCTTCAATGTCTCTTAATGCATTCTTGCTTAATTTATATATATTTTAATGGTTGTAACGGTAAAGTGTAGGGATCCCCAATCCTGAGATCTACCTTCACCTTCATGCAAGTTCAGCTCCAACCCTGATCAAACACATCCAGCTAATTAAAGTAATAGTTCTCTTAAAAATGAACATTTTGTCAATTTGTTGTTTCAGCCCTGTATGAATTTCTTTCTTCTACTGACCACACAAAAGAAGATATTCTGAAGAGTGTTGGTAACCAAACATTTGATGGGCCTGATTGACTTCCATTGTATTTATTTTTCCCCCTATTGATGTCAACGGGCTCCATCAACAGTTTGGTTACCGGCATTTTTCAGAATATCATCTTTTGTGTTCTGCATTCAGATTTGAAACAACTTGAGGGTGAGTAAATAATGACAGAGTTTTAATTTTTTAAGTGAACTAACTATTCCTTTAAAGATGAACTGAACTGAAATTTGAGAAAAGGTGATATAACAGATGTATTTTATTTATTCTCATTGGTACAATTTTGTTGTTTTTGTTACACGGGCGCCGCCATGTTGGATTTCAACGTTCGACTACGTCACTGGCATGGTAAGCCACTCCGCTCTACCGTAATTTGAAACTGATTGCAGTACCAGTTTTGGCCACAATCTTACATACAGCTCCTTTAAACAGTGCACTATTTGAGGGGACAGCCATTTGTTATACTGTCAGAAACCATAATGCACCGCAATAACGAGTGTACAACTGATGTACGCTCAACGGCTAGAAAATACCCATAATGCACTGTGAGGGTCATGCCAACTAAATTCATGCGTCTCGCCAGACGATTCCCGCATCTGAATCATCCATCTATCCGTTTTCCGAACTGCTGGTCCAATGTGGCTACAGTGTAATATCATACAGGTATAAATTACTTTTTAATTGATTAGTAAATTGTTTAATAAGGTTTATACATGATGGTTTCCATGAGAGAGTTCAAGATAAATCTTTTCATTACTACTAGAGCTGCCAGTTTGCTAAGTATTAAATGATTATTAAACAGCAAGCTCAAACTATGCAAAAGCTGCAGCCCTTCTGGCACACTCAGGGTCCAAATGAATGGACTATTGTCGGGAATAGTGAAGGATGATATATGGTACAGGGGGTGATTTTAAGGTCTTCAGGAGATCTTAATAATTATGGATAGGTGTGTTGGATCAGAGTTGGTATGTAGATCTCCAAGAACAGGATTGGGTGCCCATGTATAGTGTATATGTGTAACTGTAATGGACCAACTATATTCTATGCTATGTTCAGAGACTCCACTGATGGCTGTCTATCTACAGCGCTGCTTCCTGTGTGTTTCTCCCTGGCAGTGTCAGGATGGTGTGTCAATAAGGAGTGGGAAGGGAGATGTTTCTGAAGGCTGTCAGTAAAGATAATAAATGGAAAAAATAGCATATTAGCTATTTAAATAAAGGCTATGGTGTAAATTAAGATGTTTCTTTGCTACTTGATATGATAATATGATTGTGTGAATGGTCATACACCAAACATGCATCATCCACTCTTCTGTGCTGCAGCTGTATCAGATAGCAGTTTTTTCTTTGGCAGTAGTCAGTGCTTTTGTGATTGACTAGATGGCCTGATAAAGATCATGGGGTCAGTGGTCAGGACACTCAGGTTGAGTGGACAATGCTCCAACGAGGGCCGGGATCCCATCCATCACGGCGGGGGGACAAAAGCTAATGTCAGTCCAGGAGGATAGCACTTTTCTGGTTTGATTAGCTGGCGGCGGGCCATGATGACAACACCATCATCTGCTGATAGGCCTGAACGAGCCTGAAGTAGACTGCTGTTGTGTCCTTTTCCAAAACACATCGATTCTACTTTAAAATCCCTGCCCTTTTAAACCACGCCACCCCCCGCCTGGGTCCAGAGGCATGTGATGAGTTTGAGGATAAAGGCAGAGTTTGATACGTTTATGCCAAGCTCATGAGAACCATTTAAAAAGCTATTAAAATATCTATTAGGAAGTCAAAAGCCTCATCTTCATTCACAGGCAGAGCGGGGTTCTTGAAGATTGCTGTGCAGAAGTAGTTACTGCTCTAAATGAGCTCAATTGAGGTAATTAAATTTGATGGAAATTGCTTTTAAAAGCTGCAGGGGGCAAAATAAACTTAATTCATTGCCTAAAATCATATCAAATAATTACTCTTTCAATTTTCTCTATTCTAGAAATGACATCACTTCCTTCTGTAATTGTGTAATGCTTTCTTGGAGGATTTTTGAAAGCCTCACACTGCTAAAAGTGCAGCATAAATATCATTGCTGTCAAGCTTTCTGATTGGATCAAGCTAGCTGTCAGTTTGTCGGTGGATTGGGTAAGAGAGTTGCCCACTCCCTGGCTCATAGCCCGGTTGGACTGTCTCTGCCGTTGGAAACAAGGCGAACATCCAACACGGAGGTTTTCTTGGGTTTTGCAATATAAATGTGAAGCTGCCAATGTAGGCAAAGAATGAAGCGTAAGTTTACAATGAATCAACTTAAAAATAGCAATTGCTACAGCAAGCTGATGGACTCCTTTCATATGCTTTAGCGTTTCTTTAGCATTACTTTAGCTTAGAATAAAGTTCAATTTATTAACAAATTTATATATATATACACACACACACACACACACACACACATATATATATATATATATTCAAGAAACATCAAGAAACATTTCTTTTGTCGAAAATAGTTGTACTGTTTTTGTAGAAACCATAATACTTTTTTTCAGGATTTTTTGACGAATAAAAAGTTCAAAAGAACAGCATTTAATTGAAATATAAATATTTTGATAATATTATAAATGTCTTTAGTCTGACTTTTGATCAATTAAATGCATCCTTGCTGTAGCCCTCAAACCGTATTCACTTTATAGCCCTTAATCCTGTAATTGTGGACAAATATGGGCACAGAGGACTCAGGTGTGATCCTAATTTTTATTTATTATAAATGTTATATCACTGTCTCCGATAAAGTTTTGTCTATCCATTTATGATGATTTTTTTTATTTTATTTTGTATTTATATAATATATATATATATAATTAGTAAGTATAAGTATATAATTTATTCACTTCAAAAAGTACCATATTTTCTATGTAAATTATGCTTATTTTTATGTTTAATTTTTTATTTTTTTTTAACTACATTAAAATATCATTCCAATAAGTTCTTAGAGCTAAAACCTAAAGATGAAGTGACTATGCTGTCACCTGGTGTCTTATTTTGGCTTATTTTAGAATGCTCTAAATTACAGTTTTTCCCATTCATTTCTACGGGTGCCCATTTTTGACCCAAATACAAGATTAAGGATTTTTTTTTTCACCCACTTAACATTGTAGAATTGAGTCAAAAAAAATTGTGTGTTCAGGAGGCAAACTTAGGAAAAGCAGCCAAGTCTTGTACCGCTCAGATCAAGGGAAGTATTTTTTAAAAATAAATCAAAACTATTTTGCCCACATTTGTCCAGAATACGGTTTTAGGGTTAAAGAATACATTTCTTTCATTTAAACAAACAAACAAAAAATCTTACAGATCCCACTTTTTTAATAGTGGCATATGGTTGCTTGTAAAACATGAACTTGACCATTTATACACTTTAAAATGTTACAAATGTATTTCCATATGCATAAATTAACATCAGCCAAGACTAATAATTTCTCTAAAAATGTCCATTGTTGATTCATGATATGCAAAAAAAGTTGTCCATACGACTAGTCTTCTGTAGCCACATGATGGACAGTTATGCATTGAAAACCTTGCTTCTTGCTCTTATTTACCATAGAATGTTATTCATACATTGCTTTATGACTATTACAATTTTGAATACAGTGCATATCACTTTTATAATACTTTTTGTAGTGCTGTGTGTAACTTCTGAAATTTGACAGCCTCATTTACTTTAGTAATGTTGAAAATAGTTGCTACACTGTAAAAGATTTTTTCAAGATTTGTTATCACAACATTTTTTCTTTTGTCAAATCAACTTAAATCATTTATTTAGTTGATAACTTATTATTTTTAGTTTCTGATGATTAAATTAATCTCCTTCATTGTATTAACTCACTTTTTTCCAGTTCAATCAACTTAATTTGATTATTTTTGAGTTTTAAATTATTTTGAGTTTCTGATGTTTAAATGAATCTCCTTCATTGTATTAACTCACTTTTTCCAGTTCAATCAACTTAAAATTTTAAGGCAACCAGGTTACTTACTTTTTTAAGTTAAACCAACAATATTTTTTTACAGTGTAGGATGTTCTAAAAAAAATAATAAAAAAAGAAAGTTATAAAGTTTTGGATGCCATGAGGCTGAGTAAATGATGACTGAATATATTTTTTGGGGGGGATGAACTATCCCTTTAAAGCATAACATTGTATCAGCTCTTGAGACTCTTTGTCTTACGATTTTCCTCTTCTTCAGCAGAGATAATATGAGGTCAGGGAGAACAGAGCGCCCCGGCCCAATTAATCAAGGCCTGAATCTTGCATTGGGCCGAGACAGAGGGCCTGTGTTCTCTTTCTCGGCCTGCCCTGTGGAGTAGACATCACCTCCCTCCAATCTGGGTGTTTTGGATCCTGAGGTCCATTTATCAAAGTCAGAGCCAGGCTGCTGGGCCACCAGAGCAAACCGAGATAGTAGGCCTGTTTGGATGGATCTGTGTGTTCGGACCAGGCCAGGTAGAGCAAGCTGCTACATCACCTCTTGCTCTGCTGAGAATGTATAAATACACAAGACATGTCTGCGTTTCGTCATAGCCCAGAGATGGCTATCTCATGCCAAGAAACGGAGAGAGAGTGCGTGTGAGAGCAAGAGAGACAGATATGAATGAATGGGTTTGTTGCTGCAGGGTAAGAGGTTTACAGTTTGGTGCTGATTCAGCTTTTCCACATTGCTGTTATTTGTCTTCAATGCAATCAGTGCACGCACCTTTCCAACAAATAATGCAAGCGCAAATCAATGCGCATTGATCTTTCGTTAAAGGCAGTGGGTTATTTGAAAAATAAGAGATCATATTGCATCGCCGAACCCTTATGTCTCCAGTGTCTAGACGTTGCTGACAAAAGCATTTGGTTTGCTTTCCCAGCGCAGCTTCTAGCATGCTCAATTGCATTCTTGCTTGTTTGTCCTTGTAAACAAGCAGATGAACACATGCTGGCTCTGGCTCTTAAAAAAACAAACACTGTGCATGACAAGCCGGGAGTGCGTCTCCAGTCTGGACAGAAGGAGGAGCGATCTCCAGACGTCTGAATGAGAGATTAGGCACGTGGGAAGTAAAGATTTCCATCTGCTGGCATGTTCAGGGTTTGCAAGGCTCAACGTTGACCGGTGTTGTGCACCGTTTAGAATTGAATTGGGAATGATGTTTAACCTTTGGAAGAGCTCAAAACTATCCACATATTTTCACTTGTAGTATAGTTGCAGTACAAAAGAAAATAGTTGTAAACTACACTCTCAGAAAAAAAAGTACAAAAGCTGTCATTGGGGCTGTACCTTTTCAAAAGGTACACTTTTGTATCCAAAGTCTACATATTGGTACCTTAGTGGTACCTAAAATGTACATATTAGCACCTAAAATGTACATATTAGCACCTAAAATGTTCATATTAACACCTAAAATTGACATATCACTACCTATAATGGACATATTAGCTCATGAAATTGACATATTAGCACCTAAAATGTACATATTAACACTTAAAATGTACATATTAGCACCTAAATGGACAAAAGTTTACCTTTTGAAAAGGTACAGCCCCCTTTTTTTACCTTTTTTTTCTGAGAGTGTAGTTGTGTACTCAAAATTTACTACACTTAAATATACTTAAAAGTATACTTTTATACACTAAAAAGTGGGCAAATTTAGTCCCAAGCATTAAATAAATAGTACACTTACAGTATAATTCTAATAAATTGATATCAGTATACTACATAAAATGTACTTAAAAATATACTTGAACTGTACTTAAGTATACTTAATAAAATTAACTTGAAGTATACTTATAATTGCGAGGGAAATTATTCAGTTACTTCTTTGTAAAACTTCAATAATATCTTTCAGATTAGGTCAGGCAAACATATTTAAAGAATTTAAAGTTTATCAATTTTTTATACTTTACAAATATTTTTTTACAAACCCATTATTGATTTAAAAAACCTTAAAAAAAAACTATTAAACTTAAACTATTATTCTGTTCAGTTCTTTACATTGAATAGAATTTAATTTAGCAAGCTGGATACAGAAATGTTATTTGAATTTTAAATTCAGGAATTAAAATTGCTATATATATATTTATTCATTGAAACTAATAATCAAATATTTAATTCTAAGCCACTTATATAACTGTACACATCTATTCTGTATATTACAGATTTGTGCATTTGCAATTCAGTAAATTTATCTTCCTGTTATTCCAATTCAGCATCCACTTGTAATAAGACATGGAAATCATTATTAATATAATGTTTTCATTCGGGATCATTTTAATTTCTATGCTTTAAGCACTTTAAATGTCTTCTTTTTTTCATTCATCACCATGGCCATGCAGATCCGTATAATGACTGTTCATGCATTTACTGTTTCACACAGTTTTTATTTATTTTTTTGCTGTTTTTGTTTAAATTTTTACTTTTTTTTTCTTTGCTTCATCTTGGGTCTGACAGAGAGTAACAATAGCATGTAGTACAGTATAAGTAATATGAAAATAAAAGGACAAACATAATTATATGCACATATACATACACACACACACACACACACACGCGCACAACCAAATAAAAATCGAATGAGAACTAAACTGACAGTGAAGCCCTTCACCTTTCCCTCCAATAATTTCCTGTCCTCTAGAAACCATGAAATGAAACTGGCCAAAATATATAAAAGTATAGTTTTTCTCTTACATGTCAAAACACAACCAGACTCCAGTCGAAATGAGAAGCCCTCCTTAACAGTTCATCAGCCATCACTCAAGCATAGTGGAATACCTCAAATGAATATCAGTCTTCTCAAAGCATTCTTTAGGACAATGCCATTGACAGTTTTAATAAGCCAAAGTCTTTTATCTGCTGCAACACTAGCCAATGAGCAGCCACGTTACTATATATTTACACACGCACACACTGAGGTTGATTGACAGATCTTGTGGTCAAGTTGCTGGTGAATAGAGTGGAGGAATAGGGAGGAAAGGAGCATCTTCCGCTGGTGGACGGCCCTCTGTCAGCAGCTGGCACTCATCAGAGGCTGGAACAAGGGCACCTGCTGTGGGAAGCCCACCAGCACCTTCCCCTTTGGTTAACAGGATCCACCTGTCGATTGACATGATGAGGGGCTGCGTGAATAAAAGACCGCTGAATGTAGTCTCATTCCCAAAGCAATGCCTCTGTCTTATAATTATACAGAATTTCCTTTGAGATCAGTTCGGTTTCAGATTCGATGATATGATTCATTTTTATGGCTTATTTTTAAAGAAAATACACAAATGATATCTCTCTGAGCAAGGAAGACCTTTGACCTTTCAGATCTCCTGAGATAAAGACCCTAGGGATCTCACAAGGGCCTCCTCTATATTTGGAGCTATTCATTAAGATTAATAACTTGAATAGAATCTATGGTAACACAATAAGGTTCATTAATGTCTTAGATAACAGGAACTAAGAATGAACAATAGTTCTTCAGCATTTTTTTAATCTTAGTTAATATTAATTTCAACATTTACTGATACAGTTAATGCACTCTGAACTAACATGAACAAACAGCTGTATTTTTATTAACTGAAATTAACAAATATATTGCTCATTTAGGGGCTGTTTTCAAGGCCAGTTCATGCGTTTTCTCAGATCGGAGAGCTATCTGATTTATCAAAACGATTCCATTTACACCTGGTCACATAAATGCGTTTTTGCTAGATATAAATCCGATCTTCAATTCCCACGGAGTGCACGTCAACGAAAGCAACAGAATTTGCTGCATTTTATTGATCACCAGCTAATTTCAAAATCAAAGACAGCAATAAGAGAGAGTGTGTTAACAGCCCTGTTAAGATCATTTCGTTTCTTTACTTTTAATGAAGATGGTAGTGTTAAGCGTCTGCGACTTACTTTCACTTTGATTTGCGATAGATTGCGGCGCGTTGGCTTGATGAGTAGGCGCTCAGCTGCTCATCTGAGGTGATGCGTGTCGCAATAGCATCGTCATATCTGACTAAAATAAATTTTCATATGTGGTTTCATCAACCAGATGCATTTACACTTGTCCAGTTTCGTCTGGAATCCAGTTTCGACCCAGACCACCTCTCGAAGTGGTTTGAGCGATCGGATTCAAATCCGTCTCGAATGTGTTTCGGAGGGCATTTACTCCTGGTCTTTTCACGATCGGATAGTTAACTGATCACAGAAAACGCATGATGTAAACAGCCCCTAATAGTTCATGTTAGTTTATACATTAACTAATGTTAACTATAATGAACCTCATTATAAAGTGTAACCGAATCTAATTACATGCTATTTTCATGCTACCTGACTGTTACTCCTGTCAATTTCTTGTAATTTTTGAGGAAATATTAGATGGATGGATGGATCCTTCACATGATCCTTCAGAAATCAATCTAATATGCTTATTTGGTGCTCAAGAAACATTTATCTGTCGAAAACAGTTGTGCTGCTTAATAGTCTTGTGAATATTCAAGATTCTTTGATAAATGATCATTTAGCAGATGCTTTTGTCCAAAGCGACTTATGAAGAGAGCAATAGAAGCAGTCAAATCAACAATAGGGCAACATTACGCAAATGTCCATGATGCGTCTTTCTCCATGGTTGATAAAGAAATGAAAAGCTATAAACTCCGTCAATTAGGGTTAGAAAAAATGTTTCCAAACATATAAATCTGATAAACTTTTTTTTTTTTTTTTTTGCCTGGCAGTATTTGTTTTATAGGAATATTTTGAATTGCAAAACATATGCTATTCTCTCACTCTTATTCTATAACTCAACAGATTCAGAGAACCGATATCTCACACCTGGAATTGTTTAAGCTAATAACCCGAAAAGATCCCGCTCACTGTCGTCGGCTCACTCATCCTCAATGAATGAGATCTGCTCACTGGGTAGAATAACTATCTTCTGAATACCCATAAATCACTGCATCGTTGTCTAGAATGTTAAATCGGAGTGTTTCTCCTAGAGCCAGAGTCCAGTGATTTATGGGACATGCCTCGACCCGCTGTCCATTCCGACTGCAATTGGTATCTTTCCTCCAACTAGGCCGTGCCATGTTTTGACGTGAAATTGAAAATCGGTTTAACGTGAGATGCGTCTCACTCAATCATGCATCTGGGCTCAGGTTTGCAGCTCTGTCCAACAGGTTAATAAAAGAATATGACATAAGAGGCGAGATAACTGAGTAAACATCATCTTTGGGGGAATCTTGTCTTTGTAGTTGCAAACATAATGAGGAGAAATGACTTAAAAGTGGGCTGGAGTGAGATAGATTCTTCCGGTGAGCGTACAGCTGGAGCTGTTGCCGTGGATTTGTTGCCATGGTAACAGGGTGGATGTAATGGGGGAAAAGAAATTATGTCTATTTGGGCACAACAGACACCCATCTGGCGTGGGCTTATAATTGGTGCACATGAACAAATAAAGCCCATCAATTTTTTTTCCTGCAAGGTGACGTTTATGATGTTTTGACAAAGACGTCGTGGAGGAGTGGGCTCAATACTAAGTTATTGGTGTTAATATATAAACACATTTGGTTTTCCAAGGACTGCAAATACAATAGAAATGCATCAAGTTATGTCTGGATTAGGAAACATTTTCATCTAAATATATATATATATATAAAAAAAAAATGATTAAAGATTTTGTAAGCATATTTCAGTTCATAAGTCAGTTTTTGTTTTGTTTGACAGTGAAACTGTCAACTTTTGCCGACATAATTTTTTCCAAGGCTGTCGTACAAAGAAATTATGAACACATGCAACAACAAGAGAGCCGACGAAATATTAATTGTAGATGTAGTTATTATATTATTTTTTTCTGTGAGCTTTTTTGTTTTTCTACGCATTTTTTGCATAGTAAAATAAACCATTTAGTTTTTGTTTGCCCCCTTTTTGCCAAATAATTTTGTCAACTAAATGCCTAGTTTAGTGTTTTGTTCTTCCCTCATATTTAAAAGGTCTATTTGTTAGAATTCGCATGTATTAACCACTTTTTTTATTTATTTATTTATTTGTTTAGTGTAAACAGCTTGTAACAAAATAAATTAATAAAAAAAAATTTTACAACAAAAATGAAGCACCACTGAACTTACTTAAGCTGGACTATGACTATTTTCTTCTAGATCTGCTGTACAGTATAGTGCTTTATAAATAAAGGTGACTTGACTTGACTAACAAACTTTAAAACCGAGACCTTCCCTGACTTCCTATGTTGTCTATGAAACCCTGTAGACGGATTTTTAAAGGATGCAGGACGTTTTTGCCAATCACATATTTAATTGCGTTGCCGAGAGCCTATCTTCCGTTCTATGACACATGAAATAAATGCTTATACAATGTTCAGCAAAAAAAAAAAAAAAAAAAAAACTAAACTAAAACTGCGGTAATGTCAATGTGTGATGCAAAGAAAATCAACCTTTAGTCTCACATATAGTCTCAAATACACACTACTTTATAATCAAACTACCGTAGTGTAATTTTAATGACCTCGCAAAAATCGCTATGATCCGATGATTTCTTAACTGCTATGCTCTTTTCTGTCATTTTTGTAGTGTGTTTATTTTGTTTTTGAGAGGAAAGCGCGCAGCACATACACTGTAAAAAAAATATTGTCATGATTTGTAATCACATTTTTTCATTTGTCAAATCAACTTAAATAGTTTATGTAGTTCAGATAACATAATATTTTGAGTTTCTGATGGTTAAATTAACCTCTTTCACTGTATTAACTCAATTTTTCCATTTCAATGAACTTAAATTTTTAAGGCAACCAGGTTACTTCATTTTTTAAGTTAAACCAACAATATTTTTTACAGTGTATTTTTACGGGGCTATACAGTATGTAGAAATGTGAACCTGAAAGTGCATACACAGGTCTAACGTACAAGAGACTGAACGTAATTCTATGGCCCTATATACTCACAGCGAAGATTCGTTCTTTGGTTAGAAGCAAAAGTAAGTCATTTTTGTGGCATTAGAGCCTACTTTCCAAACACCCAGACGTCGTCCATCCTGCTTAGGGGCTGTTTACACCTGGTCACTTCATGCGTTTTCTGTGATCGGATAGCTATCCGATCGTGAAAAGACCAGGTGTAAATGCCCTCCAAAACGCATTCGAGATGGATTCGAATCCGATCGCTCAAACCACTTCAGGAGGTGGTCTGGGCCGCGTTCCAGACGAAACTGGACAAGTGTAAATGCATCTGGTTGATGAGAAACCACATGCAAATTTTACTCCTCCCAAGAATGCTAAAAAATAAACGTTTGAGAGCGTGTTATAGGCTATCACGTTATAGTCAGATACGACGACGCTACTGCAACACTATTCATCAAACCAACGTGCAAACTATCGCAAATCAAAGTGAAAGTAAGGCGCAGACGCTATAATAGACAATCATCTTCATTAAAAGTAAAGAAACTAAATGATCGTAGCAGGGCAGTTGCCGCTCTCTCTTATTGCTGTCTTTGATTTTTAAATTGCTATTTCAAATTGATATCTGTTGCTTTCCGAGACGTGAAGCAAGATCGGATTTATATCCGTTTTGCAAAACCACATTTATGTGACCAGGTGTAAATGCAATCGTTTTGATAAATCAGATAGCTATCCGATCTGAGAAAACGCATGAAGTGGCCAGGTGTAAACAGCCCCTTAGAGTGACATTTAGATGAAATTCAAAAAGTATCAAATGTTTTTCTGATTTGAAATGATTTGAAAGGAGGCCTGGGGCAATGACAGAAACAGTGTCTGTTTGCCTGTATAAAATAAAAACACAGGGATTAATCATTGTCACAATGTGGAACCCAAACACTAACATCTTATGATTTGCTATAATGCTTGTGCTTTATTGCAGCACAGAATCATGCTGTTAGTTGTTGAAGTAGAATTTGAGAACCGTAGGCAATATAGCACAACACACAAAGAAAATTGATCCTGACGTGCTTTTAAAATAATTTAAGTGCACATTTTTCATGCCTTCCAGCATTAGTGTTTAGCAAACAGTTCGACGTGAGCATGCTTGAGTTGTGTTTGTGTATGACAAGGGCAGTGCATGAATAATTTATGAGTTTTATTAAAATGCCCAGATTTGAGACGGGGAAATGTCTATCATTTGTGCTTTTTTTTAAATAATTCCCCTGCAATCTTGAGTCTCATTAAAAGCTGCTGCTTTTGCATCCATAGGTAGTTAATTTATTTCCACTGCATTAATACTGCAATGCTGGTGTCTCGTCTGACTGAACGGCTTGGATATATAGGGAGTGATTGCTGTTGGATGTGATCCACGGTGAGTTGAGCCTACAAATGTAGACTTTGATTAAAGGAAAACGAAAATGCTTGCGACCAGGCATGCATTCAGCTTTTATTTATCATGCCACGGAGGGGCTTTTTTTAATGGATGTGGTTTGTGGGCGTATTGGATTACTGTGTGCGCTTGTTGCCCAGCGGTATCAGAGTTTGTCACTAGGGTTTGAATGTAAATAGAGCTGGCACACAAGAGCGTGCAATTCCCATCCTGACCACATGGTGGCAGTGTTTCATTTTGATTACTCGTATCATTCCAAATGGCTCCACACCTGGGGAAAGTGAGCTGGCCTTTGCTGCCTTGCCAAGTCGGTTTTGCTGGTGATTAAGGCTTGGATGTGGACCCAGATGAGCACAAAAGGACGAGCGTTGATCTGTTCGTCCCGAGCTCTCTGGGTAATTTACTCGTATCTGTAGCAGGAAGTCAGAGCGTAAACGTTCCCTCCAGTTGCTATGCTGTCTTCAAACCTACAGTAAACACTCACATTAATTCTGTGAATAAACAAACAGAGCAGTTTGCAGACCCGGGTTTGTGTTTTTGTCATTGTCGTCCATCTGACGGGGATGCTCGATGTTGTGACGCAGAAAATCGCACATGTACGCAGAGTCACATTGGCAGGCGCCCACAAGCCTCACGCGGGCACTGAATCACAACCGAGACCCGGTGCAGGAGGACTTGGGGCACAGCTAGGGATGGGTACCGAAACCCGGTATTAAACGGGCCCCGGTACTGAATTTTGAAAGACCGCTGTATCGATAAGCTCGGACGTTATCGGTTCTGCTGTCGGTACTGGAGAAATTATTTATCATTCCTATAAATACGTTATCTTGAACATGTTTATATCGCCAGCCTTTTCTATAAACTATATTTTAATTAAACCATTTGTCTGTGATGCAAATTTGAAATTCGCAGTTCAGCAGAGAGAGAGAGAAGAGAGAGAGCGATCTCTCACGCAAAGCCACAGCACGCGGAACACGACAGCCCTGCTTAATGAGTGACAATGAGGACAGAACTAAACATTCAACGTAGTTACACTTTAGATCTGGGTTATTATTCTAATATATTTTGTATTGCGGCCTCCAAAGATTATAAAAAGAAGATATTTGAGATAAAACCGTTAAAAAACAAGACGCATGATCTGTCCAGCTTAAACTTCCTTTACTTCACAGCACTGCGGAGCGCTGTCAGTTCTTCCTAAAACCCAAACGTACAGTCAGAATCAGCACGATCGGCGATTGTTGCAAAATGCTGTCTTCTACTGTTGCAAGATTAAGAAAATGACTATTAAAAACACAAAAGCCTGCGCAAGAGACGCTGTTCACAAGGCGGTGCGCGCTCCGAAACGGACTGCAACGAGACAAAAAAAGTAGCCGGGCTTCGTGCGTCCTCCTTAACTATCAAATATACATACAAATGTCAAAATGACCAGCTCTGAGATTCGCTTAAACACAGTTTATTCACTTAAACACAATTATGTCTTAAATGGACGTAAATAATAGGGAGAAATTGATGGTGCTTCAGTTACCGGTTACCGATTAGATTTGCTCTAGGTCTTAAAGGGGCAGCAGTCTAATAGCCTAAACCTGCTGACGATTCAGCCATTAATGCAAATCAAACAACAAAAGGCAGAGAAAATCATTTACAGCTTTTGAATGAGTAACTTTAGATTTAATAAGCATTATTCTATCTATGATAAACTATACAGTGCTATTTTATATTTGATTACTAAATTAGGTTTCTTTTCAGACAGAAACAATTACCTGAAAAGATATGTTAGTACACCTTTCTGAAATTAAAGCACTTTTTTATATAATTTGTATCTTTGATTGATTTTATTCTTGTGTTTTTACTTGTTTTTTTTTCTTATGTGTCCTTTTTGTATATAAAACAAAAAAGCCTGCACATTGCTGCATAACAAAAATATATTTTTCTTCGTTTTGCTTTTTCTATTTTACATTTCAAAATATAGAGTTTAATTATGTTCTTAATTCTTTAAAAAAAAAAAAAAAAAAAACACCAAAAAGAACCGATAAGAATACCGTTAAAGTACCGGATCGATAAGCGGTATCGGTAAGAGTAGTAATACCGATAAAACCTTAACGATACCCATCCCTAGGCACAGCAGGAGTTTCTTCCTCTCCTTTTCTTTGTTCTTTCGATGTCTCTCTCTCTCTCTCTCTCTCCTCCCTGTTGCTTTACAAGCTTGGGGCTGAAAATGGCAGAATAGATAAGAACAAAGTGGCTTCTGTTGTTATCATGGAAAAACATATGCACAAACAAGAATCGAGCATCATTCACTTGAAAAGAAGAAAAGAGCACTTTTTCCATTACCATCAGTCTGTGAATCACCGGTGTGTCTGGCGTTTTCTTGTTGCTTAGGAAGAAGATAGGATCTTTGTAAAGGTGCACATCCTAATATTGGGGGAAAGCTGTCTGTTAGCATAGTCTACTAGTACATTGAACCTGAATTGAGGTAGAAAACAGGGTATAATTTCAATGTAAGGAAGTACAATTAAATTGAATCGAAATTCATTTAGCCTTGTCAAAACGCCACCGTTAGAAATATTATCCATTATAGTATTTATATTATGTTAAATATCTGCAATTAGTTGATATGTTGTACATGGAAATTATATATCTATTTGATCAAATAAATTCATTGAGCATATGAGACTTACAAACATGAAACATTTTTGATTATTATATTATATGTGGATTTATTTATTTATGTATTTGTGGTATTTTGAAGTTTCTAAAACATGTAGAGTGGACTGATCATGTAATTTGATTAAAGGGGTCATGGACTGGCTTTTAAAATTTTATTATATTGTTGTCTGTAGTGTTGTCACGGTACCAAAATTTCAGTATTCGGTACCAATACCAGTAAAAATTCACGGTTCTCGGTACCAATTTCGGTACCAAAGCTTAGTTTAAATTTACATATATTTAAGTGTTTATCACGGTTACAAGGATGGAAACTGTACATTTGTATTATAAACACTTTAGAAAAAAAATTGATAAAATGACCTAAAATAAAAAATAGTATACACTAACACATTTTTTTAAAGTTGTTTGTAAAGTTCTAATCCGTTAACATTTATTTAATGCACAATGAATGAAGTGAACAAACATGAACAATCAAGTGTTTCTATTAAATAACATTTACAAACATTAATTAATGTTGTAAAAATATATTGTTCACTCAATGTGTTGATGTGAAGTAGCTAATGTTGATAAATGGTATCTTATTGTAGCATTACCAAACTATAGGCTACAGGAGAAAAAACATGTTTTATTTGACTTGACTGTACTTTTATTTAATCTAAAACTGCATTCATATTTAATTTTGAAAAGGCTTTTTAAAACTGCTGAGTTATAAAGGCAAGAATACGCCTAGAACTGGCACTGACATTAAATGACATAAATAGGGATGCATCGATACTAATACCAGTACTCTGGTGTTGGTTGGATACTACTGTGCTCATGTACTCGTAAAACTACCCCGAAAGCACTTTAGAGGCCGTTCACATATCGCGCGTGTTTTTTTATTATATTTTTGCGCGTGCTTATTCTTTCCAAAGCGTTTGCTCTCACGCGGCGTCTGTCGTTGCTATGCAACGAGTTTTTATTATGAGCGCGCTTGCCTCGCGCCTATATTTGAAATTGCGAATTTGCATGTAATCGGCCTCTTATGGCAACGTGACATTAGAATAATCCAAAATATTTCCATATGTGGCTCTTTCCTTTGTGTCAACAAGTGGATTCAGAGAGAGAGAGAGCCATATCAGCGTTATGAAGAGGACTGTGCACCTTTCAGACAGCGCATCTAGAACTGGATTAACCTGGTATTCGGTACCTAGAAAAGCTGGTACCGTAACATTTTTTTTTTTTTAGTACCGACTTGGTACCGAAGTACCGAGTTTTTTGACAACACTAGTTGTCTGAGGTCAACTTATGACGTTCGCTTTGTTTTTACATTCAAAAACATCAAAATGAATAAGTAATAGGCTATTTTGTACTCTAGTTTTGAGCCTAGCTGAAAAACGCTCGGTTTTTATGGGCGTGTCGCACTGAAGACTTGGAAGTAAACGCCCACTGCTGTGAGTGGAGAACAGTTTTGCATATTATAATGAGTTTCAACTCACCAGTCGATGCACATGGGGGAAATTGTTTTGAAAACTTCCAATGTTGTAAAATGGCAACCGGTATGATTCACCCATACATGTTTGACCCAGAGTTCCCCACGTTGAAAAAGGAGTCGTTTGCTGGGGCTGGTGTCAATAAAAGCTTTTATTGGACTAACAAGGACGTTTTCAGTTCTGAAACTTACAGGATATTCTTATAATATGATGACCTCTTAGATGTCAAAAGCTCAAGGAAAAATTGATTTCTCAGTTTCATCACCCCTTTAAATAAATCTGATCATGTAAAGTGTGTTACTTGTAACTTGTTACTCCCAGCACATGCATCTTAGATAGATTCAGCTATCTCACTCATCTAAGTTGAATTGATTCAGTCTCCAGATCCATGTCACATGTCGTTCTTCTGAATGTGTCACATGACGTGTTACACACACATATAAGCACGCGCACACACAGGACGGCTTTATGCAATGCAACATTGCTTCACGGCGTCACATAAACATATCCAGTCAATCCGAGCACAAGCCTGACTTTTGAAACAAAATCCAATTTCACTGTGAAATGTAATAAAAGCAGTCTGGCTCCAGGATATGTTTGGCTGCTCGGAGACCTTAGGATTACACTTATTAGACTTCACCGTTGAGGCACAGCCTCGAGACAGTGCAGGTTATTTTGATGAATGATGTGAAGCAAAATATAAAGGTGACTAAAATAATGACCATTAAAACAAAACTCCAGCGCACGTCTCCCTCTTTATGCTGTGTTTTTTGATACTCTAATAGAGAAGAAATTACTTTCTGACAGTTTCACTTGCAAAAATTAGGCAACAAATGAGTTTATTGTGAGCTTTTGAGTCTGAAGTGAGAAAACAGCATGCCGTTTATTGAACTATTTTTAAAAAGCAAACACAGAAGCTAACTTAATTGCAACAGCAGCTCAATTTAGTGAAGACATAAGAAGTTTGGCATAAGTGTAGGCGTTAAATAAACTTTTCAGTAGACTTACAGTATGCACAAAGGTGCTATAAAATTTTGTGTGTGAAATAGATAGAATGTGAAGATGAGACGAAACAAGATGAGATGAGTTGGAATGATGTGAGAATAAGTAAGATATATTGTGGTGATGAGATCAAATGAGACAAGATGACATGAGATACAGTAAGAGGGCTGAGTAAATGTGGAGAAGAGTTGAGACAAATCACATGAGACTGAATACGTGTAAATAAGAAATTAGAGGGTGGACAGAATGTGGTTAGGAGAAGAGATGACGTGAAATAGAAAGAGTAAGTGACATGTTGATACTATGAGACGAGACCACATCAGAAACATTTCTTATTATTATCAGTATAGACAGTTGTGCTGCTTAAAAGGGTTAGTTCACCCACAAATGAAAATTCGGTCATTAATTACTCACCCTAATGTCCTTCCAAACCTGTAAGACTTTCATTAATCTTCGAAACACAAATGAAGATCTTTTTTTAACGAAATCTGAGAGATTTCTGTCCCTGTACTTTTAATGGTGTTTTTACTACCATTCTGGGTCTTGAAAGTTGCATAGGCCTTCAATGGAGGAGGGATTAAAAGATCTCCAATTTTATTAAAAATGTCTTAATCCGTGTCCCGAAGATGATCAAAAGTCTTACAGGTTTGAAATGACTTGAGGGTGAGAAATGACTTAATGACAGAATTTTCATTTTTGGGAGAATTAATCCCTTTAATATTTAAAAAAAAAACAAACTGTGAAACGGTGCTTTGATGAATAGAAAGTTTAACAGTCAAAAGGATAGCATTTGAAATGGATATCTTTTGAATATAATGAATGAATGGAGGTTTTTTATTTTTTTAAAACTGACCCTTACTGACCTCAAACTTTAGACGGTAGAGTTGAGAATGTGATGAGATGAGATGAACAGAGGTCGTGTTGAAACAAAAGTGAGAAATTATGACATGAAACAACATATATTATGTAATGCCTGGTCCATATTACATGATTTTAGCCCGATTTTGGCACGATCTGTTTGACGTAGGGTGTCGTGGGGATTCGTAAACGACAACGGGCGTCGGGACGCAAGATTCGATCGTATCATCTCGTGTAGTGTCATAGTGGGCGACAACCTACGTCACGTCTGCGATGCTTTACGACATCACGACAAAAAGACTAGCATGTTTCATTTTTTTAACGGTTTTCCACGATGGTTCCGTCACATGTATGAGGTTGACCAATAGGAGCACAAGCTTTTCCGTATACAACTTTCAAAAAAGACCAAACGAAAGAGAGACAATGGTGCTAACGTTAAAACTAGAAGTAAAAATACATAAGAAAACAATATTTTTACCTCAAGTTCTCTTTGGACGATTGACAGTCAGGTTCTCAAGTCTCACGCAATGGCCGTGAGACACACGCAATTCAACCAGTTCACACACTCACACGTGTATTTCTCACGCTGAAAAGGCAATGCCGAGCAATCCAGGAACTCACTCGCTACGAGTTTCGCCTTCTCGATGACATCACGCGTGCCGTTAATGCAATAACTGGTCAGGAAGTAACGTGTAGTCTGACATGTGCCTTGTCCACGACACAACAAGATTTTAGGAGCCAAAATCACGTAATCTGACAGTGACTATCGTAACAGACAAAAAAAAAATCGTGTAATCTGAACCAGGCATAAGTCAGATTAAATCAAGGGGGTGATCCATCGACCGGAAGTTGAAGCCTCGCGGGAGCTGCCATCTTGTAGCAGAACTTCACTTGCGTTAGCATTCCCATTGACTCCCATTCATTTTGGCGTCACTTTAACAGCGAATAACTTTACATCTCAGGTGTTTGAAGACCCCATTTGTCCTTTATTTATTTCTAAAGAAACACGACAATGTATAAAATTCTCCATTACCTTGTAGGTTATGTTATGGCCCCGTAGAAGCAGTTTTAGTGAAAGTAGGCTAACGATTGCGTCATACCCACGCGGGATTACCGTATGGACAGGCGAAGAAGCTCGCGCGCAATCGGGGAAACGTGGAGGCAAAATGACAAAATAATTAATCAGAATACCTAGCAGAATTGTCTCCTTCTCCTAGCTCTTGGACAGCTCCTATTCTCTCTCCTCCTCTGTATGTTTCGAATGATTCAGATTTCTCATGCCACAGCACTAGAAGACATGCGGGTTGCTCTCGTCACATTACATAGTCAAGCTCTGTTTGAGTCTGCGCGTCAGGGACGGAAGTGCTAAAAAACGGGCTTCGATCGTCTCAATGGAGTTCCAATGAGATCGCTCTGTCCATTTCTTTTACTGTCTATGGATTAAATGGGCAGAAAAAACATGTACACAAGCAATAGAAGAGGTCAAGACACAAGGAGGAGCAAGAGAGTAAATGGGGTAACTGTTCCCAGTCTATCCATGATTCATGTTTGGCATGTTTCCACGAGTATCTCATCTCATCTCTAAGTGTAAGTGAGACGTAAGAGCGCTGAAGGAATATGGATGAGAGTTGGGGAGCAATAAGATGAGGAGAGATGCGGGGTGTGTGTGTGTGTGTGTGTGTGTGTGTGTGGTTTCTGGCCAGATAGAGATGAAAGCTGCTCTCTGTTTGTCAGATGCATCTCTAATTATGGCTCCTTTAATTAGTGCATCTCAGAGCTGACGTTCCTGGAAACATGCCATTTTGTTCAGCCCCTTTACCCTCTTGCTCTCCATCTCTCTTTACCTTCCCTCTCATCTCCCTCTCTTCTCCTTGTGTCTTGACAGCAAGTAGCAAATCAAGGCAACTTCAGCTGTAGCCCTTAAGCCAGCGTCTTTGCTCATATTTGGAGAGAGAGAGACCTAAAGAAGGAAAGACTGAATAAGCAAGAAAGGAAACGCGTCAAGAGTTCATATAGGCGTCGAAATGGCCAATATGTGCATGCATGTGTGTTGTGTACCGAACAAAATAAGATTGATGCCGTGAGGTGTTTGGCAGGAGGTGATGGGGTTGAGGAGGAAGAAGTGGAGCAGAGCGACATTGCGAGATGCCACGTTCTCCGGAGGAATTACCGCTCGACGAGGTGAAGACGAGTGTCAGCGCCACCGGGATTCAATCTCCCGCAGTATTTACTGTAGCTCCACTCGAGCACAAAGTCCACATCTGAGCGAGCAGAGCACGGTGACACGATTTCACGCGGTTAGGTGGGGGGTGGGGGGGTTCCAACTCGAAATTCTGATTCCGTTCATGTCCGTGATTCTCACTTAGGGAATACTGCAAGATGCTGCATAAATTAGCTAAGAGGATATAGGGCGGGCGAGCTTAGAAAGAGAGAAAGAGAAGGACTTTTCTTATCGCACCACAGTGGCAGGACTCCGTTCAGCTCCTCAGGAAAGTCATTAGCCCCCAAAGACCCCTCAAATTCATTATTTCTTTATCACGCACTGTTTACAATACACCCTCGTGAGAAGAAATGTTAAAAGCTCCCGTGGTGACAGAAGGAATGTGTTTTATATGTGTGGTCATGTTCTATGCTAAATCTTTGGGGTTTTTTTGTCACATTTGTACCTGCACTAGCCAATTTCAACAACTCTGCTGTTGTTTATAACTATTAGTTGTGTTAGTTGATTTGTCTAGAGTCAATTTGTAGTGCACTATATGTTTTTTTTTTAAGTAGCCTACTGCAGTACCATGATTATACTGATTGGAATTACCATGGTTGTGATCAGATTTAATTGGCATGAAACAATAATCATTATTTTTGTGGAGTGGTGTTCTTTATTGGCATTGATGTTCCATGAAGAAACTTTACCATCCATGGAATCTTTCCATTGCCCTAAATGTTCTTTATAGTGGAAAAAAGATTCTTTGGATTATTAAAATGTTCTTCACACTAAGAAAATATTTATATCTTCACACTAAGATAATATTTATAAATATCTTTTTATAACTGTTCACTGACAGGTTCTTTTGGGGACCCAACATAGTACTTCTAGAGCCGCGTTTCCACCGCAGGAACTTTCCCCAGGAACTAGGAACTTTGGGGTGGTACTTGGTGTGTTTACACCGCAGGAACCAGGGTCTTAATGAAGTTCCGGGTAAAAGTCAACCCCCCCCCCCCCCCCCCCCAGAAAGTCCCTGTTGGCGAGGTAGTACTTTTTCAGAGTTCAGGAACTTTCGGGGTGGGACTTGTGCACTGAACATTCTGATTGGTTCTTACCACGCTATTCTTTCTGCCCGATGGCGCGCATTTGTCCCATTCATCTCACGTCAATGTCCGCTGATAACAAACGTCAACTTTTATATCTAGTATTACGAGCTTTCTGAATACGCTTTGGGTGCTCGTCTCTTTTCTGCCGTTTTGTTAATTACCTCGTTAGTAAACCAATCGTACACAAAAAAGCAGCAAAGCTTGAATCTCCTCCATACAAAACTCAAAACAAACGCACAGGCAAGGAAGAGCAGTCGCATGCAGTTCAACGTCATCTTCCCGCCCTGGACCGGTACTTTAGTATGCGGTGGAAACGCAGTAAGCAAGCGGTCTGGGGAGAAAAAAAGTTCCTGTGAAAAAAGTTCCTGGGACAAATAATTGCGGGTAATTGCGGTGGAAATGCAGCTTAGGTCATCACTGTGAACAACTATTTCCACCCCCCCACCCCCCCCATTTTTGTGGGTGGAAGTGATAATATTTTGAGTTTATTTAGTAAAACCTTGTTGCAAATGGAACATAGACATTGGAATTTAAACAGTTGACCAGTGATCTAGTATAATGTAGTTTGATTGGGTGTTAGATTTCGTATGCAATATGAAATTGGAGCAACACTGGACATTGGGGCAACACAGTCTTTTGACCTACATGGAACTTCACAGTTCATTTGTAAGAAAAGTAAAGATCTTAAGTCTTTATATTTTATGTTTTGAAATTCATAATTAAACAGTTAAATGAAGAATGTTGGATTCAAGACTTTTATTTAATCACGTTTTTTAAGTCCTAAGCTTGTGAGTCAGCTTGCTGCACTCACAGAACCTATTTTTATGAGTGTACCTAGATTATGATGATATGATATCTGGCTAAAATATCTCAATGCCAATGCTGAACCTATACCATGGCAAAAACCTAAAATAATAGGAAAAGTAATTTTATAATAGATGACAGAACATGGAACTCAAAACTTTTTGTTTCATTTATTCATTTAAACATACTGTAATGAGATGGAGATGTTTGCAACATTGATAAAAGGATGAAGCCAAATTAAATGGTTATCACTGCCCTCAACTGCCTCATCAGACACAGATGGTGAAAAAAGTTTGCTTGTCACAAAATAAATTAGACTCGTTTGATGTCTATTTGATGGCATGAACATCAAGACTAATTATGTTATCAATCACATTCATTGACCTGTTGTTTAGGGTTGGGCAGTATCATCCAAATCTTTATTTCACAATATGAGTCATTTTATTTCAGGATAACTTTTAGGCTCTGTCTCAAATGAGTTCCCTTTAGACATTTTTCACATTCATAGAATAGAACATACTATTTTTTTTTAACAGTCACAAAGTAATCATAAGCAGTACCTACTCAGGGAGTATTTGATTTTGGACACAGCCACTGTCTTTACTCATTGAATAATTCGTTCAACCGATTTTTTCAAAAACACTAATTCATTCTTGAACGTCATAATTGTGTGTTGGCTAATGGTTTGTTTGGACCTATTTTACTGTGCAGAGCAAAAACAGACATGGTGTACAACCATGTGTCTAAAATGTAAGTTGCTCAATATTAACGGCTTGTTTACTGAACTGTTGTATATAAGGAATAGTACAATCGTAATTGAAATTCATAATATCAGCACCACTGTGTTTACGTGCAGCCTGTTTTATAAATGCATATAGATTTATATGTACTCCACAGATGCAGATCATGGTACATTAGAAGGAAGGGAAACAGGATATGGATATTTTAAGCACTTTTTGTGAAACTGTCGTCTCATTGTTCAATAGCCATGACATCATTTCTCTGTCCCTTTGTCACATGACCTTTGTCCAAAGGAAATGATCCAATAGTTGCCTACCGTGGGTTGAGGCAGTGTAGAAAGGGCAATGGATAGAGCATTCAGTATGTCAAATTCAATCATGTATTTCATATGTAAAAATGTTTACACATGAATGGATGCATCTTTTATACAAGAAAATATCTAGTGCATTCTGCTCCATGTCATGCATTGTTATGGGAAAGAGTAAGTGATCTTGGGTGTGAACATATGACTTTCTTCCAAGACACCTATACAGTAAACACTTCACAATGAGAAGTTTTGGAGGCCAATTACAATTTCCTTTCTTGCTCTTGAACTCCTCACAGTACTTTTGTTCTATGTCTCAGTTTAAATGAAATCATGTCAGTCGTCTTTGTTTGGAGCCACAAAAGCGACTGCATTTGCCAAGAAAGAATATTGCTAACAGGCTAATATTTGGTACCACAAGACACAGGACACATTAATTTACCTCGACCAACTGTGATAAAAAGCTAAGGGAATGTGATCTTTATTTGCCTGTCTTATTTGTGTTTGTAAGAGATGTTTTTTTTTAGTGAGGGGAATTTTATTGTGCACATGTACACACATGATAGGAAAAACCTATATATGTAGTGTACATAAATTAGCATGCATTACTGCCTCAGGGTATTGCTACAGGATATTGCTATTTGTTTTGGAAAAATATTTTTTGATTGTTTATTGGACAGCAGGAATCTCATTTGTGTATGTATATATATATATATATATATATATATATATATATATATTGTACCACCTGGATGCTTGTCTTCTACACGCTAAAAATGGGTTGAAACAACAAAGCATGTTTCAGAGTGTGTGTGTGTGTGTGTGTATATATATATATATATATATATATGATTCTATATGATATCTGAAGAAGCATGATGATGCACATGATGCTTCTAGATTTTCTTTTGACAAAGGTTTTGTAAATATTGTAAATATATAGTTTTGAGCGTGGTCAGTTATTTTTAGCAAGGTTTTTTGGAGCAACATCAGCACCAGCCACTGATTCAACGTATGGTTGGTTTGTGTGCCAGAAGTAAATTTAAAATGCCTTTGAAATTCCAATTGAATTAAATTTGAATGGGATGTAGAACTGAAATTTGAGTTTGAATGTGGAATTACATTCAAAGAAATCTTTAAAGGTATTGTTCAGCCAAAAATGAAAATTCTGTCAGTAATTACTCACCCTCGTGTTGTCCCAACCCCGTAAGACTTTCGTTCATCTTTGGAACACAAATTAAGATATTTTTCATTAAATCTGAAAACCCTTTATCATTCCTCCATACTAGTCCATAGGCTTCTAAGGGATTGAAACTTGCCGGCTCAAAAAGTTATTAAAGACATTGTTAAAATAGACAAGTCCAAGTGACTACAGTGGCTCAATCTTAAGTTTATCAAGCGACGAGAATACTTTTTGTGCACAACCGAGTGAGTTCACGTAGTGTAACTATGCAGCGCATCTGTGACGTACGTCACACATAGGCTCACTATTGGCCGACGCTAGTAATGTGTGTGATGCGTGTGAAATATACTGTAAAAAAAGTTTTTGCTTTGACTCAGCTAAGTTTAATTTACTCAATCTTATAAGTATTTTCAACTTGTTGAAGTTGACATAGTTAAAATAGTTGACCCAACAACTTATTCCGAGTAACACTTGAAAAGTTTAGTTGAAAGACGATAACTTACATTTTCAAGTCATCTGTACTAAAATGTATGTTCGTTAAACTTAATTTGGTATTTTCTCTCACGTGATATGACCTCGTGATAAATAATGAGACTAATGTTACTGGTTCAGCATATGTCTTTAATTTGAGGCGACACATACTCCAGTTAAGTCAACTTATATACTAGTTGAGAGTGAAAACTTAACATGGTAAGTTGAATGAACAAATTTTGAAACAACAAGTTGTATCAACTTACAAAATTACATTGAAATAACTAAAATGCAGAATAATTTTTCCAACCAACCAACCAATCAACCATGTATACAACATGGTTGATTGGTTGGTTGGTTGGTTGGTTGGTTGGTTGATTGCTCTTGTATTTAGAATTTTGCACAACTGTGGTACACGTATATATCTGCAAAACACTGAAAACTGCAAAAAATAATTATACTTGCCTTAATTTAGAATCACAAAGCAAAGGCACATACACAAAGCAGGCTGTACACAAAACATGCACTGAGCTGGTGCGTCCTCTGCTCATCTGCACAACAGTGTTTTTGAGATTCTCCTCACACACGCGCGCTCTGACTCTGAAATCCCAACACACACACGGGCAACATAAAAGGGCACACGCACAGTAATTGAGAAACATGAAAGAGAGGATTGTGATCTGGCTCAGGAAGAAATAGAGGATTAATTAGACATTCTTCTTCAGCTATATATAGGTGGGCCTTTTTGAGCATTGTTGGCTGGTAGAGCCGTAAGTATGAATTCTAATTTAGAGAAACTGATGAGACTGTTGCTTGCCCTAGAAACGATTCATCTGTATGAGCTCACATGGACCAGAAAGGAGGGGGTAATGATTCCCATAGCAGCTCAGGACATCCTGCAGGAGGAGTCGCCTGGGGTGGACAAAGGAGGAGGGAGAGGAGAGGAATGGAAAGGAAAGGAGAATATGCTGGTTTGTGCTAATTTAAAGCTAAATTGACAATTCTTATTTTTTATAGAATATTGTAGTTTGTTTTTTATAAACGACTTATTCATGCACATCATTATATACTTGTGCCCTCGTAATCCGTAATCTGTCATTTAGCCTAAACTTTGAATTGTTTCATTGGGTTTCAAAATGAAGGAATTTTAGTGGGTTTTTTTTTTTTTTTACGTTACACAATAATTTAGTTATTAAAAACTTTGTCACATAAAAAACGTCTTCATTTTCATTTTCTGACGCAATCGTCTGACAATCTTCCGTCATCAGTTTTGTCGTTTGTGCAGTGGCTCTGTAGCAAATTTATGTTTTAATTTGCCATTGATAATTAAACAAAATGCTTGACTTTAAATAAATAAACAGTTAATAAACTCGCTAATAAAGAGTTAGGCCTACCTATCTAAGCATCAAGAACAGTAAAATATTAATTCTGTCGGCCAACATCGGTTAACAGCATGTATGCTACAGTACAATGAGATTCGATTCGCTTGAAGCTCCGTGAGGCACATGTTGTTGTGTTGACCACAGAGCTACAGTATGTACGCTGTTAGTTAAACAGTTGAGTTTTACCGTTTTCAAATCCATTCAGCCGATTTTCTGATATTTAGAAGAATATCAGTAACCAGACAGTTTCTGGTCTCATTGACTCCTATAGTAGGAAAAAAATATACTATGGAAGTCAATGAGACCAGAAACTGTCTGGTTACTGATATTCTTCTAAATATCAGAAAATCGGTTGAATACATTCGAAAACGGTAAAACTCAACTGTTTAACTCTGGGGGAGTGGTAAAATGAGCCTATTTCCAAAAAAAAGTGGAGTATCCCTTTGAGAAAATGCTCTTGCAAAGCGTCATTGATGTAGCCTAATAAGTTTTTTCAATTCAATTTCAGTATTGTTATTATGAATTATTTTAACTACGTTTCACTTGAATTCATCTGCTACCAGCTTTCAATCGCTCTGAATGAGCCTCTTAATGGTAAAAGGCAGCAAATACACCCCAAATTTTATCGCCACGGCGGTAAAAGTATTATTCTGGTTGAGTGCCAACTGTATATAGCTGGTAGTCAATATCGATACACTCCACTGCATTTTGAGCCTCATGTTGTTTTTTTTTGTTGTTTTTTTGTCGCCTCAAGTTTGTGTCGGGTCTCTCGCCGCCCGTGAGAATAGCGTGTCACGTTCGCAATGTTCAGTTTGCCGACAATTAATTTAATAGAGTAAATTCTTGTCGACAAAATCGATTAACCGTTTACATCCCTACCTTAAGGTATACTTAGTTTTTGTAAGGGTAAGCTAGTTTTTGTAGATTGGCGAGAGCAACAAACTTCCAACACTGATTGCTGGTTGGTTTAGTCCCAGTTGTGGCAGACAGCAGTGATGAGAGGAAATGAGAACATCAAAGCGCATCAGTAATGCCGAGGTTAGTTTGCTTAATTACTACTGAGTAGAGAGCATGAGAAATGAGTCATTACGCTGTGTAGTTTAAGAGACAATAATAACCTCTTCAGTATTCACCGTGATTACTGAAGCCGACGAGAGTGAACCTTACTTTCCCTCTGTTCAAAACGCCGGCATTTGTCCCACTGTCCCTGCCTCTTCGGTTTTACATTTCACACAGATTGAGCACCTCTCCACACCTCCAATACACAGACACACACACACACACAAACAAAACACAATCAAACTCTGTCCAATGACTACTCTCTCTTTCTCCCAGTAGACTGGTCCTCCCATGACCTGTTCCATGCAGTTACAGGGCTTTGTGATCATGTGAGTGTGTGCTCATGCGAGAGCGAGCGAGCGAGTGTTGCAAGCCCATCCCAAAGGGAGCAGGTTCAGAGTGGGGAATGAGCGTGATGAATTAGTCTGCTGTTGGATGGTAGGCAAGAGCAGTTCATCTTCTTCATCTGACCTTGAGCTTATGAGCTGTAATAAAGCATCGCCCAAGCACTACTGGAATCGCTCCGCTCAATAGCACACACGCTGGCGGTTATCATTTCCCTTTAATTCCCTCCATTACGATTGCAAAGAAAATCAATTAAAGCACCTCTGCAGTCGTTTTGTAAGTTTACAGTACAATTTGCTGTTTGTAGCACAGGTTTTTCTTTTTGCAAACGATGCCTGCGAGTGTAAAACGTCTCCAATTTTGTTCAACGTAATTAGCTTCTGTGGATGCTAAAGGTTGAACGCTGTATTGAATTTCTTGTGCTTGCTTGAAGTAACAGGCCCTTGTTTGTTCATTATAGTCTTTAGGTTGTGGGGGAATATAAAATGCTATTCTAATCTATTTGTACAACCTTTTTTTGGAGGCCTTTTGAAAGAACTGCTTCATATATATATATATATATATATATATATATTATTTATTTATTTGATCATATTTAATACATTTATAGACTATTCATTGAATTACTAGGTTGGTTTTATTGTATTTAATCAATAAGAATAGTTAAAAATGTTTAATGCTATCACATTTATTTAACTAATTTGACAAGTTCAAGTCTGTTTTGTTTGATTTCTAGTGCCATATTCAACTCGTTTTGAAGAATTAGAGTACATCACTTCATCTAAGCCTACAGTTTAAAATGTTTACTTTAATTTACTTAAAATGTCATATTTACTTGTGATTTACTTAATATAGTGATTTGTTTGTTTCTAAAGCTGTTTATATATAAACACTGTCAAAATGTCCTTATTGTATATGTCAACATATTTCCAAGCATACAAAAATGCTTGTGTAAGTTTACATACAAATACAACTCCTAATGTGTTCAGGCTGTGGAAGCAAATTAAACGTGGCTGTAACATTTTAGTTTAGGAGTAACTAAACACTTAACCAACTTTTTTTAGTTAATGATCTGTAAAAATGGATCTTTATTAATACCAGTCATTGATTTGAGAAACGTTTTTGACATTTGTTTATAAAGTGTTCTATTTCTACAATATGGTGTAAAAACGTCTTAGTGCTGCCCTCTTCAGGTTGAACGGTGGCTACTGCAGTTGAATTTTCCTATTGGATGTTCCGCACTTCGTGACGTACGCAGGTTTCAGCTCACCACGCGAGCTAAGCCCTTGGCAGTATAAAAACCATCTTTGTTTTGTCAAAACCACTGTAGGGAGTCAGGAATTGGAATTGTGAGTATTGACAACACTATCTCACGACCAATTCGTACGAATTCGACGCATGATTAAAAAGTGTCTAATTCGTACTAATTCGTACGATTTGTCTAAACCCACGTGATGGTTAGGTTTAGGGGCGGGGTCAGGGGTAGGTCATTCGTACGAATTCATACGAATTGGCCAATTCGTAAAATATGTACGATTTAGCAAAATCGTATTAATTCGTACGAGTGAGGTCGTATGAATTGTTACGAATTAGCCACTTTTTAATCATTCGTCGAATTCGTACGACTTGGTCGTGAGATCGGGTTGGTATTGAAAACGATCAGGATAGAGTGTTTTAGCATCTATTTCGTCCCCTCTATCTCCACTGGGGTCAGCCCACTTTTTCAGCATTTTTAAATATTGCCAATGGGTGGAGTCAGGCTCTGACCAGGGGTTTAGTTACCCTTGAACTAGTTGCTTTAGCATGCATATTACTAGGATATAGACTGTTTATTAGTACTTATAAAGCACATATTAATACCTTAGTCTGCATGACAATATTCTTCATCTTAACTTAACAATTACCTCACTGACTATTAATAAGCAGTAATTAGGAGTTTATTGAGGCAAAAGTTAGTTATTAGTGAGAATTGGACCCTAATCTTAAGTGTGACCAAAATCAGACCCAGCACTTATTTGCTAATTTTGTAACCCATGACTATTGTATCTCCTTCTTCAGTGCCACTATGCAGGAAACAATTTATTTTCTGCCAAATTCCTCTTATATTATCTGTTAATGGGTTAAGATGTTGCTCCATACGGAATTGTTTCCTTATATGGGATGATTGCTTCATCTGTTTTCCTGAATCAAAGAATCAATGAGCTCTTGCGAAGAATATTCGTCTGAAAACGTGGCGAGGCATAACGGCACAGTGTTTGTTTGTGTTCGGTTGTCTATGTGAGCACCTGATGGCACACTTTCTGAACATAGCTGAGGCGAACACCTCTACAGGGATTATGTGGCCCCGTTCAGCAAACGGCCTGTCAAATCCAGCCATGTAACAGCTCAGATTAACTAGCTCTCCTTTCGTTTTTGTTGTCTTTGTAGATTCTGTGAAGTGGAACGCTCCAGAATAAAACTGCTAGCGAGGCATCTTCTGTGCTTTCGGCCTGAACGTTCTCAAAAACAACATCTCAAACGTGTATTTTAGGTTTCTCATTATTATGGCACTATATCTCTCACAAGCCTCTGGTTGTGGCACAGGAATAGATTAAGGTAATAAAAACAACTCGGTAACAGTCATGCGGCAAGCATCAGAATTGTTGTGCCTGTGTCCGTGATGACAAAGTGTGTGTCTGTGTGAATGCAAAGCCTGCTTGGGTGAGACCTTGACAGAGCAGACAGACAAACACACATCACGTCCAAGACTGGCACTAGACTGCCAAAGTTTTAGCAACAGTGCCCAGAGACACACACACACACACACACACACTCATACACACAGGTAGAGGCAAAATGTCAGCAATGCTCTCGGGAGAATGTGACATGAGACAGTGTGTCACAGTATCTACAGATGTCGTCACACCATTTCTTGGGTTGTGACTGTAAATGTGTGTGTGTGTGAGTGAATTTTGCATCTTTGTGTGTATGGCGGTGGGCTTTTTGTGTCAAAGTATGCGTTTCTGTGCATTTTAATGTGGGCATGAGTGATTTGTGCATCTATGCGTGTGTCACGATGGGCTGTCTGTGGGATTGTGCATGTAAATCTGCAAATGTTTTTTGCATCTATGTGTGTGCGCTGGTGTTGGAGTGTGGTTTATAAGGTTAGTTCAACAGCTTAAGTGATGACACCAGGTCAGAAGCTGCAGTCCAAGAGATGTTAGAAAGTCCAGTGTGAGAGAGGACTTGAATATTGATGTGAGGTGAGAGAGAGGGAGATACCAAAAAGAACAATTTACAATTTTCATGTCTTTTCCTGTTTTTTTCTTTTCAAAAGTGTCTTTGTGGGTTTAAATAACCATAATCATTTTCCTGGATTATCTGGTTCCCATGTTTCAAGCTATTCATACTATACTCTGCTAATCAGGTTTTGAGATTTTACACTGTACATTTGTAAACCCTTGGTTAATGTATATTTAGATAGTTACGATGTTAATAACATTGATTGGTTAAGTACAACATGCAAGTCTTTTGAAGCATAATCTATCTTCACACATTTACTGCAGTAATTGTTTCCCTTGATGCGTAAACTAAGCACAGATTTTGAGCATTTATGCGATTGTCCAAAGTGCATATATTTTAACGTGGCTGAATAGTCCACAACCAATATGTGGCACCACAATTTGAGGTAATTTGTGGTTCTGGAAAAGCTGGAGTAGATGCTTTTGTTTGCTGAATTTTACTTGAATTTGAAATGAGGTACTGTCGCAAACAAAATTGGAATTGCAAAATTGCTATATGAATTTGACAATTTAAAGGTAGGGTAGGCAATTTTCGGGAGAGGCTAGCGATAGCAAACTAGCTTTGAAAGCATAAGATCTCCCCTTCCTTCCATAAATACGAGTCATGACATTGTTTCATTAAAGGGGTGATGAACTGAGAAATCATTTTCTTTGAGCTTTTGACATCTAAGAGGTCATCATATTATAAGAATATCCTGTAAGTTTCAGAACTGAAAATGTCCTTGTTAGTCCAATGAAAGCTTTTATTGACACCAGCCTCAGCAAACGACTCATTTTTAAAAGTGGGGAACTATGACGTCAAAGAGGATAAAACACCACCCCTGCAGTCAAAGATCAACGTCTACGTCAACATGTCCGGTTTAGCCCCGCCCACCGATTCGCGCATTACACGCATAGGTAAATAACATCGATGCCTACCTTGTGATGACAAACCGGATCGAGCTACCCAGCAATACAAAATATTGCTCAATTGCATACAAAATATGCTTCCTCTGGATTCCAGTGGGACTGCATGGATAAACTTTATTTTTAATGACGTTCCAGCTGAGGATTGTTTTGTAAACAAGACTGGATTTGCAGACCGATTAAGATTAAAGAACGGTGCTGTGCCGTCTATATTGGATCCGACAGGAATGGTGCAACACACGGACTCTGAGTCGAACGTGTGGGCGAATCATTCCGGTTGCCATTTTACAACATTGGACGTTTTCAAAACAATTTCCCCCACATGCATCGACTGGTGAGTTGAAACTCATTATAATATGCAAAACTGTTCTCCACTCACAGCAGTGGGCGTTTACTTCCAAGTCTTCAGTGCGAGACGCCCGTAAAAACCGAGCGTTTTTCAGCTAGGCTCAAAACTAGGGTACAAAATAGCCTATTACTTATTCATTTTGATGTTTTTGAATGCAAAAACCAAGCGAAAGTCATAAGTTGACCTCAGACAACAATATAATAAAATTTAAAAAGCCAGTTCATGACCCCTTTAACACAGCATGTTCAAATGATCTATCCAATCAACATGTCATCAGCAATTATTACATCTATCCTATCAGCATGTATATACATATATACACAGTCAACTTGTAGCCTACTGTATGTTCCTCGACAGTTTCCAGCATTCCTCCACCTCCCCAACTCCTCACTCTTGGCTGGTTCCTATCACAGCCAGGCATATGGGGGGACTACTCTGGGTTTGGACCAAATACACAACCTGGAGCCCTCTCTTTGGATAGCACGCAAAATTCCCTATACCATTTACTCTACCTAACTTATTTGTAAGTGTAAACTCGTGAACAAAGAATAACGTCACAGGTTTCCATCTCTTTCAGATTACAGTATTATGGCGTGAAAGCAGCATGAGCTTCTTGATTGAGTTTAGGAGGAATTGTGAGGCGGAGGCGGCTGTTAAATTGCAATTTAAGTGAAATTAAATTGCAATTTAAGTGAAATTACTGAACTTAAATATACAAGCTTGATAAAAATGATCATTCTAGAAGAAAATTTCAAATGGCACTTAGAGGCTTTTGCATCTGAACTCTTCATATCTATATATATATATATATATATATATGTAAGTCTTTAAATCTTTAAAAAGTTTAAGCCTTTCAGATAGATAGGTTGGCCATGCATTTATATATACTTCTGGCCTTAATCTATACTTCTCACTGCTTTAGCTATATCGTTCGAGAACAATACTAATACAGTCTCCACTCTGAACCGATTGATCAAATGGCTTGCGGAGCACTTTCCCTCCAAGCAAAAGCACTCCGTCTCACTCCTGTACTGTTAATGTAATGTATTCTAGCCGTATAGTAGCTTTAATTTAATTTATTCAGAGTGATCCCGGCAGATGAGGGTTAGCTGGTGTTTTACAGCGAAGAGAAAGGGCGTAGAGGATTTTTGAAGGTGTGAAAGATTTTGGCTGATGTCACCGAAGACTGAAAGTCGGTTAAAGAAGTGAGAAGAAATGAAAGCGTTTGGTTTCTTTAACCCGTACTTTTGTGAAGTCGTTCTTTCTCTCGCTCTCTCTGTCTGTCTCCCTTCTTTCTCTCCTTGGCTAAGAGTGGTCCTGTAAAATATTCATCTTATAAATATTTCACTCATGTCTAATAAAAGCTTCTCTCTTCATTAACGAGGTGACTCGGGGAGCCATTGATCAAGTTTTCTGTTTCATGGCATGAATATTCCCTCTCATTCTCCGCCTCTCGCCCTTTCTCGCTCCCTTTCTCCCTGCGTCTGAACACATGACGCTTAGTTAATGTAGCGATATAGTGGCAGCTTCTCAGCACGCCGCGTCTAATTCAACTTCTACCTAATTACAGCATGAGCGTTCCTCTAAGAGCGCACTCGCTGGCTTTATTCTCTTAAAAGCATGAAGTTTAACTTCTGTCACACTTGAGTTAAAAAGGAAAAAAAAAAACACTGAATGAGAAGCCAAAAAATCTACTTCCTGGTTAAATGTAACTTTCGGATGGATGGATGAAGAGACAGACAGATAGATGATAGATGGACGTGTGTATATATATATATATATATATAGGGCTGTCAAACAATTAATCGCGATTAATCGCATCCAAAAGAAAAGTTTGTGTTTATAGACCATTTCACAAGATGTACTGTAAACAACACTGGTCCAGAAGCACTTCCTGTTTCAGTTTGTAACCGTTTTCTTTATTTCACATGTAAAGAAAACATCTTAAAGATGTTTGTTTAACTTTTTGATTCAGTTTTAAATGTTCTGTTTGTTGAATTTTATCCCAGCTTTTATGTAGTGTTAAAAAACTGAAACAGGAAGTGCTCCTGGGCCAGTGTTGTTTACATCTTGTGAAATGGTCTATATAATATATTTGGGTGCACTGTGTATAATTATTTTGCATATATATATATATATATATATATATATATATATACACACATGCATCTATATTTAAGAAAAAAATATTATTTATATATAAAATATTTATATTTAATATAAATGATATATATAAATCTATATACAATATATACATGAAAATATTTCTTAAATATATACAAGCATGTGTGTGTATTTATATATATATATATATATATATATATATATATATATATATAAAATAATTATCCACAGTGCACCCACATACACTCACCGGCCACTTTATTAGGTACCCCATGCTAGTAACGGGTTGGACCCCCTTTTGCCTTCAGAACTGCCTCAATTCTTCGTGGCATAGATTCAACAAGGTGCTGGAAGCATTCCTCAGGGAGTTTGGTCCATATTGACATGATGGCATCACACAGTTGCCGCAGATTTGTTGGCTGCACATCCATGATGCGAATCTCCCGTTCCACCACATCCCAAAGATGCTCTATTGGATTGAGATCTGGTGACTGTGGAGGCCATTTGAGTACAGTGAACTCATTGTCATGTTCAAGAAACCAGTCTGAGATGATTCCAGCTTTATGACATGGCGCATTATCCTGCTGAAAGTAGCCATCAGAAGTTGGGTACATTGTGGTCATAAAGGGATGGACATGGTCAGCAACAATACTCAGGTAGGCTGTGGCGTTGCAACGATGCTCAATTGGTACCAAGGGGCCCAAAGAGTGCCAAGAAAATATTCCCCACACCATGACACCACCACCACCAGCCTGAACCGTTGATACAAGGCAGGATGGATCCATGCTTTCATGTTGTAGACGCCAAATTCTGACCCTACCATCCGAATGTCGCAGCAGAAATCGAGACTCATCAGACCAGGCAACGTTTTTCCAATCTTCTATTGTCCAATTTCGATGAGCTTGTGCAAATTGTAGCCTCAGTTTCCTGTTCTTAGCTGAAAGGAGTGGCACCCGGTGTGGTCTTCTGCTGCTGTAGCCCATCTGCCTCAAAGTTCGACGTACTGTGCGTTCAGAGATGCTCTTCTGCCCACCTTGGTTGTAACGGGTGGTTATTTGAGTCACTGTTGCCCTTCTATCAGCTCGAACCAGTCTGGCCATTCTCCTCTGACCTCTGGCATCAACAAGGCATTTCCGCCCACAGAACTGCCGCTCACTGGATGTTTTTTTCTTTTTCGGACCATTCTCTGTAAACCCAAGAGATGGTTGTGCGTGAAAATCCCAGTAGATTAGCAGTTTCTGAAATACTCAGACCAGGCCTTCTGGCACCAACAATCATGCCACGTTCAAAGTCACTCAAATCACCTTTCTTCCCCATACTGATGCTCGGTTTGAACTGCAGGAGATTGTCTTGACCATGTCTACATGCCTAAATGCACTGAGTTGCCGCCATGTGATTGGCTGCTTTGAAATTAAGTGTTAACGAGCAGTTGGACAGGTGTACCTAATAAAGTGGCCGGTGAGTGTATATTATGTAAACACAAACTTTTATTTTGGATGCGGTTAATCGCAATTAATCGTTTGACAGCCCCATATATATATATATATATATATATATATATATATATATATATATATTGAGAGAGAGAGAATAAGCCACATTTCTTATTAAAATGAGTGTTGAAAACAGCTGTGCTGTTGTGATAGCCTTTATTTAAAATAGAAATCTTTTGTAACATTATTTGTTTTTACTCTCACTTTTGATCCATTTACATCCTTTGCTGAATTGCACTTGAGTTAAAAAAAAAAAAAAAAAAACACTGAATGAGATGCAGAAAAATACCTGGCTAAATGTCACTTCCTGTTCCAGTCAACTACCTCTAAAGCTTTATGTTGCAGGTGGCACAGGATGTTCCTCAGCCATCGGGTGTGTGTTGGTGTGTGACTGTCCTCCCTGCTTCTCTCATGTGTGTCGCGTACACTTCAATAGTTTAACAGGCCTATTTGGGCCTTTCCAGTCAGAGCGGGAGACAAACTGTTCCCAGACCGATGCACTAATGCCCATGTCTCCTGTTTGTTCTGATGAAGACATGGATGAGAGGAGGGTCACAGTGCACCTTTGATGCATAAGCCTGCTGTTCATATATTGAGCTCTTATTTAATCTGACATTGTAAAATCAATGTGAATACCGTTCGCACACACATAGTCACGCTATTTGTTCTGTTTGGCATCCTGGAAGGGCTCACAAAGTGCCGGTCTAGGCACTTTTATTATGACGTTAATTAGCCGACTCTCCAGTGAGTCCTCTGATGGAGAGAGCAACTCCGTCAGCACTTCGCCGAGCGTGTATAGTGTGCTAGGTGGTTTCTCTCAGGTCCTGTAGGTCAGACTGAACAGGGTGATCTGTATAATCCAGCTGTTAGGATTTAATTGCTGCGGATTGGATTAGAGTGCCGTACTTCAGCTCGGCGAGACAAGCTGTGATCCGTGTTAATGGGGTGGAGGAGATCAGATCAAGAAAGTTCACGCTGCTAGATCTTATGATTCGGCTCGGAGTTGGCATTTGTGCATGTATATGTGCCTCGTGCTTAACCGTTCCATTTGAATTCTCACAACTTGCTATAGAAGGACAAATTTCGGACACCTAATGTTAGTGCATTTTTAGGGCCCAAGCCCTGAAAGGGCGAAGGCCCTATTGTTTTCCTTAGGATTATTATTATTATTAGGGCCCAAGCCCTGAAAGGGCGAAGGCCCTATTGTTTTCCTAAGGATTATTTATTAGGGCCCAAGCCCTGAAAGGGCGAAGGCCCTATTGTTTTCCTTCCGATTTTTTTTTTTTTTTTTTTTCTTTTATTTTTCTAACGACTATTCGGGCACTTTTGGGGCCCTTAACATGCTCGAAAACTCTTGAAACTTTGCACACGGGTCAGAACCCGCGGCCATCAGGGCCGGGCTGAAGCTGGTACCCGGGCGTGGCAGGGGGGCTCGACAGCGTCCCCTGGAACGGGGTCCGAACACTTGGTCCATAAATCAAACACGCTTGCATGTAATAATATAAAACTCGGTACACATGTTGATCTCATCGTTTCATCTATACCTCGCGCTTTTACTTTTTACCCCAGCCCAACAGGAAGTCGGCTATTTAGGGTTGTTCGTAAAACACTCGCAATGGAATTTTTAATACTCCTCCTAGAGCTTTGATCCAAATTCGACGAAAACTCGGTCAGCGTGAAGTCAAGACATTGAGGATGAAAGTTTGCGAGGGGATTTTTGATATCTCGAACGGTTTGGCCGTGGCGAGGAAACAAAATTATGGCGAGAAACGTGAAACAGGAAGTGTATCATAACTTCAGCACACATCAACCGATCTTGATGAAACTTCAGCAGTGTGTTCGCTGTAAGAGGACGATCACATGGATGTGACTATTGTGAGTCAAAGTTATAGCGCCACCAACTGGCAGCAGGAAGTGTGTCATTTTCAAAATGCTTTGAAATCACCCTCTAATTTTAACTCGATTTGCTTCAAACTTCATCTGTATAATGCAAATACATGGCAGATGAAGACCTGTAAATGGATTCTTGATATCTTTGAAACTGTTGCCGTGGCAACGCATCAAACTTTACCATTCTTTTAGGATGCTTTTGAGACTCTTAGCATGCTTCAAATTGCATGAAACTCGACAGACACATCACATTTATTAGCCATTAGACATGTGCAACGTTTCAGAAACGGGTGTGGTGAGGGCTCAGTAGCGCCACCTTTTGACAAAAGTGGGGTTGTTAGTTTTATCTACAGTTACAAAAATCAGTATGTATATTGTACTCCTCGAGCCGGACAACTTTCTAATTGACACTCATTAGCTAGGACCCACAGAAAGTCAGATATGTTTGTTTGAATGTAGAGAAAATCTCAGAATTTTGCCAGTCTCTCAGTGTCCCTCTGTGTGAGTGAGAGGAGGGGCGCCTGTCAGGTTAATTTTAACCCTTTATTTGCTGTGTGCAACTTCTCTGGCATTTTCGGGGGCCTTAACATCCTCTAAAACTCTTGAAACTTTGCACACGGGTCAGAACCCATGGCCATCATGGCCGGGCTGAAGCTGGTAACCGGGCGTGGCAGGGCGGCTCGACAGCGCCCCCTGGACTGGGATTCGAAAATTTGTCCATAAATCAAACACACTTGCATGAATTAATATGAAACTCGGTACAATTAAAGATCACATCAGGCCAAACAACTTTCGTGCTCTAAGTTTTAAGAAGGAAGTTGGGAATTATGGGTTGTTTGAATAATTCTCCTAGGAGAAATACATCAAATTACAACGCATGTGTTTACCAATCACAACCAAACTCGGTGTGCATGAAGTCAAGACATTGAGGATGCTCAATTCCGGACGGATTTTTGATATCTCGAACGGTCTGGCCGTGACGAGGAAATGAATTTTATGACTAAAAAAGGACACATAAAGTGTGTTATAACTTTGCTCATTTTACCTACAGTTACAAAACTTTCCACGTATATTGTTCTCGTCAAGTCGATCAACTTTCCAATTTAAAGTCATTCGCTCTGAGCAACAGAAAGTCAGATATTGTAGTTTGAATGGATTTATTTCCCCTGCGATTCACTCTCTCTCTCTCTCTCTCTCTCTCTCTCTCTCTCTCTGTGTGGGTGTGTGTGTCTGTGTGGGGAGGGGAGGGCTGTTGTCTGTGTTTGTGTGTGTGTGTGTGCATGTGTGTGTGTGTGGGGGGAGGGGAGGGCTGTTGTCTGTGTTTATGTATGTTTGAACCACACAGTGTGGCTGGCTGCGATTTTTCCTATAAGTCCTTGTCTCTAAGTCCTTGTCTTTTTGCATAACAATTTAGTATTTTTTTAAATGACAAAATAGGCATATAACCCCCATCTTTTAAATGTATAGTTTGCTTTAAATAAAAGTAAGATTGTATTTGTAATTGAAGCTGAATGAATTTAAAATTCTTGTGCTATATTTCAATATATTTGTTTTCCTTAAGATTTTAAAACACTAACTTCATTCTTTTCTGAATTACAAATATTTGTTTCTGTATAAAAAATACTCTGACTAAAAACACATTTGATGTTTCTTTTTCTATTTTTATTTACATGTATTTATGTATGTGTGTGTGTGTGTGTGTGTGTGTGTGTATAAAGTGCAGGTTTTTTTTAGATAAAGTAGAATTTCTATAACTATGTGTTGAACTGATAAATCACTGTGTGTTAAACACAATCTACTTAATACAGACAACTTCATTATAAAGATAAATAACAAATCCAAAAAAAATATATGATTATAATCTATGACAAAAAAAAGCCATTACAAACTATATTAGTGGTAAATACACATTGCTCTTTGTATTGTTGTAAAATACATTCATGAAAAACAAGATAACAAAAATCAAAAAGATAAATTATTTTAGATAATTATTTTAAATGTATAGCAGAGATGTTAAATGAGGCAGCAACATACAAACTTTCTAGAACAACATGGACCTGAATAGCTGGTTTTTATGGAGGACAGTGAAGAGGAAGAGGGTGCAAATCAAACAGCTCATTCTCAGACTACACAGCAAACAGCTTAAGTTTTTAGTGCTTTGTTTGAGGTTTTTAGTGCTCTGTCCTATCTTTTATCAACACATAATAGATAGAACAGAACAAGAAAGGCAATTAATAATCTGTCATTGCATTATGATATGAAAGGCTCAGTACAGTGTGGTACAAAACGCTTATGCGCATCCCGAGTGGAGAATGATGCGCTTAAAGCCACATGGAGTTACAGCGCATCGAGTCCGCATTGATGCAAGCTCTACAATACACTTCTTTTCGACAGTCAAAGTGGGGGTTACGTTTTTGCACGTCATACAGAATAACCCTAAAGGCACCAAGGTGGCGGTGCCACCGGCTTTATATTAAATATAAATATAGCTGTGAGCAGCGATAAAGGGCCAAAGCCGGCGGTACCACCATCCCGGTGCCTTTGGGTAACTAAAGGCACCGGGGTTGCGGTGCCACCGGCTTGGGCCCGCAATCGCTGCTCGCAGCTATATTTATTATTATTTTGTAACCTTTTGGGCATTTTTGGGGCCCTTAACGTGCTCGAAAACTCTTGAAACTTTGCACATGGGTCAGAACCCGCGGCCATCAGAGCCGAGCTGAAGCTGGTACCCGGGCGTGGCAGGGCGGCTCGTCAGCGCCCCCTGGAACGGGGTCCGAACACTTGGTCCATAACTCAAACACGTTTGTATATAATAATATGAAACTCGGTGCACATGTTGATCTCATAGTTTCATCTATACCTCGCGCTTTTACTTTTTACCCCAGCCCAACAGGAAGTCGGCTATTGAGGTTTGTTTGTAAAACGCTCGCAATGGAATGTTAAATACTCCTCCTAGAGCTTTGATCCAAATTCGACAAAAGTCGGTCAGCATGAAGTCAAGACATTGAGGATGAAAGTTTGCGAGGGGATTTTTGATATCTCGAACGGTTTGGCCGTGGCGAGGAAACGAAATCATGACGAGAAACGTGAACCAGGAAGTGTGTTATAACTTCAGCATACATTAACTGATCTTGATGAAAATTCAGCAGTGTGTTCGCTGTAAGAGGACGATCACATGGATGTGACTATTGTGAGTCAAAGTTATAGCGCCACCAACTGGCAGCAGGAAGTGTGTCACTTTCAAAATGCTTTGATATCACCCTTTTATTTTTACCCGATTTGCTTCAAACGTCATCTGTATAATGTAAACATACGGCAGATGTAGACCTGTGAATGGATTCTTGATATCTTTGAAACTGTTGCCGTGGCGACGCATCAAACGTTACCATTCTTTTAGGATGCTTTTGAGACCCTTAGCATGCTTGAAATTGCATGAAACTCGACAGACACATCACATTTATTAGCCAGTAGACACGTGCAAAGTTTCAGAAACGGGCGTGGTGAGGGCTCAGTAGCGCCACCTTTTGACAAAAGTGGGGTTGTTAGTTTTATCTACAGTTACAAAAATCGGTATGTATATTGTACTCCTCGAGCCGGACAACTTTCTAATTGACACTCATTAGCTAGGACCCACAGAAAGTCAGATATGTTTGTTTGAATGTGGTCTTGCTCAATCTGAGCCTACATCTCTGTCTTTGCCTGTCTGTGTATGTGTGTGTGTTTGTAGGGGGGGGGTCTTAACCATTTCACTCCTGTGTGTATGGCCTGCATAAAAAATAAATGCCTTAAGCCTGGTATTTTTTTAAATAAGTTTTTTATTTTTTATAAGTAAAGGCATATAACCAGTTTAATTGTAGTGCATTAATAGTTTTATATAATTAGTTTATTAATTAAATTAACTTGGTCCATAAACTTGATCTGAAAATTTGGTCCATAAATCAAACACACTTGCATGTAATAATATGACTTGAGTGTTAATCACATCATGTTTTCAGTTTGAATATAAAATATATAAATTATGTAAAAAAAATAAAGTTGATCCAGCTGGAGCGCAGGCTGAGAATAGCGCTGTCATGACTGGATCACGAGATCATCAGTCATGCCCTCTCATACCTTACGCGCACACCACGCCCACTTACATCAGATCACATCAACATGTCAGCCGGAGGGATACGAGGGTCGCTTTCGGATTAAGAATTTCTTACAACAAGATGGCAAAAGAACAGCGCTTTGCAAGACATGCAACGTTAAGATCGCGGACAGTCAGATGACAACCTCCAATTTCGTCCGTCATTTGAAGAGCCATTCTGCCCGTAAGTGCTTGTCAATTTGTTAATGTTATCTGGTTAGCTCGTTCGTAGTTAGCTAGCTAATGTAAGTTAAAGGAGAACTCCGGCGCAAAATTACACATTGTTACCTAGTCAACCGTTATCTGAGATTTGTTTTCATGACTGCCGAATGTAAATAGTTTTATCTATAAAAACAGTTTAGCCTATAAGTGACGTCCGACATTCTGCATATTGTGTTATTTTGTTAAGCCCCACTAAAGGCATAAAAAACTGTAAAGCACAATCAAGTTTTCACACTATATTCCAAGACTTCTAAAGTCATTCAATAGCTTAATGTGTGGTAAAATTAATATTTTAGTCTCTAAGTTAAAGTTAACGGAAAGTCATCTCGCCTCAGTCATTCTCCATGCATCAGCATTAGCGCGTCGCGTTCGGTTGCGACAGTAACACGACGACACTCTCTTCAAGATCAATGTTCCCAATATACTTTATTTGTAGATAAGGCATAAAGGTCTATGATTTGCATAAAATGACTATCTTGCTGGAGTGGAGTTTATTGCCCTTTAGAATACACTAAGCATTAGTGCTGCACGATTAATTATATCGCAGTCGTAATAGCGATCTCAAACCTATGCAATTATATAACGCAAAATGCCGCGATTTTATATGAAATGAACAAAGTAGGGG
>NW_024121876.1:3504389-3757939 GCF_016745375.1 Pimephales promelas | reverse complement strand
ATACTTTGGGGAGACAAGGGGGCGTGGCCTAAGGGAATATCACTCGTGATGTTAAGTGATGTTACCCCGCCATCGCTGATACAACCTTTAGCAGTCATGTTTTTGCTTCTTGAGAGAGAGAGAAAGTGTTGTGTGTGTGTGTGTGTGTGTGAGCAGTGGCGGTTCTAGGCGGGGGCCTGGGGGGCCAGTGCCCCTGCGACAACAAGCTTGGACCCCTTGTGGCCCCCTAAATGTGGAGTCAGTGTGAAATATTTTTTTTTATAGTGTGTCACGCATTGAGCATGACAGTCACTCGTTTCAGTCTTTTGTCTCACACTCCCGTCACACATTGTATTTCTCATGCGGAAAAACTATTAATAATATATTTAATATACGCAATTTCTCTGGCCGCGCCGCTCTCACGTGAGAATCAAGCGCGTCTCGCCTGGAGTTCAGCAGTCGACCCTGCTACGCATCAGCCAATCAAAAAAAGAGAAGTGCTACTTAATAGCCAATCAGAAAAGGGCACTATTTGTATCTGGGTAAAATTTAACGCAACAACCAATGAAAAAAAGCATATCCTGGAATTGTTCATATGATTCTGTTACAACATCTTCCGAAAGTTTCTTCACCCGTCCCACAGATGAAACTAATCACTGGAGCTCCGAACATCACTTGGAGCACGGAGTAAGTCATGATCTCCTGTTTTAATGTTACAACAAATTCACAACTTGTTTGACAAAAACTATGACAACTTGACTGATGTAAGATGAATCTTTCCCGTAGCGTAAGCTAGCTTACGCAATGCTCGTTCCCTCATCTAGAGAGAACCGAGGTTACGTTAGGTAATCGATTCGTTTCCCATTTAATTAGTATCAGTCTGTAACTTAGACAACAGTTTTACAGCCTGTTCACTGACAACACCTGCTCAGAACAAGTAGTCTAGGCCTAGTCATCTTATTACACGAATCACGATGACTGACATATTGTCACATTATAAACATCTCTCTCTCCAAATAGGCTTAATAATTTTATTAGCACTAGATAAATTAAAGTGTAATGCATAGTCGATTTTAAAACATCTCTCTCTCCAAATAGGCTTAATAATTTTATTAGCACTAGATAAATTAAAGTGTATTGCATAGTCGATATTATAGGTCACTTTTAAAATCATGTCATATTTTATAATTATATCCTGGCCAAGGATGCATTAATTATTGCTTCTGTCTTTCAAAGATGTCAGGAAAAAAAACAATTATAAAAAAGCTCATTCACCCTGAGAGGAAAGCCCCCTAAAAAGGCCAGTTTAGAGGATAATTTGCTGATCTTTTTGCAAAAAAAAAAAAAAAAAAAACCCACAAAAATCGTAGATTAATTTGTAAAAATTATATATATATATATATATATATATATATTACATACTGTATATTCAATGTAAAAAAATAAAATGGAAATTCAAATACAGACTGATATATGTAATGCAAATGTAAAAATATAATGCAAATGCAAATTGTTGGATAATTATAAACATGGTATTTTGCTTATTTATGCATTCAGTGCAGTGCAGAAAATGATAAGGTCTAAATGTAACTGGCCCCTCTAACAGTACAACTGGCCCCAGCTTGGCCCCCCAGTTGAAATGGTCTAGAACCGCCACTGTGTGTGTGTGTGTGTGTGAGAGAGAGAGAGAGAGAGAGAGAGAGAGAGAGAGAGAGAGAGAGAGAGAGAGAGAGAGAGAGAGAGGAGAAATGTAACAAAGTTTAATATGTTTGTAAACTGTGTTTGAGAGAGAGGAAGGTGTTCAGAGAGTCTGTAGGATGTTAAGCTGTTATTTGTTTTATGGACTCAATGTTGAAAATTTTAAAACATTTCAAACACACTGTTGGCAGAAGTGAAAAATAAATAATTTTATGAAGTTACAATTTTGTTTGATTCCATGGTGTATTTACTGAACATGAGTATTTACAATGCAAATTATTGTAATTTACTGGCAAATACTTATCTTGTCTTTTCATTTTATTAAGATCAGATTCTGCATGTAAAATTAAAATAATAAGGTGACTTGACTTGCACTTGACTTAACCTACTACAAGACTTGACTTGACTTGACATAGCCTGTGACTTGACTTGACTTGCCCCCCCCCCAAAAAAATACTTGGGACTTACTTGAGACTTGACGGTTAAGACTTGAGACTTACTTGAGACTTGCGTGACCTGCGCCCATCTCTGCTCTAAGTTTTAAGACAGTTCAAATGGAAGTTGGGAATTATGTGTTGTTTGAATAAATCTCCTAGGAGAAATACATCAAATTACAACGCATGTGTTTACCAATCACCACCATACTCGGTGTGCATGAAGTCAAGACATTGAGGATGCTCAATTCCGGACGGATTTTTGATATCTCGAACGGTTTGGCCGTGGCGAGGAAAATTATTTTATGACTATAAAAGGACACATAAAATGTGTTAACTTTGCTCGTTTTACCTACAGGTCAAGGTCAAGGTCAAGGTAAACTTTATTATCCCACAAGGGGAAATTCATGTAGTCATTACGCGCTGTTTATCACAAACAAACCTTCTAAAAACAAAACATTAAAAAAGAAACACAAAAGGTAATAACAATACTGTGGATTTGACAATCACAATCCAACATTTAAAGCTAAAACTATAACAACTTGCGATGTACTTGATCATTATACAATCTGATTGATGTAGGTACAAATGATTTATTGTACCTCTCTGTTCTAATTCTCTGTTGTATAATTCTACCAGTTGACCTATTACCTTCTCATAAATTTATAATGAAGAGGGTGAGCAGGATCCTTGAGGATCTGATCAGTTTTTTTTAAGATAAGTTCATTATACAGTTCAGTTACAAAACATGCCACGTATATTGTTCTTGTCAAGCCGATCAACTTTCTAATTAACAGTAAGAAGCTCAGACCAAAAGAAAGTCAGATATTGCAGTTTGGATGTGTATCTTGTCTCTATCAGTGTCTGTATGGGGAAGAGGGAGGGGGGGGGGTTGCTGGTGTCTGCGTTTATGTGTGTTTGTGTGTGTGGCTGACTGTAGATTTTTTCTGCAAGTCCTTATCTTTTTTGCATAACAATTTTGTATTTTTTTAAATGACAAAATATGCATATAACCCTAATCTTTTAAATGTATAGTTTGCTTTAAATAAAAGTAAGATAAATTGGTAAACTACAAATTGGTAATTGAAGCTGAATGAATTTAAAATTAATGTGCTATATTTCAATACATTTGCTTTCCTTAATATTGTAAAACACTAACCTCATTTATATGTGTGTGTGTGTGTGTTTGTATGTATATATATTTTGCAAAGCCCTCACTGATGCAAGCTCTTCTGCACACTTCTCTTCGACAGTCAATGCGGAGGTTAAGTTTTTGCACGTCGTGCAGAATAACCCTCTTTATATATATATATATATATATATATATACTTAAAAAAGCGGGGGTTAAGTTTTTGCACGTCGTGCAGAATAACACTAAAGGCACCATATATATACTTAAAAGTGGGGTTGTTAGTTTTATCTACAGTTACAAAAATCGGTATATACATTGTACTCCTCAAGCCGTACAACTTTCTAATACATAGTCATTAGCTCGGACCAAGAGGAAGTCAGATATTTTGGTCTGAATATGGTGAGCCTCTCTCTGAGCCTACGTCCCTGTATGGCAAGCCCTTTAACATTTAAAAGCTAAGTTTGCCTGTCCGGAATTAACATTGTAGATATCAACAAAGTCTTTCTGTCTAGTCGTTACACTTTGGATAGTTTGTATTATCATTTAAGATATCTGTAACATAATTGTGACTAGTCGAAATGACAGAGTATGGCAAGCCGTTTTAACATTTAATCATGAAAGGGCCAAAGCCTTCGGCACCGCCACCCGGGTGCCTTTAGGTAACTAAAGGAACCGGGGTTGCGGTGCCTCCGGCTTGGGCCCGCCATCGCTGCTCGCAGCTATATTTATTATTATTATTATTATTTATACGACTATTCGGGCACTTTTGGGGCCCTTAACATGCTCAAAAACTCTTGAAACTTTGCACACGGGTCAGAACCCGCGGCCATCAGGGCCGGGCTGAAGATGGTACCCGGGCGTGGCAGGGGGCTAGACAGCGCCCCCTGGAACGGGGTCCGAACACTTGGTCCATAAATCAAACACGCTTGCATGTAATAATATGAAACTCGGTACACATGTTGATCTCATCGTTTCATCTATACCTCGTGCTTTTACTTTTTACCCCAGCCCAACAGGAAGTCGGCTATTTAGGGTTGTTCGTAAAACACTCGCAATGGAATTTTTAATACTCCTCCTAGAGCTTTGATCCAAATTCGACGAAACTCGGTCAGCGTGAAGTCAAGACATTGAGGATGAAAGTTTGCGAGGGGATTTTTGATATCTCGAACGGTTTTGCCGTGGCGAGGAAACAAAATTATGGCGAGAAACGTGAAACAGGAAGTGTATCATAACTTCAGCACACATCAACCGATCTTGATGAAACTTCAGCAGTGTGTTCGCTGTAAGAGGACGATCACATGGATGTGACTATTGTGAGTCAAAGTTATAGCGCCACCAACTGGCAGCAGGAAGTGTGTCATTTTCAAAATGCTTTGAAATCACCCTCTAATTTTAACTCGATTTGCTTCAAACTTCATCTGTATAATGCAAATACATGGCAGATGAAGACCTGTAAATGGATTCTTGATATCTTTGAAACTGTTGCCGTGGCAACGCATCAAACTTTACCATTCTTTTAGGATGCTTTTGAGACTCTTAGCATGCTTCAAATTGCATGAAACTCGACAGACACATCACATTTATTAGCCAGTAGACATGTGCAACGTTTCAGAAACGGGTGTGGTGAGGGCTCAGTAGCGCCACCTTTTGACAAAAGTGGGGTTGTTAGTTTTATCTACAGTTACAAAAATCAGTATGTATATTGTACTCCTCGAGCCGGACAACTTTCTAATTGACACTCATTAGCTAGGACCCACAGAAAGTCAGATATGTTTGTTTGAATGTAGAGAAAATCTCAGAATTTTGCCAGTCTCTCAGTGTCTCTCTGTGTGAGTGAGAGGAGGGGCGCCTGTCAGGTTAATTTTAACCCTTTATTTGCTGTGTGCAACTTCTCTGGCATTTTCGGGGGCCTTAACATCCTCTAAAACTCTTGAAACTTTGCACACGGGTCAGAACCCATGGCCATCAGGGCCGGGCTGAAGCTGGTAACCGGGCGTGGCAGGGCGGCTCGACAGCGCCCCCTGGACTGGGATTCAAAAATTTGTCCATAAATCAAACACACTTGCATGAATTAATATGAAACTCGGTACAATTAAAGATCACATCAGGCCAAACAACTTTCGTGCTCTAAGTTTTATGACAGTTCAAATGGAAGTTATTTATGAATTATGAATTATGGGTTGTTTGAATAATTGTCCTAGGAGAAATACATCAAATCACAATGCATGTGTTTACCAATCACAACCAAACTCGGTGTGCATGAAGTCAAGACATTGAGGATGCTCAATTCCGGACGGATTTTTGATATCTCGAACGGTCTGGCCGTGGCGAGGAAATGAATTTTATGACTAAAAAAGGACACATAAAGTGTGTTATAACTTTGCTCAATTTACCTACAGTTACAAAACTTACCACGTATATTGTTCTCGTCAAGCCGATCAACTTTCCAATTTAAAGTCATTCGCTCTGAGCAACAGAAAGTCAGATATTGTAGTTTGAATGGATTTATTTCCCCTGCGATTCTCTCTCTCTCTCTCTCTCTCTCTCTCTCTCTCTCTCTCTCTGTGTGTGTGTGTGTGTGGGTGTGTGTGTGTGTCTGTGTGGGGAGGGGAGGGCTGTTGTCTGTGTTTATGTGTGTGTGTGTGTGTGGCTGGCTGCGATTTTTCCTACAAGTCCTTGTCTCTAAGTCCTTGTCTTTTTGCATAACAATTTTGTATTTTTTTAAATGACAAAATAGGCATATAACCCCCATCTTTTAAATGTATAGTTTGCTTTAAATAAAAGTAAGATTGTATTTGTAATTGAAGTTGAATGAATTTAAAATTCATGTGCTATATTTCAACATATTTGTTTTCCTTAAGATTTTAAAACACTAACTTCATTCTTATCTGAATTACAAATATTTGTTTCTGTATAAAATAATACTCTGACTAAAAACACATTTGATGTTTTTTTTTTTTGGATTTTTATTTACATGTATTTATGTGTGTGTGTGTGTGTGTGTGTGTGTGTGTGTGTGTGTGTGTGTGTGTGTGTGTGTGTGTATATAAAGTGCAGGGTTTTTTTAGATAAAGTAGAATTTCTATAACTATGTGTTGAACTAATAAATCACACTTGTGTGTGTTAAACACAATCTACTTAATACAGACAACTTCATTATAAAGATAAATAACAAATCCAAAAAATATATGATTATAATCTATGACAAAAAAAGCCATTACAAACTATATTAATGGAAAATACACATTGCTCTTTGTATTGTTGTAAAATATTCATGAAAAACAAGATAACAAAAATCAAAAAGATAAATTATTTAGATATAGCCATGTTTTAAATGTATAGCAGAGATGTTAATTGAGGCAGCAACATACAAACTTTCTAGAACAACATGGACCTGAATAGCTGGTTTTTATGGAGGACAGTGAAGAGGAAGAGGGTGCAAATCAAACAGCTCATTCTCAGACTACACAGCAAACAGCTTAAGTTTTTAGTGCTTTGTTTGAGGTTTTTAGTGCTCTGTCCTATCTATTATCAACATATAATAGATAGAACAGAACAAGAAAGGCAATTAATAATCTGTCATTGCGTCACTGCATTATGATATGAAAGGCTCAGTACAGTGTGGCACAAAACGCTTATGCGCATCCCGAGTGGAGAATGATGCGCTTAAAGCCACATGGAGTTACAGCACACAGCGCATCGAGTCCGCATTGATGCAAGCTCTACAATACACTTCTTTTTGATAGTCAAAGCGGGGGTTACGTTTTTACACGTCGTACAGAATAACCCTAAAGGCACCAAGGTGGCGGTGCCACCGGCTTTATATTAAATATAAATATAGATGTGAGCAGCGATAAAGCGCCAAAGCCGGCGGTACCACCATCCCGGTGCCTTTGGGTAGCTAAAGGCATCGGGGTTGCGGTGCCACAGGCTTGGGCCCGCAATCGCTGCTCGCAGCTATATTTTATATACTTGTTTTCCCTTCTCCTCCAGTGGTCTGTTGTGAGACTGGCTTTGTGAAAAAGATCAACTGATTTATTTAGAATATCTGACCCAAAAAAGAATGATTTGTTAATCAATCCTGCATCACAGCTTCTGTAATCAAGTCTCTCGAATTTTTTTTTTCCAGATATTTTGATTTTGATTTTTTTTAAATTATGGATTATTGGTATTTATTAAAGGATTAGTTCACTTTTGAAAAAACTTTTGCTGATAATTTACTCACCCCCATGTCATCCAAGATGTCCATGTCTTTCTTTCCTCAGTCGAAAAGAAATTAAGGTTTTTGATGAAAACATTCCAGGATTTTTCTCCATATAATGGACTTACATGGGAACCAGACGGTCCAAAGTCCAAAAGACAGTTAATAACAGTTTCAGATGCAGCTTCAAATGTCTTTAAACGACACCAGATGATGAATAAGGGTCTTATCATGCGAAACGATCGGTTATTTCAAAACTTATTACAAAAATGTAACTTTTCTAAGGACAAATGCTAGCCTTGCTCTATTATGTGAGGCGCGTTTGTAACGTCATGTAATGCGTAATTACGTTCAAAAGGTCACAGGCGACCTAGCCGGAAGTACAGAGTCAGTGTTTACAAGTTGAACGCATAGGTTGAACGTGCAAACTAACTCAAACGCCGTTTACAAAAAAAGGAATTAAAAGGTAAAACAACGACGTCGGACGATTTTGATTCTGTACTTCCGGCTAGGTCGCCCGTGACCTTTTGAACATAATTACGTATTACGTGACGTTACAAACGCGCCTCACAGAATAGAGCAAGGCTAGCATTTGTCCTTAGAAAAGTTAGATTTTTGGAATAAGTTTTGAAATAACCGATCGTTTCGCATGATAAGACCCTTATTCATCGTGTCTGGTGTCGTTTAAAGACATTTGAAGCTGCATCTGAAACTGTTTTAACTGTCTTTTCGACCTTGGACCGTCTGGTTCCCATGTAAGTCCATTATATGGAGAAAAATCCTGGAATGTTTTCATCAAAAACCTTAATTTCTTTTCGACTGAGGAAAGAAAGACATGGACATCTTGGATGACATGGGGGTGAGTAAATTATCAGCAAAAGTTTTTTCAAAAGTGAACTACTCCTTTAATATACTTTTACAAATGTCAGCCTGTTTCTCACACAATATCTTCATAAAACTTGGATTATTGTTGACTATATGCACCATCATTTGCATTTATTTGATCAAAATATAGTCTTGTGATGGCTAAGCTGAATTTTTAGCATCATTGCTCCAGTTTTTAGTATCACACAATCCTTCAGGAATCCTTCTAATGTTTTGATTTGCTGCTCAAGAAACATTTATTAATATTATCAATGCTGAAAACTGTTGTGCTGCTTATGTAATACTTTTTTGGAAACTGATTTTTTCAGGATAAATTACTAAAAGATCAAAATGGCATTTATTTCAAATAGAATGTTTTACCATCACTTCCAATTAATTTAACGCATCCTTGCTGAATAAAAGTATTAATTTCTTTTCTTTTTTTCTTTTTTTTTTAACTTACTGCCCCCAGAATTTTGAATGGTACCACTTTTATATGATAGTTTTATCATTCACCTTCATGATTCTTCAAAAAATCTTATTTTTATTCCACAGAGGACAGAAAGTCATACAAGTTTGTAAAGGAATGGGGGTGACTAAATGATGACAGAATAAAAAAAAAATCCCTGAACCTTTTCCAAATTTCAATTATTCATTCATTTTGTATTGAACATTGCAGTATTTTGTCGTATTGCTCTTTAATTGAGGGGTTTAAGCAGGGACATTAAAATCTTTATGACACCTATATGACACCATCTCTTAGGGGTTTAAATGGGACAGGAGGACTGGCTTGCCTTACCTGAGGAAAATTAACTAGTGTACAAAGCTCTTTTTTTGCTTCATAATTGTCAACTATTTTTTTTTAATATCAGGCAGTTTGCATTCATAAACCCATTTGTAACAATTATATGACGTATTGTTTAAACACTTATAAAGCACTGCAGGTCTACGTGGCAGGACTTCTGCTCCATCAGCCAATCAATGGAGCTCTGCCGATACCAGCGCATCACTTCCTCCTGACCTCTCTCTCTCTTTCTGTTACTGGATGCCAGACGCATCCAATTGTCAATCATTGTCTTCTATTCTCGTTTGCACTCGCCCTTGCCACTCTTTAGTCAGTGAGAGTCAATTGTTTTGCATGTGTGTGTGTGTGGCAGCAGGCTGCTAAAGAAAAACATTCAGTTTTGCCAAAGTCAAATTAGCATATTAGTATTCTGCATGGAGAGGCACTTTCCATCCGTCTGTTAATGGTTCTTACACATTCGGCTCCACCATAAGCAGAAAGTCCATGACATGCCGGCCACATAATTACAGGTTGGTGGTGGGGGACACGTGACGTGACGCTGAGGTGTGTGTGTGTTGAAGTGTCGGGGTTCATACTGTTTAACCCTTCTGGGATTCTGGAAGATGCATATTTTTAGATGTTTAAGCTCCATGACATCATCATTTGAATGTTAAAAAAAGTAGAGGAAATCTCTTCGGGGGAACATATTTTCAGGATTTTGCTTGCTCTTTTTGCTCTCTGTCCCTATTCCACCAAGACCAGTTCATGGAAACAAACAATAAGGTGCAAAAGTGGGTGAATTAGAAAATATCACGGTTATGATGTCATCATCTTGAGTGCATTAACATGCTAAAAACCACTGTAAAAAGTACCTTTTTGTATTATATGCAGCATTTTGGCATAAAAAAAACATATACAATTGTGGGCGGTTCTTATTTTTATGTTTTGTAAGCACATTGCATTATCTTAGTGAAAAAAATTAACCTGCAACTTACACTTTAAAGGATATTTGATTACATCTATGTATGTATATACACACACATATATACAGACAGACAAACACATACACCTATATATGAATTATTTGAATTATTTGTTTTGCTCTAGCCTATATGTATATGAAGAGTTCAGATGCAAAAGCCTCTAAATGCTATTTGAAATTTTCTTCTTTAATGATTATTTTTATCAAACTTGTATATTTTAGTTCAGTAATTTCACTTAAATAACAATTAATAGGTAATTATCATTGCCATTTAAGTGAAATCACTGAACTTAAATATACAAGCTTGATCAAAATTATCATTCTAGAAGAAAATTTCAAATGGCACTTAGAGGCTTTTGCATCTGAACTCTTCATATCTATATATATATATATATATATATATATATATATATTAGGGCTGTGGAAAAAGTTAATTGCGATTAATCGCATCCAAAATAAAAGTCTGTGTTTACATAATATATTTGTGTGTGCAGTATATAATTATTTTGTATATATAAATACACACACATGCATGTATATATTTAAGAAAATATGTTATTCATATATAAAATATTTATATTTATATAATATAGATTATGTATTTATAAATATATACAGAATTTAAGCGCAAATAATTCTTAAATATATACAAGCATGCATAGGCATTTATATATACTAAATAATTATATACAGCACACACAAATATATTATGTAAACACAGACTTTTATTTTGGATGCGATTAATCGCAATTAACTTTTGCACAGCCCTAATATATATATATATATATATATTAACTGTATTAACATTATATATGAACCTCAAGGAACATAAACATAAAAATCCAAAAAAAATCTGTTTTCAACACTTATAATAAAAAAAAAAGTTTATTGAGCATCAAATAGCGTAATGATTTCTGAAGGAACATGTGACACTGAAGACTGGAGTAATGATGCAGAAAATGTTGTTTTTGACATCAGGTATGAACTACGTTTTAAAATATATTCAAATAGAAAACTGTTATTGTAAATAATATTTCAAAATATTATTCTTTATACCTTATATTTGATCAAATAAATGCAGCCTTGGTAAGCATAAGAGACTTCTCCAAAAAGCTTTTTTTTAAAGCAAATGCTACTGAAGTGCAGATATAGTCCCTTCGAACCATAACCTCAATGACTAATGTTTAAGCACATTTGCAGTCTCTATGTGGTCAGTGTGCGTGTGTGCGTTTCAAATCCTGTCTGGATTTCTCCTCATGTCTGTGTGTGAACATGTCAGACGAGCAGAAGTCTCTCACATGCTGAATCTCTGGATTCTTAATATCAGTAAACCATCTGGCATGCTAAACCTCGCTGAGGAGAAGAGAAAAGATGAGGGAACTGGAGATGAGATGAGGAAGAAGAGGGGAGAGAAGATGAGATAAGGTTAACGTGGACGAGATTAGATGATGTGAGGGGAATTAGAAAAGTAAAGGCAAGAGGAGACGAGAGCAGAGTAGAGGTGGACGAGATATCAGTATGTCACGGCATCTCTGACCCACTGTGTGTCCAATTTCAAATTCAAATGCAGGAGCTCGTTCACAGCCGACTTTACCCTCCCTCCATCATCCTCCTCACACTCTCCTTTCTTTTTCTCCATCTCTCTTTCTCTCATCACGCTCAATTCACGTTTTCAATTTTGAAGTGCTTTGAAGGTTGGCCAGCAAAGTCATCTCCTGAGATTGGACTGTAGCGCTTACCTTTCTCTTTCTGTGTTTTTCACTTCACTGCCATCACACCTCCCACACTGACTCACTCGCTCGCTCTCTCTTGCTCACTCACTCACTCATTCATTCTCTCCCATCACCCCATTGTCACCTCTTGAAAAACCTGTTTTTTGTTTTTTTTTTGGACATTTGATATAAATCCAGTGTGTACCCTTATAATCCCACGTCTACTACTGCTACTTACTCTCAGTTCTCAGTAAATGTAACAAAACACTGATACAGTCAGGTGAAAACTAACCTACTTGAAAACAAGCTTTCTTTATTTCTTTCCTGGTCCTGAGGGGAAATCCATAAGAATATTAAGCAGCAACGCTGTTTTTAACAGTGATCCTTGAGCAAATCAGTAATTTCTGTAGGATCATGTGACACTTAAAGGGATACTTCACTTTTTTTCTTTTTTTTTTTTTTTTTGGAAATAGGCTCATTTTACAACTCCCCCAGAGTTAAACAGTTGAGTTTTACCTTTTTCCAATCCATTCAGTCGATTTTCTGATATTTAGAAGAATATCAGTAACCAGACAGTTTCTGGTCTCATTGACTTCCATAGTAGGAAAGAATATACAATGGAAGTCAATGAGACCAGAAACTGTCTGTTTCGAACAGGAGAGCATTTGTGCTTATAAAACTTAAAGTTTTTTATTTATTTTTGAAATGACGATCGTTTCGCTAGATAAGAACCTTATTCATCGTCTGGTATCGTTTAAAGCCCGTTGAAGCTGCACTGAAACTCTCATTTGGAGCTTGAACCGTTTGGTGCCCAGTGAAGTCCATTACAGTATATGGAGAAAAATCCTGGAATCAAAAACCTTAATTTCTTTTCGACTGAAGAAAGAAAGATATGAACATCTTGGATGATATGGTGGTGAGTAAATGATCATTTTTTAAAGTGAACTACTCCTTTAAAGAACCAGTTAAAAAGAATCAAAAACTGAATCTCTCGATTCGTCATAATTCTCATCCCTAAAAAGCTCCCCACATTTCGATTTTGAAAACCTGAATACACGATACACACACTTTGAGAAGGGTTGGCATCAACAGACCACCAGATCGCTGTGCAGTTCTCCAGCTTTGTTTTCAATAAAATGGAAGATCAAACACTCTCTTTGGAGGATAATGCACTTTTAAAGCCGCTAGCACACTCATTCAATCCTCCTGATTTGGCATGAATTGTAAAGCGTGCTGAAATATGTGCTGTTGGTTATTGGAAAAAAAAGGAAATATTGAAATAGATGCCAGACAATTTAGAGAAGAATGACTCTAATTTGTTGGTCTTCTATAGGAATATGTACTTATATTTTTCTAACCAACAACAACAGATTTCTAATGGCATATTCAACCAGGTGTTTTATTTCAAATGGTTCTGGTTTGCCATGTGTGCATCTTGTATTGAGATTTTTAATGAGCCCGGATAGAGAAAATAGGGCGAAAAGAAGAAGAGTCATTACGGCAACGCGCATAAAATATAGAAAGCAATTTTAATAAAATGAAGGAAATGAACAGGGAGAATAAAAGGGATAAGGTTTAAAAAAACAGAACACATCATTTTTCTAACAACACATCTTTCTTTTTCTGGCTTTAAATCAGACCTTTTAGTTTTGTTGTTTTCTGTGTGCGACTCGCATCCCTTGCAGCTCATGTAATTGTGTTTTTCCTTTACTGTCACCAGGGATTTTGTTGAAATGAGACATTACAAGTATAACACAACCCAGTTTACAGCAGAATATTCACACCAGCCCAGTGCAGTTTCTCCAGAGCTGACCTTAGGAAAATTGAATCATTTAGGTGCTTTGAGAACTATTGTGTTTTCTGAAGTGTGTTTGTGTATATGTGTGTGTCCTGGTAAACCCGACAAAATGTCCCCACAAAGATAGCAATATCTGAAATCCTTGTCTATGTGGGGGCATTTTTGGTACCCATGAGGAAACCAGCTTATAAATCATACCAAGTGACGTACATTTTACATTTTAAAAATGTAAAAATGCAGAAATGGTTCTGGGTAGGTTAGGGTTTGTGTAAGGGGATATACGTAGATATAATTAATTAATAAGTTTGTATTTTGTACAGTTTGTACAGTATAAAACCATTACAATATGTCTATGGAATGCCCCCATAAAACATTGAAACCCAACATTGTGAGTGTGAAAGAGAAGTTAGTTATACCACAGGGTTTGGAGGTACAGTATTACATCGGCATGTTTGCTGCCCTATAGTGGCTTACACACATGCACACACGCTGAGCTAATCAACCCAAGAGGATCTTCAGAAAGGAAAATTTGAGTCATCTAATTCCAAATCCTCACTGGCACCGATCACTTCAACAGTATGTGTGGGAAAAGAGGAGAGGAAAGAAGTAGTTTGGGAACAAGCCAATTGTAATTTATTTTTTGCATGTCTTTATCTAAGCTTTATGAACACACACATACAGTATACTCGAGGACCTGAGACTGGTTGGCTGAGCGGGATTGTAACCGCAGTGACCACACCAGTGCTGGCACACTTCCTCTATCAATCCCAGAACTATGCCAGCAACAGACCTACAGTGCGAGTGGTGTACTGAATACTAGTTAACATGTGAACAATGGCCAGGGAAGTGAATATGCAGTCAAATCTAAAAAATATTGTTGGTTTAACTTAAAAAAGTAAGTAACCTGGTTGCCTTAAAATTTTAAGTTGATTGAACTGGAAAAAGTGAGTTAATACAATGAAGGAGATTGATTTAATCATCAGAAACTCAAAATTATATGTTATCTGAACTAAATAAATTATTTAAGTTGATTTGACAAAAGAAAAAATGTTGTGATTACTACACTGTAAAAAGATATTGTTGGTTTAACTTAAAAAAGTAAGTAACCTGGGTTGCCTTAAAATTTTAAGTTGATTGAACTGGAAAAAGGAGATTAATTTAATCATTAGAAACTCAAAATAATAAGTTATTTCAAGTAAATAAATTATTATAAAGTTGATTTGACAAAATAAAATATGTTGTGATAACAAATCTTGAAAATATTTTTTTTTACAGTGTATAGGAGAACTGGCCCTTTTTTCCCTCTCCCGATCTAGTTTGGGTTCCTTGCCACTGTTGCCTAACCTTTGTTATCAATAACTATTTTTTGAATGTGATCTGTTGGCATTTACTTATTAGAGTCACATTTTAATTCAATTGATTAACTCAACTCATTGGCACATGCTTAAATCTGGTTTTGAAAACAGAAAGAAAACACACACAGTATGTACTGAAACTCTGGGCTTCGTCTTTTCTCTGTTTACAGATTGAGATTGTACAATTATGAACTTCCAAAAAAAAGCCAATGGCAGAAAACAGACTCTTGCCTTGACAAGGTGCTTCAAAGAGCCATTAAAATATCTATTATTTTAACATTGAACTTCTCACTACAACTTCCTGTCTTTTTTACAAATGTATTTCCGTTGTCCACTTTAACATAATTACTTCCTCCATGCTCTCTTTTCATTTTCTATTACTCACCTACCTATCCTCCTTTATTCACTCCATTTGTCAGACACTCCTTTTTCTCCTTTAATCTCTCTCACACACATACATCCCCCACAGTTCTCAGGTTGCTCGTAACTAAATCTCAGGGTGCTTTACTTCCTTTCTTCCAGTATCCCAGAGTTCCCCTCCCCCTCTCAGCGTCTCTGCATGAGTGTGTGTTTGTCAGCAGGTGCTCCCGAAACTTCTGGCTTTCACGGTGGCTTGGGCTGTTGAAAAGCTCATACTGTATGCATTAGGGATAATGATGATGTGATGCAGAATGAGATAATCATGTCTATGTGTGTGTGTGTGTGTGTGAGAGAGAGAGAGAAGGATCTTGCCCCCAAGAGTTTACTCTTCACAATAGCTGTAGTGTAAGCTTGGCAGCAAAGAGCAGTGAGTCAGAGGCTTTGAACCGGTATTTTGTGTGTGTGTGTGTGTGTGTGCTCATATGAAGTCCATCCGGAGGAAGCCAGCCTGCACTGTTTTAGTTCAGCCCTAGAGTACAGCCTAAGAATAACATGAATGGAAATGTTCATTATTTTCGATACTCCCCTCTGTGGTAAATTACAGAATAGCTCTAAAATATATTCCGAATGGATGTGAAAGTGTTTAAAACTGTGTTGTTTTGTTTTTAAACTAAATTTATTTTTGGGCAACTTTAAATTAAAGGGGTGGTTTACTGCTTTTTTTCTATGCATGATTGTGTTTATGGGGTGCAATATAACATATATTCATGGTTTTTCTTTTTTAAAAAGTCTTATTTTTCATAAATTTCACCTTTATTGTAAGCAGCTTTCTCCTCTGTCATTTGAACGACTGGTTTACATCCTAATCCAATAGCATTGAACTAACTGGCTACTTATATACACAAACAGCGTTGGCATTGGTTTAGGTTCTTAAATCGAAAAATTACATCATAAAGTATATATAAATGAAAAATACGTTTACAACATTAGTACATATACAAATTCAGGTCAATAATGTTTGTACGCGTTTGTCGTAGACATGACATAAAATAACTAGTGGCTACAAAGCCAGCGCTGGCATTTGATAAAACTAAAACATTACGTCTGAAATACATTTGAAATGATTAAGTCTTAGCCGTGTCCCAACAGCTGCTGCCTCTGGTTTTAAAGTTGGAACTTCTTCATGTTTTAATAACAGTTTCTTGTTGAATCCGGCATTGAATTGGTGGAGATTCTGGAAGCTGTCTTTCGTAAAATGCGCAGCACAGAGAGCTAAATTACGTTTAAATTACGATTGTCATTTGCAGAACCATAATCAAAAATAAATTGTATCGATTGTTGACGAACTACAACGTCCGTGGGAAGCCCGAACACAGTAGACCTGACAGCTGGGTGAACATAACACACTTTGGATTAGTCGCAGAAATATGGCCATGCCCTTTTTTGCATATTCCAGAGGGTGGGTTGATGTAAATATATGGGTTAGTTACATATAAAACCCGTTGTAGTCCTTAGGCATTAAACTTCCTGAAGTTTAAAAGACGATATCTCTGCTTACATTGAACTTTCAGCGCTGCAACTTTGCAGATACTATTCATGCACCAACAGCAACATTACACACTATTTAAAATGAAATAGTGAAATTGCAATCAACCACCCCTTAAAAAGAGGACAAGAAGTCATGTTTTTTTGTACATCCCAACAATCCCATACTGTTAATCCCAACATTTTCTACAAATTAAAGTTGTTTTGACATATATAAACCTTAACTCAACAATCCGTCAGAGTTATCTACAGTCTACAACCATTAACTAAGTTAGTGTCAAGTACAAAAGAGCTGATGAGATTGCAACACTAGTAGACAAAATGTGTTCCAATTTTGTTTGCGCATTTATTTTGATGATAAAATTGACTTTTCAAAATTATTTTTATATAAACCTCCATCAAACTCGGATCTCCATCCCATTTTCTTTTCAAGAATATAACAAATTTCTCAGTAAGCATACAAGTTGAAGTGGGGAAGTTGAAATACATAACACATATTAGTCATGTTCACAGTCAAATGGCTTATACACTGCATTTATGTGATTTATTGGGTCCAGAAATAAATAGGGAAATAATATACATTACTGTTCTGTTCTAATATGATTTTGTTTTGAACGGTAGCAGATGTGAGATTTAATAAAGAGTATCAGCCGATAATGCCAGTTTTGCCATTTAATATTCATTAACCTGAGCCCAGATTAATTTATAATGAAAAACACTTGAGGTTTTCTATCTGCAGACAAAACTTCTATTTAACTTCAGAAAATGATGACTGCTTTATAGACATTTCATCTCTGTATCTAATTTCAAAGTGGTTAAACTAACAGTGTTACAACTCAGCCCATGTTGCAACCATCTCCAGTCTCCCCTACATATTTGATGTTCACTGAGATCAAACATGTTCTGAATGGTGTCCAGCGGTGCAGCCTGTCCACTTTTAGTGAGGAAAGAAAAAATTGGCTATACTTGGTTATTCAACCGTGTATTTTTATTGATCGATGTGCATTTTTCCTTAGCCAATCATCACATACATTGACCTACAGTAAAGATCAATAAAGTCCATCTACATTGATCTAAGGACCTCGCTAGTAATAATCTTTGCTATACTGTAGATGCGATTTGAATCCTATATCACAGTTCCTGCAACATCTGACCTAATTTTCTCTGCGGGTCATGTGTTTCTGATAGTGTGGCTTGACTTCCTTGACTTTGTTGAACACTTGCAGTTCTGTTTGTGTCTGTTTGCTTTCCGAAATATCCTTGTCTCTGTTTGTATTTGCTTCGGGTTCACATCTCGCATCTGTTGTGAATGATTATCTCTGGTGAGGTTTCTTTAAAAACGCGGACTCTGTTGTTCATTATAAACTGCTTTAGCAGATATTCTCATATCCAGCTCAGAACAGTGAGAGGAGTTTTTGTTCTCTGAAAAAGCATCCCTTAAGACTAACACTGTAATGAACTGTGCTGTGTTAAGTCAGATAAGTCCCTTAAAGTCACCATATATGACCATTTTTTATTCGAATTATTGCATATTTGGAATACCTCTCAAAAAGACATCTGCCTAGCATAATTTGTTTGCTGAAAATGATTGATTTTCTTTAATCTAATGCAATGAAATTCATATATTTAAATGCACAAAATACATTTTGGGGCTAATGAATATCAAAAACCTAGACCTGAAGACCTGAATCAAAATCATAAATTGTATTCAAAATACAAATAGTTTACACGTGGATCTTATTCATGAAATGTTCCAAACTATCAATACTACAAAAGTATAGTATGCCATATATATATGAAATGTAGGCTTCTGAAAATTGACAGTGAAAGAAAGATGTATGCAATCATATTCAATAAAGAATAGGAAACCAAACCATAGTGTTTTGTAATTATAGTTGAAGAGTTCAGATGCAAAAGCCTCTAAGTGCCATTTGAAATTTTCTTCTTTAATGATGATTTTTTATCAAGCTTGTATATTTAAGTTCAGTAATTTCACTTAAATGGCAATGATAATTACCTATTAATTGTTATTTAAGTCAAATTACTGAACTTAAATATACAAGTTTGATAAAAATCATCATTAAAGAAGAAAATTTCAAATGGCATTTAGAGGCTTTTGCATCTGAACTCTTCAGTTATAGATATAGAGTTAGCAATTTTTGCCTGAACCTCTGAAATTAGGAATGATAAAGAAATCTGACAAGCTGTAAACACAGCATATGCTTTCAAGTGACTCCATGAGCTCTGTCTAAACGCGTGTGTGTGTGTACTTGTACACATCTTTGTGAGGAGGACCAGTTTCAGTTTTAGACCATCGACACCGAGGACATTTTGGCTGGTCCTCACTTTCTTAGACCCCTTTAAAGGTCAGTTTGAGGGTCAATACTTTTAAGGGATATGGTTAATTAGGTTTAGGGTAAGAGCTTCCGAGGGATGGGTTGGGTTAGAGATTGCATTTTGTCAATTTTTAATTTTCTCACAAAGTGTGTGTGTGCGGAAAGCAAGAACATGTGGAGAATGGTTGAGTAACTTTATCTGTGTATATCTGTGTGTGCGAGTTCTTAGAGATGCACAGAGTGGCACGCCTCCTTAAATTTGTTTGATGCAGTAATTATCTCTTTCCTCATTTAGTGGGCTTTTAATGGAGTCCAAGTTTCAACCCTTCCGGATGTCTTGTCTGATCTCACTGTGATGGCATAGGTCAGTGTTGTACTGAAATGAAACATGAAACATTTTGGAGCCAAATTGTTTTTTTGTTGTTTTTTTTTTACAAAGACACATTATAGAATTGCTTAGTACAAATATATGTTAAAATAAAAAGTATATTTTAGGTATATAAGCTATATGATGTTTTATTCATAATTTAGGATAAATTAAATTAGCTCCAAATTAATGCACTGATGATCCTGATTTGTGCTATATAAATATGTTTTTCTACCTGTTTGTTGAGTACAGTTGCACATAGTTTCCCAATAGTTCAACCATATTACAACTCGCACATACTGTAGTTTCCCAATAATTCAACCTTCAACCTTGCACACTGAGTCTAAAATTTTTTTTGTATTCGTGATTCGGTGGCTCTGAATCTTCGAAACACCATTTAAAATGTTTGCTACGGATGTAACAAACACAGAAAATCGAACCCGATCTAATTTTTTTTTTTTTAATGTGCGAAAATTTCGGATTCAGTGTACAATGTAAAGTTTTTTACAATTGGCTAATAGATGATTTTCATCTGGTTTTTTGTGTTTGTTTGTTTGTTTTTCAGTTCAGAAGTGGCAATTAATGTTACACAGTATTTTTGTTTTGGTCAGGATTTTTGTTTTGGTCATCCTCTTGTTGGAGAAAGTGTTAACAGCAGTAGCCTACGAACTGACGACGATATCTATGAACATTTAAGGTAATCAGCTGTTAGTTATTTTCATTGTTGACGTTCTATTAGTTACAAATATCAAAAAGTTTAAGAAAAGTAAAAAAAATAAATACAAATATAAACTTTTAGATATCGATCTGCATATGTGATGGACACATATTATGCTTAAATTTGCTCACTTTGAGGTCATCTTCATCAGTAAAACTGATCTCTATTTAATGAAGCACATAAAAAAGAGTCGACCTGAACCGGAACCTGGAAGTTTTACAGTACACTGAAGTTTGTTGCGCATTGTCCATAAAGCCTTCATTTTATGGCCTTGTGGCTGCTTATTGCCTCCATAGCCTGCAGAAATTTAATTTAGTTTTTTTTTTTTTTTTTATCCTGAAGTTATGATTTTATTTAATTTTTTAATTTATAGGTGTGTGTAAACACACTGCGTTCTCATTCTGATGGGTCTTCTACAGTGTGTCATATTGGGAAATGTAAACCGTAATATAATTGGCCCATAATGCAGTGAGCAGGATTTCGCATGGTGTCCCATACACCAGTGGCTTCAGTTTCACTGAGCTGTCTTTCATCTGACACACACACACACACACACACACACACACATACACACTCATGCACAGCATTGTCAAATACCTCCTCCTTTGTGGCTCTTTTTTGGTTTTCTTCTCTTCGGGCAGGTGGGCAGGTTGTGAGTCACCTGGGGATTTCTGACTGTGTTTTCCCCCATTGTTTCTCTGTCCTCTCTGTGAGAAATCTTCGCTCAATCATTCTTTTACAACCATGATGGAGAAGACTAGACAGGAAAACAATGAAATATATAAAAAAGGGCAAACATAGGAATTTTATTAAGGAGGAGGCTCCAGTGGCATGCCTGGCTGACTTTGTGCTCTAGTGTCTCAACATAATTTATTAAAAATAAAATAAAAACTACGAATCTCACTTCTGACCCTAGCTGCCATGTTGTGCGCATTGCTAGTGAACTTTTATGTAATATATTTTTGGATGTATTGTGAGTTAATAAATGTAACTGGTTGTGTACAGTTGGCACATAGTATCTAAATATTGATTAATCGATATAGCCCTGAATCGAATAGAATCATAATCATATCGTAGATTTTTTTTTTTTTTTGCGGTATCTGCAAATATATCGCTGGCTGAGAAAATCGATATTGTATTGTATCGTGATTAATTGTCCGATTTACACGCCTTATATATATATATATATATATATATATATATCATCACTCTGTCTCTCCTCCACCAATAAGCTGGTGTGTGGTAGGCGTTCTGGCGCAATATGGCTTCCGTCGCATCATCCAGGTGGATGATGCACATTGTTGGTGGTTGAGGAGATTCTCCCTTCCATGTAAAGCACTTTGAGTGCAGAGAAAAGCTTTTTATGAATGCAATGAATAACAATTATAATTATTATCATAACATTCCAAAAAAAAATGATGCCTGCCAGAAGGCAATAAATACCTTTCCCTGCTCTCTCGCTTTCTTGCTACTTTAGCGACCGCTGTGATGTTCTCTGTTTCTCGTGGAGTTCAAAGTAAAGCATGATTCTTCTGTTGAGAGGTGTGTTGAGTCATATGAAGTCCTCTGATTCTCAGCTTCCTCTCCTGTGAACAAGACTATAATAATGTCTAAATTAAATATTTTATTGTAAGAAAACGTTGTTCCAAAGCAGCTTTACGGGAAATTGAGAAATAAAGAAGATAAAAGGGAAAAGAAAATAATGCCTTTGTTTCAACCCCCCTGTGAGCAAGCCAGAAAAAGATTCTATAGCAGTATTATAAACTCTAATTTGCCAAGATAAAGTTTGCAGTTTGATGTCAGATTTTTGGAGTTTGAACATTTCTTTATATACCTGTCAAAGTTGGGAAGCAATACAGTCTTTTAAAGGGGTGGTTTACTGCTTTTTGTCTCTGTGTGATTGTGTTTATGGGGTGCAATATAACATGTCTTCATGTTTAAGCTTTATTTTTCATTATTTCACCTTTATTGTAAGCCACTTTCTCCACTATCATTTGAACGACCGGTTGAATTCCTGATATGAAACCACTCCCTCAGAAACAGGCAATGGGATCACATTGGTTAGTTGGGCCGGTGTGTTGTAATTGGCTAAACGGAGTTGTGCACGTTGTCCGGAAACTTCACACCCATTACCTTTACAGGCGAAAGTGTATGTGCTCCGGTCAAATGTAAATAATGGTTTCGATATTGCCTTATGAGTTTGAGCCAGAATCAGACCCAGAAAGTGGCGATGAAGAGAGTCAAGCAGAACCTCACCAAACATGGCTCTTACAAAACGTTTCTGAATGGTATTTTTTTTTAAATTATTATTATTCTATTCTTTTTTATTCTACTATTATTATATAAGAATTTTGATACGCTGTTACTTGAAAATGCTACTGCTGCTTGTTAGCTTTTGAGATACGCTTTTCTCCTGATTAAACATTTAATACTGAATAAATGACCGAGTAATACCGCTTTTAAAGATATTGTTTTATCGATATAATGAACAACCGTTTATCTATTCACAAAACTTAGTTTACTCAGTGTTAAAGGGATACTCCAGTTTTTTTGGAAATAGGCTCATTTTACCACTCCCCCAGAGTTAAACAGTTGAGTTTTACCGTTTTCAGATGCATTCAGACGATTTTTTGATATTAAGAAGAATATCAGTAACCAGACAGTTTCTGGTCTCATTGACTCCTATAGTAGGAAAAAAATATACTATGGAAGTCAATGAGACCAGAAACTGTCTGGTTACTGATATTCTTCTAAATATCAAAAAATCGGCTGAATACATTAGAAAACGGTAAAACTCAACTGTTTAACTCTGGGGGAGTGGTAAAATGAGCCTATTTCCAAAAAAAGTGGAGTATCCCTTTAAGGTGTACATGTGGGAAGTGCGGAAAACAGCTTTGTAATTTGTAATAATGTACTAATTTTGCAAATTTTTCCGCACTTGTGTGAGAAATCTGGTTTGAGAAAAGCATTTTTGGATCTGATTGTGGCAAATAAAAGTTCAACGGTGTCCTAACTCTTTAGTGGTGAACACTTAGTGAATAGCTAAGTTTCAGTCTATTCATCAACAAAGCCTAAATACACTAAATATTCTGCATATGTACTTTTTATGATGATTTACTCTTACTTTTTTTAGTGACCGATGTGGTTACTATTACCTATTTTATAGAAATAATAATTTAAATTTTTTTGGAAAAATCTGCTTGAAAAACACCAGCAATCGGGCTTTAAATTTTTTTACAACAAGCACGAGTAATTAATGACAGAACTAACTAAGTCTCCTGAGCTATAAAATAGCTTCAAAAAAATCCTCTGGAAGTTAAAAGATAGAGCACTATCCTTTTTCCAGGTCATGCTCTCTTCTCCCTCTTTTTATTTAATTTTTTTTGTCTTGTCTGTCTCTGATTTTCTTCTTATCTCTCCATCACACCCTAACTTATCCAGTCACCTCTGTGTCTCTGTTTAATCCCTGATAGCTTAAACTCGCAGGATCAGTCACACCGCGTGAGCCGTTAGCTCTCCTTTTATCCCGTTAATTTTCTCCCTTCGTCACAAAACGATTGCTGTGTCAAACTCGGGACTCAAAGTCATTTTAATAATGTGATTAGCAGCTAGCGATCCTCCTTTACTCTTTCCCCTCGTCCCTCTTTCTCCTTCTCTATTTTATTCCCTTTATCCCTAGCAAAGGCAAAAAGTTCTTAATTTGCCGCTAATAAAGAGGCTTTTTTAATGAGCTTAGGCAGTCTTGTTTGCTCCTTTCTTCTCGGCTTTGATCTTGTGTGCTGTGTGTCAGCTAATTTGCTGTTTAGAGCCGTTATGCCTGTGTCAGCTTGCGCTCGCTCGCTCGCTCGCTCTGTGCGTGTGCGTTTTGTGTGAATCACATAGTGATGTTGTGATCTGTAGTAGTTGTGTTAAGTTAGAGAACATTTTACCGCATAGAAACTTCTGGATATTCTCTCTTCTCTCTGATGGAACTGTTGGTCTGGTTGTCGTGTGGACTCGTAGGGTTGTTCCAGCCCAGTAATAGGAAAGCAAAACATTTGCAGTTGGACTTTTTCCTCAGGCGATGTGCTGCTTTTTCCACTGTGTGAAAACTGTCCATCATTAAATCCAGCAACCTCCACCCTTCTGCCCTAGTGTGGTCCTTCGCACACGTCTACATACATTTGTGTGTATATGTGAGTGTATATATGGTGTGTGTGTGTGTATATTGTGGGTCTGTGGAAGGGGGGAAGTTGACAAAGTGGACAGCTGGCACCATTTCCTCTCCTCGACCCTGACGAGAACTTAAAATAAGACGAAGCAGGAAACGACTGCGGAAACAATCCATCGTACAAATGGATGGAGAGAGAGAGAACGGTTCCAGTCTGTTTTATATCTTTTATTCACCTCACACTCTCTGACTGCTCTTGGTATTTGAAGAAAAAGGAGAGAGAGAGAGATGTTTGTTTCAGTGTGTGTGTTTGGGAGGGCTATGAAGGATGAAAGTGCCTTTATTCAGGGGCAAGGGCAATTGATTCAGATGTAGATTAGATGAATACATTTTAAAAGGTTTTTTCCTTTTCTTCGGCAATACCTGCTAACCAGCCCCTCTCCGTTTCCCTCTAAATATTTATCTGTCTCTCTTTCTCTCTCACTCTCCCTCATAGGTGCCGATTTGGAAGTTAAGAGACTGCTGAATAATCCCTACCAATATTTCTTGCAATTGTAGTTATGAATGTAATACACAGTGGGGTGCAAAGAGAAATACTTCTATTTCTACTTAGATACACTTTTTTTGTTAGGTATTTTCACTTGTTTAATTTGCTGTCGTGTGACCTACAACAACAGCCGCAACGACTCTTCTCAATGGCCTCATGGGATAGGAAAGTGCCCGTCGGATACATATTTCTGAATCTCTATGGTAGTAGTACTAGGGAATGTCTAATTGAAGAGAATTGGCACTGGATGGTTACTTACGGTTTCTGGACTGGCTGCAGTAACACGTCTCTCTCCATGCGGGGGCTCGCGGTCGATTGCAGAATGAATGGGAGTCTATGGGGTTTCACCCCCAGAAATCCGCTTTTCTCAGGATGTAATTTTTTGTCAAGTAATTTGAAAGTTGCATTCAAAAGGGAGGGCTAAGATAATACACTCAGCTGAAAATTGCATTTTTAAGTTCACTGATCTGTTCTAAAAATCCGTTCAAAAATGTGACGACGTCACACAATAGCAGAATGCTAGCGTGTTCCGGCCAACAACGGCCTAACCTGTAAGAAATCGAAAGGACATAAGTACTCGTTCATTCGACTTTTGGCCTATAATCTACATTGAACTTGAATAAAATCTATGTTGATTCAACGACAAGCAGGAGAAAGAGACACATTTAGCCGTTTAGCTCCATAGACTCCCATTCATTCCACCTCCAGTGGAATTCTAACTGCAACCAAGATGAAAATAGGAATTGGGGCTAATAGGAATTGCCTGGTAGTACATCATCCGGGTATTTTTCGAATTTTGTCCTATGTGTGTACAGTAATGCCATTGATGTATTGTTTTTAGCTATATGAGGGAAGTAGACTTGTTTCGGATGGTATGTAGATGTGGAAAAGGTCTTCATAATTACTGGAAACTTCTAGGCTAGTCTGTTGAAGCAGGGAGGAGCTAAACACTTCTGTAGCAAACATATGCCCTCGCTCTCTCTTTCTGGATGGATAGATTGATCTCCATCAGTTCTAATCTCTGAGAGCTGATGAGGCTGTGGTGTCCAGTCATAGTCAATGTGATCTCAGACATGGGCATTTTGGCATAGCACAGGCTTAAAACAAGTTGACCATATGATCCCACATAGTGGGATATATCTATCTCCCGCTCTCTTTTTGTCATTTCCCATCATAACATGCTCTCGTGACATAGAGAGACACACACAGTCAATCACAAGACTTCTTGTGCTCTCTCTTGATCCGAGCTGTTACACATTAGCATTGTGGCGTGCTACGATAAGCTCTTTTTCTGGATGACGGTGTATGACACTGAGCTAATTCTACCCTGTGTGGGAATAACAACTTCCCGTGTTTGTTGTCTTGCTGGTTGAGGGACAGAAAACAAAGTATGCACATGTTTTTAAATCTAAGTGTCATCCATCTTGACACTTATAACAATTGTCTCATTCAGTAAACTCGGTTATTTCCTCATGAACTCTTGCCAGAGCGAAAAATGGGACTTTCCGCCTGACTTCCCGCTGTCATTCCTAACTCGTACAGATGTATTATATTGATCTACTATCAATATTTCATGAAACTGCAAGATTTCTGGTCTGACGGCAAAGCGATTCCACGTTGAGCAGAACCATTTGAACAGCGCTCTAATAGAAAGTAATGTTTGTGTTGTGTGCTAGTCAAACGGGAGCAATAAGTGTGTATTTCTTTTGTGTATAATTGTTTGTAGGGGTGTAACGGTACACAAAAATCACGGTTCGTTACGTACCTCGGTTTTAAAGTCACGGTTCGGTACGTTTTCGATACAGCAAAAAGAAAGAAATGCCAGAGAAATGTCCTATTTGTTTAAAGAAAAAATGGTCATCTTTGAAGGATGAACAAATAATGTTTTGGTCATCACATTAAAAATAACATTTAAATATATATTTATTTATATAATATTTGAATTTTGAAGTGCTGGAAAAAGATGTGTGAAGTACTTGAAAGCATTTCACCATTCCAGCCAAACTGGTTCCAGTTAGTGTTGCTATATTAAATCCATGGTGAATGTTGCTGGTCTGTGGACGTAAAGTACTAGTTCATTCACGGCACAATGTTTCTCCTGGTTTCCATGACAGCGCTGTTTGATCTAATAGAGATCTACGGTTCATAACGGAGAAATGTGAATGCATCTCACTAGATCTCGCAGCGATGTTATTACCTCAGTGGCGAATTCAAATGTTTTCTTTACCGGATCTCGTGGTAACAGTGTTGCTTGATCGAGTTCGGCTCGCGCTGCAGAGATGTTGCTGGTCCGAACTGATAAAGGATCCGTGAAGCACATAACGAGGAGCGCAGTTTCGTTCTGCTTTCATTACCCTTGCCATTTGGATGTTGCGCAACGTTGTGTTGGCCGCGTCAGCACGAATTTTGCCGGCAAGAAAAATGGTCCAAGCAATCGTTCGGTTTGTATGCGTACCGAACCGGAAGCCTCGAACCGAAACGGTTCAATACGAATACATGTACCGTTACACCCCTAATTGTTTGTAAATTGTGTTTACAACAAAGTGACTCTAATAAAAAAAATATGGTGGTGATCTTGACTTTTGCGTAAACATACACGCCACTTTCAAGTCAAGTCTATAGTATCTATACACATTTTGAGCTATCCGCGTGTATGTCTACGCCGTTAAATGTCCGAGTGATTTCGCGTGTTTGTACACACCGTTAAATGTCCAAGCGAAACGAAGCAAAATGTAGCTCTACATCTGGGGAGTGATATTTTATTTACTAAGATGGTAGGGGAAGACTGGTATTAACCCCAGTGACGGGTAGGTTTAGGGACGGGGTTGGGGTAGGTCATATATTTATATATACCGTATTGTAACTTTAAGTCAATGACGTTCATAAACTCGCTGAAAAGCGATTATGCGTGTTGATAACACGCCAAAAGTGGAAATACGAACTGGGATCAATTTCATGAAATCAGTCTGAGTATTTTGATATATATCATACTGAACTGATACCGATACTCCTGCGATCAAATTTTAAGATTTAAACTTTTTCCAGATCGGTTGTAAATTATATAAGCACACAACTAGTCATGTGTTCTGCATTGGAAATCTGTATGTTGAGTTGACGGTGCAGTCTGCAGAGGTGAGCTGGCTCTCTTTCAAGTGCTCTTTGAACACTCACTACAAAAGCAAAACGACAGGAACATAGGCATGGCCAGAGCAAGATCTGACCTGTGTGCGTACGAGTGTGTGTTAATGCCAGTCAAACAGAGAACGCCATCTCCGTGGCTCTTACTGACCTGTTCCATATAGTGCAAAGTGCTTCTGAGACATCCTCCCCTCCTTCACCTCCCCTCTCTCTCCATCAAACTCCTTCTTCCGGTCTTTGTGTGAGCTTTTGCTCTCTTCCAGGAATTCTCTGGGAGGAAGCACGGTCTTCCTGATCCGATAACACCTCAGATGCCCTCTCGGCTCTCTGCGGGCCAGAGGGAAAGCTTTTTATGTTTATTTAAACACGCATCCACATCCACTCATCTCAAACTGTCCAGCATCCTGATGCTTCCTCCAGTTTAATCGTCTGAATGTTTTGTTCCATCATCTATTGTGCATAATTGTATAATTAGTTACAAGCATTTTAATCAGCAGACCAAAACTATTTTGAATTATTTTGAAGCATTTTCTTTAGAGCTGTCGATCAATTAAACTCTTGTCAGTTATTAAACTCTTGTCTCTATATTTAATAAACTGTAAACTCTCAATTAAACTCTTAATTTATTTCTTTGCAGCCTTTTGACAGTATTTAAAAAGGACAGTGAAGGGAGAATGGGATATGACAGAAGGGGCAGATCTAGTACTCATTACTCCATGGCTCCTTTTTAATAGTTTGTATAGAGGCCTGTTCACACCGGGACGAATTTCGCACGCGATATTCGACGACGTTTGGCGCCTCGTGACTAAACAAAGGGCGCCAATGTGAGTGTACACACCGATACGTAAAACGAAACGCGTAAAAGCGTCATTTAAAAAAAAAAAAAACGCCTCAGGTTTGTTTTTTTAGTTTGACGCGCCGCGTCAAAACTATCCGACCAATGAGATTGGCGCTTTTGCTCACATGTTTGGAGCTTCTAAAAAAAAAAAAAAAACGCCTCAGGTTTGTTTTTTTTAGTCTGACGCGCCGCGTCAAAATTATCCGACCAATGAGATTGGCGCTTTTGCTCACATGTTTGGAGCTTCTGAAGTAACACAACTTGGGGGCGCTCAAACACAAAACGGTCTTGCCGAGCACACATCCGTAACGGAGAAGAAGGTCTATGCCAAGTAGCGTCGCCGTCTACACCATAGATATCTATATAAAGGCTAGATATCTCGTCCACGCTGCTGGCCAATGGAGGTCGACGTAAGCACCTGGCGGCCATCTTGTCACAGGCAGCTCGCTCACTGGTAACATTGTTTTAATGATGCATGTACTTTTTAAATTACCGTAACTTGCTCAATTTTCTACCGATTTTCAAACGGTCTGGTTTGTTATAAACGGCAGAGATGTAGTTATGATACTGCATACTTGTGAATAATAAGTGTATAAATAAATAATCATCCAGAATTATAGCCACGTTAATAACGTTTGTAAGAAACCAAACCGTTCGTAAATCCGTCGAGATTTCAACGAGATAACGAGTTTTTTTTTCAACAAAGTGCAAATCCATTTTTATATGCGGAATCTTTAGCATCACAGTCTGTAAATTTAAAAGCCCCAATTTGATGAGTTCAAATGCTTTTCCTAAACACTTTCAGTCTTGAGACTAAAAACATGTTGTAGAGATGTTCCTTTTCTTGGAGTGGTTTCCAGATGTTAGCACTACTTTGCGTATGGGACTCGTTTTGATAAAATGCCTTGATATGCCCCCTGACACAATATCCCTCATTTCCAGCAGCAGCAGAAATGAGCCTCGGGATATGAATGCTGGCTTGTTTTCGGAGTGTAAATTTACAAAAGGCCAACTAATCCTGATTGGGTTATTGGAGGCTTTCGGATTGCTCACAAATAACCATGCAACCTGAGATGAACCTAATAAACGAGGTGAAGCTTTCAAGTTTGAACCGCTGCTCTTTGCAGAATGAGGTCAAAGAAATTCATTCTACATCAGTGAAATGTGGCTAGCCGAATATATTGTTAGTTGTGAAAAGGTTAGAAAGTACTCTGGCAATTGACATACAACCATGTTCCCGTTCCTAATATTAAAATAAGTAATAATGGCCTTTTCAACTCGTCCAAATGAAAAACCATTGTGGCAAATTACATTGAATGTAGCTCAATTCAGCTCATATTTCTTGTACTTTTACTTTGGACCCTTTATAATTGCTTCATTGTTCCCGTATAATTACAGTTTTAGAAAGGTTCGGAAGACATATAATGATTATTAATAACGTAATACAAGTTTTATGGCATTAGCAGTTCAGCAGACACACCCCCGGAGGCCAACGAGTTTTAAGTGTACTAGCCTATTACTAGTAGTGTTGGGTTATTTCTTGCTATACTAAAAGGCCCGCCCTTACAGATCACACATATATGGGAATATACTGCAAAATATAATGCAATATATTACATAGTTAATTTCCAAATATGGGTAACTAGTGCTTATATTTTTCAATATACTGCAATATATGCATTGAGCATGTATGGCTATAAATTAATGAATTTAAAATATATATAAATAAAGACAAAAATAGCATTACATGTAATATTCATAAAGTTTTATCCTTTTTTGTGTACATTGCACATACATGTTTCCATATAAATGCAAATGTATGTTCTCACACACACACATTCATGAAATGAGTTTTCTAGTACAGGGAATAGAACAGATGCCTAGTTCCCAGCATGATTTGCTTCTGACTGACTTCTGAAAAGAGAGCAAATGTTAAAATCAAGTGTTGTTTAATGTGTTTTACTCAATATTAATATAGGGGGAGATCTGTTAGTGTTTAATATTGTATTATTTGGGAATTTATTTATTTATTTATTTATTTATTTTTTATTTTTTTGGTATGTCTGATTTTTTGAGGTCACCGTTGTGCTGAAGAGTAGAGCCTGTTTCAGTTGATGATTGGCCGAAGTCTATTATGACTATATTATATTTTTAAAAGTAATGGCTGTGCACTCCTCATTATAGTGAGAGTCTCTTGGTTAAATATTTTAGCTTATGCAGGTGTGCTTGTGCTTTTGATAACTAGCTTGAAAATATGAAACATTTATAATGTAAATAATTGAATCCATAGCCAGAGACTTGTACCTTCGTTGGAATTTTTTTTTTTTTTGCCAATCACCATCAAGTATTTCACTTTCAGCGTTTATAGGAGTGTTGAGCAAAGTAACATGGCAGAGGAGGCATATCAACCAATCATTGACCAGATCTAAATTATGTGATATTTGTTACTACACTGTAAAAAATTATTTTTTGGTTAAGTAAATACTAGTGAAAAAACCCAATGTAATTTACTTGAAAAAGTTAGTTCAGGCAAGAATTTAAAAAACTAAGTAAATTCCATATCAGTACTTATTTCAAGCGAGTAGAAATGAAAGTGTAATATCAACTCAATAAAATTAAGTAAAAATTACTCAACTTTTCTGATACTGGGGTTCCCATCATGCGCTGGACCTTGAATAATTAATGAGGTTCATTTTTCACTGGTTTCCAGCTGTATTTACACTGTTTTATCATTGATTTTTGTTTTCAGTATTAGTAAATTGCCATTTTGTGACATGTCGAGTACATTTTTTGCTTAAAACGACACATTCAAACACAAAAACGATCCATCAAATGTTACCACCATTGTGTATTGTCTACCAAGTATTGAGGTGTTCACATAAGGCTTAAAGTCTGACATATATAAATTACTCAGATGATCTAAGTAAAGAACATACTATAAATGACTAATAAAATTCAAGATAATTGTTTTAGTGAAGTGTAATACAAAGGCAAAGGAAATCGGTATAAATCAACCTTTTACAAGCCGAGTTAAAATTGCTTATTTTTTGTAAAGTTTACTTAATTCCACATTCCAAGTAAATTTAACTTAAAGATGTCTAATTAAAGCTACTGATAAATATGTTTAGGTTTTTACTTGGCAAATTTTTGTAAATTTACTAGCATTTTCTGAGTGAGATCATTTAGCAAGGTTTTTTCAAGTAAATCCTACTCCAAATTTTTTACAGTGTACTTCTGATGGAACTAAGGAGAGTAGAGGTATTGAATATTTGATCGCAAACAACTGTACTAAACTACCGTTAAAGGGGTGATGAATTAAATCAATTGAAAAGGAAATTAAATGAAAAATTAAATGAATTTGAATCAAATTTTCCTTGAGAATATCTTAACTTGAGATTAATAATAAGAATATCCTGTAAGTTTCAGAACTGAAAACGTCCTTGTTAGTCCAATAAAAGCTTAGTCCAATAAAAGTGGGGAACTATGACGTCAAAGAGGATAAAACACCACCCCCACAGAAGAAGATCAACGCCTACTTCAACACGGCCGGTTTAGCCCCGCCCACCGATTCATAACTAAACATAGGCCTACCTCGTGATGACAAACTGGATCGAGCTACCGAACAATCCAGAATATTGTGCCATGCCTGGTTTTGAAAGAAGACAGTCGCTGTAAAAGCTTCCTGTGGATTCCAATAGGACTGCATGGATAAACTTTATTTTTGATGATGAGGTAAAACATCGTCTGTCTGTTCGCTTCATTTCACTGAGGATTGTTTTGTAAACAATACTGGATTTGCAGACCGATTAAGAGTAAAGAACGGTGCTGTGGCGTCTATATTGGATCCGACAGGAATGGTGCAACACACGGACTCTGAGTCGAACGTGTGTGGGCGAATCATTCCGGTTGCCATTTTACAACATTGGACATTTTCAAAACAATTTCCCCCACATGCATCGACGAGTGAGTTGAAACTCATTATAATATGCGAAACTGCAGTTGGATATTAGCAGTGGGGGTTTACTTCCAAGTCTTCAGTGCGAAACGCCCATAAAGACTAGAAAATAGCCTATTACTTACACATTTTGAATGCAAAAACCAAGCGAACGTCATAAGTTGACCTCAGACAACAATATAATAAAATTTAAAAAGCCAGTTTATATGGTTTTGATGTGTGTGTCGTTTTCTATAAATATTCAGATCTATAAGTGACCAAAAAAGCCATTTTAAAGTAGTTAAAGAAATCCGACAGCAAAGATTTTGTGTTTCCTAATCAATTTTAGAACCGACCAGTGTACATCGAATCTGATCTAAAATTATTGACTGTGCACATTGTGTATCGCAACTGTTCAGATCCAATTTGTGTGTCCCATGTCGCTCTTTCGTTTTCCAGAATATCTGCATTGGTTTCTGTGGCAGTGATGTGGCATTGGTGGGTATATGCCTAAAACGACAACAACTTCAGCATGGATTTGTTGTCTTATTTACAACATGACAATGTGTAGCAACCGCGCTTTACTACTGCGACTTACGAGGCATAAACATAGGAGGCTGGTATGATCGGCTTTATTCTGCGCTGTCGTCTCCACGGTTTCAAAACATGTCTTCGTTATATTGTCATTTTCTTTAGTCCGGCACTTTGCATCAACACAACCTTTTTTCTGCAGCGACTTTCAGCGTGTATCACATGCATCAGTTTTTCTGTCATTTGGACAAAATCTGATTTTATAACAGATGAAGTGCTATTTAACAGTATTGGCTATGACTCAATGGCAAATGCTAGACTAAGACAATCTTCTCTGCTCCTCAAAAGTGGAATTTTAGGCGGAGGTTTTAGCGACAGTTAGAGGATCCAAGTTAATCACTAGCACTTTTAATACCTTTCATTGGTCAAATATTTGTAAAACCCACAGGGTGAAGATGTAAAGGGTGACCAATAGTAATGATTTATGGGAATTTGTTTCATAAAAATGAAGAAATATGGATTTACAAGGTTTCCGCCTGACAGCGACAATATAGTTTTAGTGGTTTGTCTACAGTAATTATCCTGAAACTCTGCACCGTGGAATTTTGTCATTAAAGGACTTTAATGGTCATGGTGTCACGAAACATTAATTTAAAGCCGTATAATTAATGATTAGATGTTGTTAAGGACATAAATGATATCCTTTCTGGCCCATGTTGAGGACAAGAGGGAGTGCCCTAAGGAAGGATATCCTGGGTCGAAGGTCATGGTGTGAGCACAGGAATTCCTCTTTCCTCTTTTCGCTCTGAGACTGGGCAGCCGGCCCAGCAATGAGAACTGCTGACTGTGTAAAGTCACACACTAGACCTATTCATACACACACACACACACACCTTGTACTCACTGTATTTCTAATAAAAATATAAAACGTGTTTCCTCAACCTGCCACCCACTGTGTTTATAAGGAGTTTGCTTTCATTTTTCTTTAGATATTCCCTGTACTTTATTTCCTGGTGTTCTGTAAAACGTGAAAACAAGACATGTATGAAAGTTTAGAAGTTCCTGTTTAGATTGTAAATGCAACTTCCAAAATAAATAATTTTAATGAAAACCGGAAATAAAATGAAATAATTATGTTACAGTGGAAAAAATTAAGAGACCACTACACAATTAGCAGTTTCTATGGATTTACTATTTGTGTGTATGTGTTTGAGTAAAATGAACATTTGTGTTTTATTCTATAAACTACTGAGAACTTTTCTTCCCATTTTAAAGTAAAAAAAAAATGTCATTTTTAGAGCATTTATTTGCAGAAAATGACAACTGGTCAAAATAACAAAAGTGCCATGTTTTTCGGACCTTTCAGTTTTTATTCTTTTTTAAATAACATGATGCTAATAAGAGTTCAGAAATCAATATTTGGCGGGAAAACCCCAATTTACTGATTAAATAAACAAAGACAATAAACGCTGCAATGGTATATTTGAGTTCTTCAAGCCGTCCCGGATATTTGTATAAAACCAAAGTATAGGTACGCGAGGTACACACAGCTACGGCGTGAGTTCGACGCAGAAGTATAAATTGGGCATGAGGGGAGACGGGGCTAATTTGCATATTCATAGAACTGCGTATACTAAATGGGCCAAGGGTGGAGAGTTACATATTTTTAAGGGATTTTTTGTTTCAAGGGCATATTTTTAACGTAAATGTCATTTTGGTGATCAAAGATGAGTTTTAAGGGATGAAGTTATTGACAACGGGGGACTTTAAACAAAATTACTGCATTATGCCCCTGTGAGAGATTGTACTCAACCTTAGATAAATTGGCATTCATGCAGCGAGCTCAGACAGATGGATTCCAGCACATCCATTTGGCAGCTTTTCTCTTTGCTGTGAAACATCAAGGCTGACAAACGGCACTTGGGTGATTTTGCAGAACTGTTTTCCATCAGGTGTGCTTGACGTCCGCAACAGCTGGCTCACCTTTAATATGACCCTATAGCATCAGAGGTGTTACTTAGCACTCCTTCAGTTTAGCATAAGTACACACAAACACTTTTGGTCAGACTTCTCATTCAAAGGTTGTTTTGAGGGTTGGACTAAAAAGGGTTAGTTTGGCCAAAAATGAAAATTCTGTCATTCATTACTCAACCTCATGTCATTCCAAGCCCGTAAGACTTTCGCTCATCTTCGGAACACAAATGAAGATCTTTTCGATGAAATCTGAGACCTTTCTGACCCTCCGTTGAAAGCTACACACTTTGACGCTTCAAAAAGTTCATAAAGAGATCGTAAAGTTTGAGTTGCGTAGCTGTCAACGGAGGGACAGAAATCTTGATTTGGAACTACATGAAGGTGAGTAATTAATGACTGAATTTTCATTTTTGGATGAACTGTCACTTTAAAGATTGTGTTTTGAATTTGTGCAAAAACAGTGCTGAAGAGACGCTGTGTTCTCACAGCCTGGCTGATGAAACTGAATGATGCAAAGCATGCCTTTCTGTCAAGTTACCCTGAAGATTTACCCAGATTATTTATTCATTCAGTTCTGTCTGGTAAAAGCTCTGGTTAAAAGTGCGGGGAAAGATGAAGGATTCGTGCAACATCAGAGCCAATCAGTGACTGAGAGATACAATTAGATGAGAGCTTATGAATATAAGAAATGAGTTTTAGCAGTTTAGAAGCATAAACACACAAATGTATTTTTAAGTGGGACTCAAATTCTTCTGCATAACATTTGTACCAGGCATAGATGCAAACCCTCCGTGGCTAATGAGGATTCTAATGCAATGTTTGTTGTTGGATCTTTTTCACTGGGCCTTGAAAATGCACATTTTTACATATTGCATTTACATATACTTGCATTTATGTTTCTGACAGGTGTTCCTCAATGGATCTTATGAAAAACCTGTTTTGATGCCTTTAGATACCCGATGTGTTATATAAACAGTGCTGGGGAAAGTTACTTTTAACAGCGGCGTGTCGTGTATGCTTTGGCAGTAGAAAATCCTATACTTGCTATGCAACAGCAGCATTATCTTACACCAAAACCAAACATATCAACATTCTCATATATCAAAATCTCGAAACAGTTGTCATGACAGAAATATATACATGCAATCAAAGTCAGTTGTATCCAATGTTCTTTGGGTCTTTTTACACATAATTGTAGATCGATCTATTTCTGATTTAGTGGATCCGTGGGGTGGATCTGGCGAGTCGACTCAAAATGGGGGTTGGAGGTAAAAAGCTGCGTATCTTCTCTGACTAAAAAAACTTTAACAATGCTGTGTGTGTATTAGGGCAATATTTATTTTAATTTCAGAACATGCACTACATGGGTAAAAAAAAAAAAAAAAAAAAAAAAACGTTTTCACATGAGCAAGGGGGTCGCACACCGGATGAGAAGCGTTGCGTCACGACTACACTCTAAAAAAGCACTAAAAGTGGTTCATTGACTAGTAATCACAGGGGAACCACTTTAAGTGCCATCTTTGTCATATGGTGCTATATAGAACCATAAGAGGTGCCATAGAGCATGTTAACCACCCCAGAGAACTACTGAAGAACCTTTTTTTTTAGAGTGTAGGACAACTCGAGGTATCACACATGGGACACACACTTTCTCAGTTTATGGCCAGCAATACTAGCCATGTTTCTATCCACTTGTCAATCGAATTATCTGAAATTCGGTTAAAAAACTCATGCGGATAAAGCTGGTGAAAGTGTGTTTCCATCCAACGGCTTTAAAGCGAATAAAAACCTGTACGTAATGACGTCACATGCTGTTTTGCGATCAAATTGGTATATCGAATTGATTTGAGACATTTTAAGGTGTTTCCATTTATTTTCGCACTGAATCGAACAACATTCAAGCAAACTTTTGCGAACAAAGTTTTGTTGGACAAAACGGATCGCGCCATCTACCAAAAAATTATCAATATTTCACAAGTTGAAGGCTAATAATGCTTATGTGCCAGCTGATAGCGACATGAATGGGATAATGTATGCGAGGCGGTTGTTGTATTCACTATAACAACCGCCTCGCTATATATCATCCTGCTTATTACATATAAATCAACCAAATAAATAAATAAATAAATAATTTGACACAAAATATTGACTTAAAGTTTATTGATTTTAAAACGAGTATTGCTTATGCTAAAGAAAATAGTCTGTTCCGTCTCTGAACTGCGTCCATGGCAACGGTGTGTTACACTAGCAGCGGTGCAGTCTGTTAACTAGAAATAACAGACCACATTCTACATTAGAATTCAACCAAGCCACGTAAAAACAAGCAAAACTAACCTAAGAAAACAACGACGCTATAAACATTGCTATGATGATGCCGATGCACGTATGCCCGACGACAGCGGAGGTGACTGTGGTGTGGGAACGACAGCGCTCCATCAGTTCTGGGAGATCGTGGTTCACGGAAACCCTTTGGTTGAAGCATCTTTTTGCTTTGTCCACTTACATCTGTCTTTGTTGACATCCGCCATGTGTGCAAACAGACTGGCCGGAAATGAACTCGTCTTCTGACGTGTTGCAACCATAAAAGTGCATAAAACTTAATCGCAATTCATTATTTATTCGGCAAATAACGTTTCCATCAGCTTTTATCGCATTAGCCGTATATCGATCAAGAGAAAATTCGATGAGACCGAATGTATTTCATTTGAGTCGATTTTCATGAAATTTCATCGAATTTTACTGTTTCCACAAGGCTTTTTTCATTCGATATCACTTAATTCGGATAAAAACGTGTCGATGGAAACATGGCTACTGTTATGTTTAAGGACATTATGGAATTAAGATGATGTCTGTATTATGTTATGATTTCACATCGTTGGTAGTCTGCAGACTCTGAACACTTCACCTCAGAACGTCCGTTAACTGAATGAATTCGCCTTTGGCTAAGCCACGCCCTATAATATAGATTGGCCAATCACAGCGCAGACAAGAACGAGCTCCCACAGAGGTTGGACACTTTTTCACAGCGCTCCATTGACTTTCAACACGGGCGTCTCATACTTTGGGTCTCGGCAGGCTATAGACGAATCCGACGAGCGTTCTTGTGTAGGCTGCCATCTTGTGGCGACGCCATTACTGAGCTGTTACACCGGCATAGACATATGCACCGGTATGTAAACAAACCTCGGAGATAAGGTGATAACGCACCCTTGATGACAGCTACAGCCAGGCAGACTTGTTGGGTTGATGATGTTAGACATTGGCCTCCAGTCACAGATGAAGGTACAAACGATCTTACAGATTATTTATGAAAATAGCTTGGCAAGCAAGCTAGGCTAACGTTTGCTACCGAGGAAACTAAAAAAAGATCTGTCCATTTGGCAACAATAAATAAATAAATAAATGAAATCAAATAAACAATTTCATGTTTTTCATTTGTGTCCATTATTTATCTCATTTTTACATTGCAACGGGCATGGGTAAGGTAACGTTACAGCTAGAAAGTATACATAATATCGACCAACTACTGTTTTTAAACCATGGAAAGAGGTCAATATAACAGCAGGAGAACAATTATGTCACATAACGTTACATTCAGCTCAGGAAAGCCATTTAATGACCATAGCATGTAAATTGAATAGAAAAAATAACAAGAGGAGATTTTGCTGATCACTATATCACATATTTATTATATTTTTTTACTTATGTCATTAAATAATTGTTATTATACGCGAATGTCCGCGTCTTGTACTCGCCCAGGAAATCTGTGTAAACCGTACGGCACCAGACAGGGGCAGTCGACCCGGGGTATTCACAGTGTTTTCTCTTCAAAATTGAAATTTTACTGCCACCATTAAAACAATTTATAACGGAAACTGTTTACCCACTCGACATTATACAAGGGCTAACGTTGTAACGTTAGTGACAGTCGTAAATCGCGAGCTGTTTATTCCAGTGGACGCAAGTTGCAACTAAAACAATAGGAGGCAATGGCGCAACGCTACCCAGCAACAGCTCAGTAATGGCGCCCCGCTTACTTCCGGTAGTTTCGCCGGATTCGTCTATTACCGTCGTAGTTTTATCAAAAATATGGTTAAACGTTGTGCCTCGGGCATTTGTAACACAGATACACGTTTCCCAGAGAGGTTGGAGGGGGGTGTCCTTTTTTCCCTTCCCAAAACCAAAGTCAAATCCTGACAAGTGTCTTTGGATTAAACAGTATGGACGTCCTCAGTCAGCTAAACCCCGCAAACATCAACAAGCACATCTTTTTTGCTTCTAACCTTACTGTGAAGTTATACAAGTTAGACTGTTTTATAATGTTTTAGGTTATGATTTCGGTTCTCATACTGGTTGTTGATACGCTAGCACACGCTGCTAATAAATACAACGTTATAATCATGTAGTACGTTTGCTTTGTAATAACGATTATAGAAGTGAATAGAGACTTACCCAGCTTTGCATGAACAGTGTTGCTCCCTGATATTGTTAGTCCCAGCCTCCGTCTCGATTAGGATCTGCGGTGGTTAATTTTTTGACTGTGACCGGTAACGTTATGCTTTTGCCTCTAGCCTATTTGGATGCCTTGTTGTTTCTTGCGTTTCACCTGTATGTCTTGAATATAGCCTCCGAACGCATATCGCAGCCCCTTTTGCCCACTTCTATCGGACACTTTATTTGCTGCTTCATAAAAGTTTGATAACATTTCAGCAGGAAGAGCTGTCACAGCATAAGCTGTGCAGAGGGCAGATGAAGTTTGACGGATGTAGCAACAGTAACTAAGGGGGGCGGGGCTTAGCCAAAGGTGAATTGAGAATCTCACCTGAAAATCCGATAACATCAGCAATTTTCATTCAAGCAACTGATTTCTGTAAATGAATGTAAAACTAAATGTATATTGCATGCAGCACAGGGTGAAGTCAGACCGTATTTACATTAACAACGGCGAATGGCGCTGCCGGGGTGTGTACATATAGAATAATGTGTTCGAATTTTAAAGACGTGGAGCTGCGCTTCTCGTCCAGTGTTCGGCCCACTTTACCCTGAAAATTCACCTCAAAAACGCATTGAAACTGCAAACACAAGATTTCTGTGGAACTTCAATGGGGAATGAAGACTAACAAGATAGAGAACAACATTGAACACTACACAAACAGTAATTGTTAATTTTCAATAGTGACACAGGAGGTGTCGGATCCAATAAAAAAGGTTCCGGATCCAACGTTGAAGGGTGCCGGAACATGTTCCGACTCAAATTAAGCCCTGGTATTACATCTTTTTAAGAGAGACTTTTGTTGCTTCGTCTTGTGAAATATGCTTTAAGATGGGGATTCAGTTATTGCTCTTCAGAGTGAAAATGTTCTCTCTCTCAATGGTTGAAATGTTTCCTTTGAATTTTGAACGTTATTAAGAAATGTTAATAAAAACTGACCTCCACTCTGTAAGGAATGTTATCAATTTAATCTAAGATACGATTTATTTATTAATTTAGAAATTCTTTCATCAATGCACTGTTTTACAAAGATGGTTAATCTTTTAAAAAGATTAACCATTCATAACCCTGTGCTGCTGCTTGACACGCTTATTCTATTTCTCAAAATGTTGAAATATGCATGCCTTTCCAAAAAAAAAAAAAAAAAAGCTGCCTACCTAAGGACCATTTTAAGACATCTTGCAATATGTGAGTTCTCAGTTAGTCCTTCAGTAAAAATACTCTCAATTTTAAGGCAGCTTTGAATGTATCCTCGGTGGGAGGGAAAATGGATCTGAGATGGCAGAAGCTGATTTCATTCTGTACTGGGCAATTCCTAATTAAAAATCTAATTAAATATTGATACTTTGGTGTGGTATGTAGTTTTTGTGCATCTTTAGCTTATCAACATTGGCTAAATGACAAACTCTTTTGAAGTTTGATTAATTTCAGTGAATGGGTTTTTGGTGAGTAAAGTGTTTTGAGTGGTTGCTAGTGCATTGCCATGATGTTGCTATGGTGGTCTGAGTGGTTTCTACTCTAGGTTGATGTGTGTAGCTCAAAAGCCAAAAGAGCCCAGCCACAAGTCACTGTGATATATATACATTTCCATGCAAGATTTCTTCAAGCATCTCAATGCTACAGTTCTTCTTCTGGATATACTGTAGTTTAGTCTTGTTTATATTCTGTTTCTTAATGTAATCTCAGATGGAGTCTGTGATGGTGAGAGATCTCCTTGTGGATCATACCGGCTGTCGTCAGATTACGGGATTATTCAGATGAATGGCAAAAAGAATGTTTGGAAATGTAAACTGATATTTCCCACTCACGCACTACAGCAAAATACATACATAACTGGCTTGTCAAAATACTAAGAATTTTTCTATATAGTAAACTAACATTTTCTAAGGCAAAGTCCCCATAAAACATGAAATCGTGTATCAGAGTACAACACATCTATGTAGAGCTTGTTGCACTTTGTTTGGTATTCTGCTTAAGAAGGTAACTGCCTATCTAGACAATACACCGTGTGTCAGTTCAGGCATTGGAACACAAACTGTAACACATAGCCAAGAATTGGTGACAGCAGGGTCTATAATTAACACTTGCCAAGTGCCAAATTTGAGTTTGAATTGACTTTGACAAATAAAAGTGTCCAGAATCTTCAAATGGAACTGCAGTTACAGTATATTAATAGTTTAATCTGTTGTAAGAATGCCAATCTGATGTGGTTGATGTAAGTTAAGCGAGTTATTCAAATCAAATACCTCAAACATTTTCTGAAGGAAACATCTGTCTTATCATTTCTTGTTTTAGAAGCTGATAATGTTTTTTTTCTCCATGTGGCGAAACATATGGTGAACGGTAGGAAACGTGATCACAATGTGTTTCTTTCAGTTTGTGTCGGGTGTAATTTTACTAAGACTGAGAGATTGTGCTGCGAAAGACACAACCTTTGCTGTTTGTCATTAATATACAGGACAAAATGTTAAATAACTACAAAATATTTCAATTATTCAAAATACAGTCTGTCTCAATTCCGATTAGAAACGGGGTAACATTGGGGGGAAGATGACACCCCCCATCCACTTCCAAGGAGAACTCCGGCGAACAATGAACCTTTGGTCTAATAAAACATCGGTACCTAGTCAATCGTTTTCTGAGATTTGTTTTCATGATAATCGAATGTAAAGAGTTTTATCTCTAAAAACTGTTTAGCGTATAATGCTAGTAACGGGGGCATTGATTAAGTTAGTTTATACCACTAACAAGGCTCAAAATAGCCCCACACTAACACAGTAACATAATGAGGTTCCATACATGCAAAACTAAGCATTGAGAACTTTGTAAGTGTACAGACCGTTTCATAAGAAGATACTTTATGAAGACATTTCACTTTGCGTATACAGACAGGAGCCATCTTAGGAAATAGTCTCGATAAGTCGATCCCCGAACGCCGTTCATACAGTTCAGAAGTTCGTTGAACTTCATACAGTTCAGCTCACTCACTTGACTTATCGAGACTATTTCCTAAGATGGCTCCTGTCTGTATACGCAAAGTGAACTGTCTTCATAAAGTATCTTCTTATTAAACGGTCTGTACACTTACAAAGTTCTCAATACGGGTCACTTTTAAAAGATGATGTAAGCAGGTCGTCAAAAAAATCGGATATAGTCAGAAAATTGGATTTGCGCATCAAGACCTGCAGTGTAAATGCAGCCTAATCTGTTAACTTGGGAGTCGAAATAAAAACAGACACTCCACGCAGCCAGTGTGTCTCCGGCCTAAGGCATAGAATAATTTTACCTTTCAGATGACTCTCTTTTTTTGTTGGTCTTTGGTTATTCAATTATTATTTCAAATAAATTGACAAAATAACATTTTAGATAGAATAGTTGATTGTTTTAGATTGACGTTTCAAAAATGTATATAAATATTAATAGGAATTATATCAAAAGTAATTTATACACTCTGTTAGGGATGGACAACGATTAATCGCGATTAATCGCATCCAAAATAAAGTATGTGTTTACATAATATATGTGTGTGTAGTGTGTATAATTAATTTGTATATATAAATACCCACACAGGCATGTATATATTTAAGAAATTTTTTTTATTAATATATCAAATATTTATATTTATATATAATATTAATTACGTATAAATATATATGAAGTATATACATGCAAATATGTCTTAAATATATACATTCATGTGTGTGTATTTATATAAACAAATTAATTATACACACTACACACACATGTATTTGTCACGGATCCATCAGCGTCAGCACCAGACACCTTCACTCCGCCCACTCGTTCCAGCTCCCCAGCATTCTAATCACTGTCACCTGCCCGCTTCAATCACCGTCCCAATCATCCTCCCTTTATAAACTCACTCCTCACAGTCACTCACCGTCTGGTCTCGTCGACACATCGACTACAGACTCCCGCTACGCTACTGCCTTCTTCTGAAATACTTACCCGCTACTTCAGCCCGTCTGCTTCTCCTCCGCTCCTGGTCCCCGGTCATCCTTCTGGTCATCCGTCTGCTGCCTCCGCTCCCCAACTTCCAGCCCTGCTTAAGATAAGAAAACCACTATCAGACTGTTTCCCGCTCCTGAACCGAACTTTATCCATTACTCACTTACCTGCTGTCTATCATACCCACTGTATCAATAAACCTGGTTACACTCATCTATCTGTGTCCTTCTAGTCTGTGACAGAAGACCAGACCAACATAATGCAGCAATCTACCCCGAGCACCAGCGCTACTCCGACCCCACCTCCTCCTACCATTCCCCGGACCAGCACTCCAGCACTCGCCACATCCACCGTGACCACTTCTTCTACATCTGCCTCTGCCAGTCCCATGGCCCAACCAGCGCCCTTCTCAGGCGAGGAGGAGGAGTGCAGCGGCTTCCTCTTGCAGTGCGAGCTCTATATGGAGATGAATCCGTTATCTTTCCCCACGGAACGATCCAAAGTGGCCTTCTTCATCTCCCTCCTGCGAGGACGAGCGCTCAACTGGGCTCACGCCCTTTGGAAGGATCGTGGCCCAGTTACCCGGACATTCGCTGCTTTCTCCGGCCATTTCACCGAGGTGTTCTCACAGTCAGCCCATTCCATCTCCGTCCAGGACCAGCTGTATCGCCTGCGACAAGGGAGATCGTCCGTCGCCTCATATGCGCTGCAATTTCGCACCCTCGCTGCCACTCTTGGTTGGAATGAGTCTGCTCTCATCACAGCCTACCGTCATGGGTTACATCCAGATATCCGCCTCCAGCTAGCGGTTTATGACGACAACGTCGGCATTGAGAGCATCATCCAGCGGTCCATCCGTATCGATCAGCGGCGCACTGCATGTCAGCTCGATAGCCCTGCACCTCCAACTCCTCGTCCTGTGCCCCGCCACCACAGTCCTCCAGCACCAGAACCCATGGAAGTCGGTACCACTCACCTGCCGGTATCCGAGAGGAATCGGCGAATCACCAATGGGCTGTGTCTGTACTGTGGAGCCTCCGGTCATCTGCTCGCCTCCTGTCCCGTTCGCCCGCCGCGACCAGCTGTGAGTACAGTCCAGTTACCCTTGCCTATCTCCTCCTTGAAGTTCACTGCGGCCACTATCACTTACCTGAACCGTTCCATTCCAGTCCAGGCGCTGATCGACTCCGGATCAGCGGCCAACTTCATTGCACTCTCCACGTTAAACCGGCTCCAAACCAAGCAACGAACCATCCCTCACAAACTCCAAGTCCAAACCATTCTGGGTCAACCACTGGGACGCGGCCGGGTTGGACATCGTAGCCCGGACCTGGGGTTGGAGATCGGCTGGCTCCACCGGGAGGAGATATCCTTTCTGGTGCTGGAGGGCTCGACGGCTGAGATCATCCTGGGACGCCCCTGGTTGGAAACCCATTCGCCTCACATTCAGTGGTCCACCGGCGAGGTTCTTCGGTGGGGCCATGACTGTTTCCAGCGCTGTCTTCCCTCTGTGACGAAATCTCCAGTTGCTTCCACCACTTCGACTGTTCCACTCTCCACCACCTCCGTAGAAAGCCCACCAGTAGAACCGTCTCCCGAAATTCCCTCTCCCTACCGGGCGTTCCAGGATGTTTTCGATAAACACCAAGCCACCATTCTACCCCCTCATCGGCCATGGGACTGCGCGATCGACCTGCTGCCTGGGGCGGTCCTACCGCGAGGTAAGATCTACCCTCTGTCCATCCCGGAGCAGAAGGCCATGGAGGAGTACATCCAAGAGGCTCTCGACCACGGATTCATACGACCATCAGTATCCCCTGCCGCTTCGAGTTTCTTCTTCGTGGGCAAAAAGGACGGAGGCTTGCGCCCTTGCATCGATTACCGGATCCTCAACCAAGCCACCGTTAAATTCCGCTATCCCCTTCCTCTGGTCCCAGCCGCCCTGGAACAACTCCGAGGGGCATCCGTTTACACCAAGCTCGATCTTCGTAGTGCCTACAACCTAATCCGTATCCGGGAAGGCGATGAGTGGAAGACCGCCTTTATCACTCCCGCAGGGCACTACGAATATCTCGTGATGCCCTTCGGATTGTCCAACTCACCCGCCATCTTTCAAGGCTTCATGAACGAAATCTTCCGTGATCTTCTCAATCAATTCGTCGTCATCTACATCGACGACATCCTCATATACTCTCCCGATCTGACCTCCCATATCCATCACGTTCAGACTGTACTCCAACGCTTACGAGATTACCATCTTTACCTCAAATTGGAGAAATGTGAATTCCACCAAAGCACCATCCACTTCCTCGGTTACGTCATCACCCCACACGGAATCACCATGGACCAGAGGAAGGTGGATGCGGTACTCCATTGGCCACAACCCACCACCCGTAAGGAGCTTCAACGTTTCCTGGGGTTTGCCAACTTCTACCGCCGTTTCATCCAGAACTTCAGTCCCATCAGTTCTCCCCTCACCGACCTGCTCAAGAGCGGGGCCAAGTCTCTGTCCTGGAACCCCCGAGCCACCCAAGCCTTCCAAGCTCTGAAGTTTGCCTTTGGCTCCGCTCCTACCCTCGCCCTTCCGGACCCCGCCGTGCCCTTCCTCGTCGAGGTGGATGCCTCCATCTCGGGGGTAGGAGCGGTCCTCTCTCAGCGGCAGGGGAATCCATCTCAACTCCATCCATGCGCCTTCTACTCCAAGAAGCTGTCCCCGGCGGAGCAGAACTACGACATCGGCAACCGGGAGTTACTAGCCATTAAGTTGGCATTGGAGGAATGGAGGCACTGGCTGGAGGGAGCCCAACACCCGTTCACGGTGATCACGGACCACCGCAACCTCGAGTACCTCCGGGAGGCCAAGAGACTCAACCCCCGTCAAGCCCGTTGGGCCCTGTTTTTCACTCGCTTCAATTTCTCAGTCACCTATCGCCCCGGTGAAAAGAACGTAAAGGCAGATGCACTCTCCCGTCAGTTCCAACCTGAGACACCTTCTTCCGAGCCTGAACCCATACTCCCTCCAGCCGTGGTCGTCAGCCCCATCCAATGGAGCCTAGATGACCACATCGCCGACGCCACGCAACTCGAACCTGCTCCGCCGGGAGGTCCAGAGGGACGGGTCTATGTTCCAACCCGTCTACGCCTGTCCCTCATGGACTCAGTACACACCTCTCCGGGCTCTGGACACCCAGGCAGCCAAGCCACTCTCTCGCTCGTCCAACAGCGCTATTGGTGGCCGGGTATGGCCCAGGACGTCTCCCGGTTCGTCAGCGGATGCTCAGTCTGTGCCATGGCCAAGGTTCCCCGTCATCTCCCAGAAGGCAAGCTGGTTCCGCTCCCAATACCCACTCGACCGTGGTCCCACCTCGGAGTGGACTTCGTCACCGACCTGCCCCTGTCTGACAACCACACCTGCATTCTGGTCGTAGTGGACCGCTTCTCCAAGGCGTGCAAGCTAATTCCCCTTCCGGGGTTGCCAACAGCCCTTGAAACAGCTGAAGCACTATTCCAACACATCTTCCGTAACTTTGGGATCCCAGAGGACGTAGTCTCCGATCGAGGACCCCAATTCATCTCTCGAGTGTGGAGGGCATTCTTCAACCTTCTGGGTGTGACCGTCAGCCTCACTTCTGGATACCATCCCCAGTCCAACGGCCAGACTGAGCGGAAGATCCAGGAGATTGGGAGATACCTGCGGTCATACTGCCACGACCACCAGGACTGCTGGAGCCGTTACCTGCCCTGGGCCGAGTATGCACAGAACTCCCTCCGACAAACCACCACCGGACTCACCCCCTTCCAGTGCATACTCGGCTACCAGCCTCCACTATTCCCCTGGTCAGGAGAACCATCTGACGTCCCAGCAGTCCACCACTGGTTCCAGACGAGCGAGAGAGTCTGGGACTCAGCTCATACCCACCTCCAGCGGGCTGTTCGGAGACACCAGAACCAAGCCAACCTTCGCCGTACCGACGCCCCTCACTACCTTCCCGGACAACTGGTCTGGCTCTCCACCCGGGACATCCGTCTCCGACAGCCCTGTCGGAAGCTGAGTCCCAGATATATCGGTCCTTTCCCGATTCAGAGGCAGATCAACCCCGTCACCTACCGGCTGGCACTCCCCGCTCACTACCGCATCGCACCCACCTTCCATGTCTCCTTGCTCAAGCCGTACACTAACCCTCTCACTCCTTCTTCCCCAGGGTCTGGTGCTGCGGAGGTGCCCCCTCCTCCTGCGGACCCCGAAGATGACAACATCTACCGAGTCCATGAAATCCTCGACTCTCGACGACGGGGCGGCCGCTTGGAATATCTCGTGGACTGGGAGGGATTCGGTGCCGAGGAGAGATGCTGGGTCAACCGGGAGGACATTCTGGACCCCTCGTTACTCCAGAACTTCCACACCACCCACCCAGATCGTCCAGCGCCCCGTAGCCGTGGTCGTCCCCGTCGTCGGTCCCGTCCGCCAGCTGGAGCTGGCCGTGGGGGGGGGGGGTACTGTCACGGATCCATCAGCGTCAGCACCAGACACCTTCACTCCGCCCACTCGTTCCAGCTCCCCAGCATTCTAATCACTGTCACCTGCCCGCTTCAATCACCGTCCCAATCATCCTCCCTTTATAAACTCACTCCTCACAGTCACTCACCGTCTGGTCTCGTCGACACATCGACTACAGACTCCCGCTACGCTACTGCCTTCTTCTGAAATACTTACCCGCTACTTCAGCCCGTCTGCTTCTCCTCCGCTCCTGGTCCCCGGTCATCCTTCTGGTCATCCGTCTGCTGCCTCCGCTCCCCAACTTCCAGCCCTGCTTAAGATAAGAAAACCACTATCAGACTGTTTCCCGCTCCTGAACCGAACTTTATCCATTACTCACTTACCTGCTGTCTATCATACCCACTGTATCAATAAACCTGGTTACACTCATCTATCTGTGTCCTTCTAGTCTGTGACAGTATTATGTAAACACGAACTTTTATTTTTGGATGTGATTAATCGCGATTAATCGTTGCCCATCCCTACACTCTGTAAGTGTCATAAGACTCTTTTAATATTTGACATTTTGTGCTGTTACAACTAAATTAGCAAATAATTCTGTAATAAGATATTGCCCAATGTATCATCATCACCCAGTACATGCTAAACTTATATCTAAATATGTTACAGTTTAAAAATAAATCCACATTGTTCTTATGAGGGGGCACCTCCTGTCATTTATTTATAGTATTTCTTTTTTTCATTGGCAGGTGTGTTAAAGTTCATTCTGGAGCCTGGATCAAAGTGAGCGGTCTCTGAGAGTATCCTTCTATTCACCGGCTGTGCCGTCTCCGCAGGTGGGCTCAGATCTGTTCCCCAAAGTACACCTGTGTGCAGTTAGAGTCACCAGTCCAAACGCCACCTTTGACTCCGTGCATGTGGGACGGCATCGTTTTATTCCAAAGGCTGAATCTGTTTTATTTGCGCAAAAAACATCAAAGACAAAGATGTCTCTGAAACAATGATGTACATCTCTCTCACACACACTCTCTCTCTTTCACTCTCTCCTCTCCATCTGTCAGACACATTCATGAATGGTATACTGTAACTCAAGGCCATTTCGAGTATTCCTCAATTATTTAACAAGCATAGAAATGCAACTTGATTGAAGTTCCTTTGAAGTATGGACATCATTTCTCACACTGAAGGGCTGTATAAAATCATCGCTCGGCTGCTACGCCGAGCGCTCGCCCCTCAGGAGCCATGAGTTCGATTTAAATCTTTTTCAATTTTTCATCACTTTCTCTGTTCGTGTTAAATTAGGCCTGTGTAATGCCATAATGTCGGAAAAGAGGCAGATTATTAAGAATGCTAATCAATCAACCCCCTTTAGTTTATTACTACCTGGTTATGTAAAGTCCATATTAAAATCCTCATGACGAATCCCAAAAGTCATTATACGTGATTTATTGTTGTGCCTAATTCTGAAGCCAATTGCAAATATGTATATTATTTATTAGTGCCTCTCTGTGCTGCTCTCATCGTAGCACACACTGATGTGTCTCTGTTATGGCCAGACAGCATTCTCATTCTAGCACAATGAACTTTTTCCTCTGAGGACACAAACAGAGACAACAAATCCCAGACTCTTCACACGCACAAACATCGACATCACTGAGCTAGATTAATGACCAGCCTGATGTGATCTCAGAACCCATTACTGAATTTTCAGTGTTGTTATCCATTTATTTTGTTAGCCGGAATGATTTGAGCAAAGCTCAACCTCGTGTCTCAATGAGCCCCGCGAGAGCCGGAATGGGATTTTTCCTTCAAACAGTGTTGGCCTTTCGAAGCTGATCTGAGGAACATTTTGATGTTTGCCTCATTGGTGTTTTTGGCAGGACATTTGACCTGTTCCTAAAACCATTTCAGACATTGTGATTTTGCCAAATCATTGCTCGTCAGGAAGCTAGATTTTTGCATTTCCTGATGCGCATTGTAAAATTAGACAAATGTAGCGTTAGGGTGTTAGTAGTGGTGTTGGACAATGCAATTGCTGCAATTAGTTTTAGTTTAACCATTTTTCAGTAGCGAGGTGGGTAACATTGCTAGTTTTTAAATATGAACTTTTCAGTAGTAAAGAGATTTTATTTGTTAAGTTCTTGGGCAGAGCGGACAAAATGTACGTCATTACTCCCTGACAATATCTCAGCAATCAAGTAGGTTCATTAACCATTCATTTAGTGCAAATAATCTACTGAACCTTTCCCGAAGCGGTCCAGACGCGATGATCGTTGCTTCAGGCGCTGTGCTGCGTACCGTCTCGATCAGAGGTGGGCACAAATACATCAAAAACTATTTTGTTGCAAAATACAAATACTGGCTCATGAAATGTATTTAAATAAAATACAAAATACTGATGTGAAAAATGTATTTAAATAAAATACAAGTAATTAGTATTTTGAAAATGCAAAAATACTCCCACAATAATCTTATTAATAATAATAAATAATAATAATCACAATAGTCTTTTTTTATTACCCTAAGGTCAATAACACAAATATTATAAATGTGTAAATTCAAAATGGCAAAGTAGCAAAATAAAAAAGTTAGCTAAGTTCACATCAATGGTGTGGTAGTTTTATAAAAAAAATCGATATTTCTTATATGTAATACATTTATATTGTGTGAACGCTTGCTTATCATGGAGATTTCCGTAAAGTTGTGACAGACGCGCGCCGTTTCATAATAGGTAGGGCCTATAAGGTTAGGGACGACTTTGCGTGCAACCGTGCACGAGCACAAAACCTCACAACACCCACCGCGTCGGTGATTGGTAACTTGAAACACTGTTTATTTAGGTTTTAGTGGTTGGTGTACCCATTGTTTTTGTGATTTTTCTTAAGTATTTAAGTATTTGAAATACTCAAATACACTCAAAATATTTTGTTACAAACTACATTTTATTTTTTCCACACCTGCAAAATACAAATTACTAAATACACTTAAGTAAATAAATACGTATTTCAAATACATTTAATTGAAATACTGCCCATGTCTGGTCTCGATCAGGCTCCTGTAGTCCTTCAGAACCTCCGTCTGCCGCAGCCTGATGTCGTTCACTCCCGTGTCCAGCACAGCAGCTCCGACGCGCTCGTCACCGTACAGGATCTCGGGAACCTGTGCAGCGACATCTAGAACACGAGCACCAGGAAAGCAGTGAGTGCGCACCTTACCCTTACCTGAGGTTTTTTAAAGATTAAAAAGGTTTAAAAAGATTACTTTTTTCAAGATTCTCTTTGATTGAATAGAAAGGTGAAAAGACAGCATTTATTTGAAATAGAAATGTAATATTACTTAATGTCTTTACTGTCACTTTTGATCAGTTTAGTGTATCCTTGCTGAATAGTTTGTGATTTTCTTTTGTATGTATCGTAATACATTATTGTAACCTGGAAAGTAAGTTGCCTTGGAAATTATTCCCTTTTTTGAATATTTAGTATTTCATTAAACTGCTGTCTGACGGTTACAGTCGAAGTAGTTTAAATGCAGAAAGTGTATTTTCCCATGTACTGTGTAATTAACTTGTTTTTTCTAAACAATAGCTTTCAGCTTTACTTTTCTGAAGGTTTGGTAGTCTATTCGGTTCTTCCTGACACGCTCCGAGCGGGATCCGAAATATCTAGGCGATCTAACAAGGAGACTAAAAACCACAGTCTCTATTGTCAGTTGCTAGAGCGCCTCTCGAGGTCTTGAGATGGTCAGTAGCTGGTTTCCTGAAAATGTCAGGTTGGGAAGGGGTTCTGGCTGGTTTCCAAGTCAAATCCTATGGTTTGTTTTTTGCCCATTTTATTATCTGTCAGGCACTGGAATACACTAACCACTTTTAAAATCTGAACAGATTTTCAAACACTAGGCATCATACACTTTGTAAATGATTACACAGGAAAAACTAAATGCACCATTAATGATTGAAGATCAAACTTGCAGAGGAAATACACAGGAAATGCATGACAAATGAAAACAATGTGCAACACATTTGATATTCTCCAACCGAATGGATTCATAATCTGAAGCTAAAAATTCTAAGTCTGTGCTCATCATACACAGTTTTTTTGTGAAATTGGTTTATACTGACTGCTCAAAATCTAGAGAATGACTCTGACTAGCTTTGACTCCTCCAGACTGCAAAGTGGGACAAAAATCTGGACGAAAGTTTTCTTGTGTATTCCAACCTTTAGGAAACAAGCCACATCTTCATGTCTGTTGTACAAGTGTGAAGGATGTTATGTAGGGCTTACGTATAGGGATGCAGCGATCCACATTTTTTCACTTCCGATCCCGATACCTGACTTTGGATATCGTCCGATACCGATAATTTTCCGATACCAGAGCTGTGTTTGCTTTAATATTATTTATCATTATTGTTGATTTTATATGATGCTGAAATAAACTCCTCTCTACAGGCAAGGATGATATGTACGTATGTATGTCAATATATATATTGACATACATACGATACGTCAATTACGCTGGTATCGGTCCCGATACCGATACTAGATCGGAACGGCCCTAGCCCTAGGTGTTTGTCTATATAAAACAGACATTTTATAATAAATGTGCAACAGAAATAATGAAATTAGCTTTAGAAAACACTATCAGGCCATGCATGATAAATAGATTACTCTCTAAAATTGTAGGATTTTTTGCTAGCACACATCTCAGTTTAGACGATTGCCCAGTTTATACCACAGCAGAGATTAAAATGCATTCGAAGCACATACAGTATCACACACACTTGCTCTTGGCATATTAGAAATGAATATCTGTTTCAGTGCTGTATCCGCACAGTGGAGAAAGAGGAACATTTTGTACTGTGTCATGAATCAAATAACGCAGATTCCTCCGGCAAAGCAATCGTGCAGCTTCCAATTAAAAAGCAGATGCATGGCAGGGCATAGCTGTCATTATTGCATACATGCGAACGCACGCAGACACCTACACAAGCACACAGACACAGTCAGGTCGAGTCCAGAGGCCGTTAACACTCGTTCGTTTGTTGCTCCTGGCTGTATTATTGAGGCTCTATAAGGACTTACAGATGACTGCTTTTGATCCCCCCCCCCCCCTCCCCAACCAACTTACAGGCTGTTTACCCACATCACTTTGACACGATCTCTGCAATGCACACACAGAAAGTTCTGACACGGAGCCAGGAATGCGTAAAATATTAACTTGTGTTGAGGAAGTAAACAAGTGTTCCCTGTTTACTTGTTGGGACCAATCGCATCCTCCAGTTTTAGACTTGAAAGCGTGCGGGGGCGGAGGGTGGAATAGATGAGACGAGGGCCGTCTGTCTGCAACATGAAGGAGAGGAACACTATGGATGCTTCGGAATGGAAAATGCTGGTGGAACTGTCAGATCAACACGCTCGTTTGAGAGAAATCGCTGCACGCCTCAATGAGCCTTTGGTCAGAAAGCGAATGAGGACACCTAACATCCAGAGCAGATACAAGAAAACAGACAGATGTCTCTGTCAGTCACCTATTGGTTAAATCATTTGTGCGTTCATTCAGTAGTAATAAATCGGACTGAAAAAAGAGCACTCGTATCTTCTTTAATCTTAGAATTAAAGGTGCAATGTGTAAAATTTTTTGAGTATTAACACAAATGCAATATGATATCCATCCATAAAGAACTTAAACCGTAATGTTTTTATTACCTTAGAATGAAACATTTATATCTACATAACCGCGGGCACCCCTTCTATGAAGGTCGACATATTGTGACGTCATGTTTCTACCGTAGCCGAACGCGAACAAACAGCGCTACAGAACGCGTTTCGTCACTACCTTGAAAGAGAAGCCGCAGAAATCTAGAAGCTAGCCATAAACTCCGTGAGTAGTGACTTTTCCCTTGTCAGTGGTGTAAAATATGTACCGTATTTTCCGGACTATAAGTCGCTCCGGAGTATAAGTCGCATCAGCCCAAAAATGCGTCATGACGAGGAAAAAAACATATATAAGTCGCACTGGACTATAAGTCGCATTTAGGGATGTCCCGATACCACTTTTTCACTTCCGATACCGATACCGATGCCACAGTTTTGGCTTTTGCCGATACCGATATTAATCCGATATTTTTATTTTATTTTTAAACTAATAAAAAATATAGCAATTTTCTCAATTAGCCCCTTAAAATATACCTCCAGTATATAGTTCACATCCCACTCTTTATTCAAACACTATATATATATAAAAGAAAATGCAGGTACTTCAGTACTTAAAGCTAGCTAGCTACCAACAGGTTTAAAGTTAAAACAATTTAAACAGCAGTATTCTACATTTTAAATAGCAGTACAGTTTTTTTAAAGCAAGTAGAATTTCTATAACTGTGTGTTAAACTGATTATCACTCTTGTGTGTGTTAAACACAATCTACTTAATACAGACAGCTTCATTATAAAGATAAACAACAAATCCCCAAAATATATGATCATAATCTATGACAACAAATGCTGTTATAAACTAGATTAGTGAATAATACATATTGCTCTTTGTATTGTTGTAAAATACATTCATGAAAAACAATATAACAAAAATGAAAAAGATAATTATTTTATATATAGCCAAGTAATTATTTTATATATTTTTTATATACTAAAAAAATGAGACATTAAATGTATAGCACAGCTATTTAATGAGGCAGCAACATTAATAATTATTAATGTTAATAAGCTTTAATTACGTCACTGCATTATGATATGAATGACTCCAACACAGTGCGGCACAAAGCGCTTATGCGCATTCCGAGCGCAGAATGAGGCACTTGAAACCACGTGGAGTTACAGCACGCAGCCGAGTATGCACCCTATGCATGCTACGCGTCGAGTCCGCTTTGAAAAGTTAAAAGCACAAAGGAAATACATATTGATGGACAGTGTATTAAACAGTATCTATCTATACAATAGTTTATTGAGCCTTTTCTTTAGACAGTTTTAAATTTCAGTTACTATGCACGTGAAGAACAATAGTGCTCTGACTCTGGTGAGGTTATCTAACTGACAGCGTCCGACACCTGGTAGGAAGTAACACGATAGTTACAGGAATAAAGTCCAGCAAGATAATGTTGTTTTTTTTGCGAAAACATAGACCTTTAGCTACAGATAAAGTATAATAGTATTAACATTGAATCATCTTGAAGATAGTTTCATCATTGACTGTAACCGAACGCGACGCGCTGAGAATGACTGACAGCCGCGAGAGGGAAAAGTTTATGTGATGTGATCTTGAATTTAATGACTTAAATATTAATTTCTCTCTCACATAATGGCTTCAGAACACTTATAATAGAGTGCACGAAAACGTTATGGTACTTTAGAATGTTTTTGTGCCTTCGGTGGGGCTTAACAATAACATAATAGTATACGCACAATATCGGATTTGGATCGGCCTCGTCTGATCGATACCCGATCCCGCAAAAATGGCTGGATCGGAGCCGATACCGATCCTGAGTATCGGATCGGGACATCCCTAGTCGCATTTATTTAGAAATTTATTTAACAAAATCCAAGACCAAGAAAAAGTTATTTAAACAGACTTTAATTCATTAAAACAGAAGGCATTTAAGTTATTCAGCTAACGTTACACACAATAGCACAAAGAACAACAGGCTGAATATGTGTCCGGTATGTTGTTAACGTAACACATCAACAGTTAGCTACACAATAGCATAAAGAACATACCTGAGAGGCTGAATAGGATAAAATAACATAACAAGACAGCGAGTCCAACAGTTATCGGTAAAGCAATTTCACCAAGCTCCCGCGATCTTATTCCACATCACTGAACCCGTTGAATTCTTCATCCTCCGTGTCGCTTCTGAACAACTCCGCTATTTCTGGAGGAAGATGAAGCGCCGTCTCCTCTTCTGCGGGGCTGTCGTCAGACTCGGCATATCAGTTCCGGTTATTCCAACCTTTCTGAATCCCGACCATCCCGACATGATGGTTTCGGGTTGCGTTCAGTCTATTATTTCAGTTAATATCAGTTGTTTTCAGTTAATTTTTTCAGCGGTAAAACTACCGTAGCTGTAGTCTAGAGCGCATAGAGCGCTCTCTCGTGGCTGTAGACGGTAATGTCACCCCCAATTTCGGCAAATGATGCATTCATGTCATACCACAAATACATCAAAAACTCGCAAATAATAATCTGGGGCCGTCAGCGATCCTGTGACGAGTAAATCTTGGTAATTTTGATATATAAGTCGCACCTGACTATAAGTCGCAGGACCAGCCAAGGTATGAAAAAAAGTGCGACTTCTAGTCCGGAAAATACAGTAGTTGGACTGTTTCATGTAACTTAGTTACTTCTCCCTCACTGTGTTATGGATTTGCTATGTGGGGATAAATGTGCTGGTAACGTTTGTGAGACAGCTGATACTCTTGTTATTGACAGTGAAATAGTAACGTTACGGAGATCACCAACCCGTCGATCGCGGTGGACAAGTCGATCTTGGAAGCATTTTAACTTGATCACGAAGAGTTTTCAAAATCAGGAAAAAAGCCTATTGTGTGTAGTGTAGTAAATGGTGTCTAGGGGATACGAAGGCGCGCGCTGTTACAATCATGTCATTTTTGCCGCGCGCAAAACGCATAGAGTATAAACAAGGCTTTAAGGTTTAACCAGCTTAGCCACAGTCACAGATCATATTTAGCCTGCTAAACTTTTACTACCCTGTTAGAAAAAATGTATAGTTGCATAATTTCATGTGGTTCTTGTCCCTCACTGTATTATAAGTTTGCTATGTGGGGAGAAATGTGCTGGTTACGTTTGTGAGACAATCAGCTGATTACTACTTTTATATTATATATTAAGACCCTTGATCCTCACCTGACTATGGCTTTGTAAACTTTATCCATACAGAAACTTGGCGTACTCTGGCTATTCTCTGCTCTCTCAGACGACGATATGTTTGTCCCGTTTTAGCCACCATACATGTAGCTTCTTCGAAAGCGAGGGGTGAGCAGTGGGCTGATCCCTGAGTGCAACTCGCAACCGAACCGCTAGATGTCGGTAAAAAATACACACTGCGCCTTTAATGTTCTTGCATATAGAATAGTCAGTTAATTTAAGGAAACTGATCACTTGCTGTTTCTTCAAACTTCCTTTTGTCTGGTGAGTGAAATGTATGCATGTGAGTCCATGTCCATCTCTCTCTGGAATAAACTCTTTTAGGAACATTTAGTGGTCAAATGTTGTACAATGACCGTTGTCACTGGCAACCACTGATTTACATTGCAATTTTCCCTGAGAGGTCTCCGCACTCTTTGTCCTCACAAAATAATTTCACCTCGAGTCAATATTTCATGTCCAGTTAATTATTGTGTAAGTAGCTGTGTTATAAGTGGGATAAGAGTAAGACCGTCAGATGCTCATTATCATTATTCCTTACTGATACACCTACTGTATCGGTTGATTCATTTGTGTGTTGTTCACTAGTAATGTAAAAGAACATTTGAGAAACATTAGTGCTCTTAGATGTAGTGTTAGTCATACTCAACTTGAAGTAACTGATCACTTGCAGTTTCTTTGCCTTCTATTTCATCATCTCTTTAGAGAGATTAGAAAAAGCTTGGCTTGTCAATGTTATGTTTATCCAAAATTCGACTTGAAATGGACTAGTCTTCGTTTTCGCATCACTGTTCATAAGCAGGTTTTTTCAGATCTGGCCCTGGAGGTCAGCGGTCCTGCAGAGTTTTGCTCCAAACTTGATCAAGCTCACCTGCTAGTATTTTCTTGTAATCCCGAAGATCATCCTGATGATTGGAGCTAAATTCTGCAGGACAGTGGCTGCTGCGTCCAAATGCTGAAAAATGCTGGCTATGGAGGTAGGGAGACTTGCAAGGCACATCCGAATCCAATGATCATGTCACTTCCAGTCTACTGAGATGCCTTCGTCTGATTGTTTTGCATAGGCTGCATAAATAAATCCTTCACTGCTTATGATAGGCTGAAGGAAAGAAATAGTGCCCGAAAGTTGTGGCTGGCAGTCCAGCAGCAAACACACACACTCAAATTTGCTTTACAGTTTCATACAGTAATCAAAGCACAATAAACAGTACAGAGATAAAAAAACAAAATGGATACAAATTGGAGTAGGAAACTATATTTTTATTTTTTAAAAACAGTCTAAATCAGTGAGATTTTAACCCGCTGGGGTCCATGGTATCGCCGGCGATACCAGCTCACTTTTTTTTTTCACAAACCATGCATAAATGTCATTTTCTCAAAACTACAAAATTTTACATACATGCTGCTGACATATTATTGTAGCAGAGTTTGTGCTGAATACAATGTAATAATACTTTAGCCATGAAAATGTCACAAGTAACAGAAAAAATCAAAAATGTCAGAGCAGAGCAAATCTGGATAGATTATATTTTATCAGGAAGATTAGTCCAAATCAATTTGGAGCAGTGACCATTTGGATCTACAGTACCTCTCACTAATGACAATCTAAACTTTGGAACAATGAGAAAATTGGCCTCTGAAAAGTTATATAGATACAGTATAATTAGAACACATACAAATTAGTATTGTGGTATGTAAATAGGGTAACGCTTCCTTTTACAGTCCAGTTACCCATGTAAATACTATGTACTTATTTTAGTAACTACAATTACTGGGTAATAACTAGTACTAACCCTAAACCTACCCCTGTTCCATGTACTTACCTTATATTAGCCAGTACTTTCTAGGTAAGTACACTGTAAGTACTGGACTGTAAAAGGAAGCGTTACCGTAAATAGTTGCTTGATAATCATCAAACCTCATTCCATTTTGTTGTAGATCAATAGACCGTTAAGTGCCTTTCACACTGAACAGGATTAAGCAACTACTACGACACGATAGAAATCGACAGGAACATCCAAGGCAATCTCTTTAGAAAAGTTAAAAAGCCTTTATTTCTATGGCTTGGTCATAATCAACACTATTAAAACAATCCGACGCGTTTCAGCATACAAATAAATAAAATAAAGGCTTTTAAGATATAAAGGCTTTTTAAATTTTCTAACGAGAGTGCCTTTGATATTCCCGTTGATTTCTACATGTTTTTTCCTATCCAAAGAGCACCTCAAGTTTATTTACTTGAGTCCAGGAAGCGCTTCTCTACAGGCATTTGTTTACTACGACACAATGATGCTTTTGAATCGAAACAACCATTCAAAATGCGATACACGATGTGAACTTCCAGATGACGTACTACTTATTCTGAGTTCCGTACATAAAGAGAAACATTTCTACAGCTGAAACATAGACATAGGATTACGGCGATATATGTTCTGTATGTGTTTTTCACAGTGTTGGGTAAGTTACTCTAAAAAAGTAATTAATTACTAGTTACTAATTACCTCTTCAACAGTGTAATGAGATTACTGTATTATTTACTCTCTCTAAAAAGTATTTAATTACTTTTAATTACTATTTACTTTCAAAATCCCATATCAATCTCAACCAGCTGAATAATACAAGGATAGACATGAATCTGTTTTAATTCTTTCAAATAAATACTATAAAATTGCATGAATTATCCTTAAACTGATCAAGGTGGAGAAGGTTACATTATGAAAACATAGGCTACTTTTGAACATCAGACAATACATTTTGATGTTAAACCCACTATTGTTTTATGTCTGATCTCATGACATTTTACACTTTTTTCATACATATTTTAAAATAATTCATATGAATTTGTACGAGTGCGATCGTACAATTTAGACACCTCATTAAATGCACGAATCGCTGTGAGATCGAATTGATCTATACACAGTATTTACCTCAATTACATCAGAACTGTAATTAAATTACAGATAAATGAAGAGTAATCCCTTACTTTACCTTTTCAAGGGAAAAGTAATTAAATTACAGTAACTAATTACTTAGTAATTAGTTACACCCAACACTGGTTTTTCATGAGGCTCAAGGTATTTTTATTACAATAATGGATGTTTACAAGAGAAATGCTAAGCAGGTGTAGCGTTCAGTCCATTATAAAACACTACAAATAATGCATGTCTGCCTATTATATAATCAAAATCCACTTTAGATCGCAAATCGGAAGTTATTTACAAGTGCGCGAAGTTACCTTTTGATACAGCCTTTGTGTATACATAAATCTCCTAAATCTCTGACCCATCGTCTTCTAGCTTGTCTAATTTTCTGTCGCTTTACATACGCCACCCAGTATCATTGAACCGATTGGCTATGAGTTACAGTACGTACAGGCGCATTTGATAGACATTCGTAGCACCCAATAATACGTAAACCACGCCTCAAATGCGAGAAAATGAAAATGAGGTTTCCGTTAGCCAGACTAGGGCATCTGACCAATCAGAGAAGAGTAGGCTGTCGGAAACTAGGGTTTTATAAAGATTGGATCCTTGATCGTGTAATTTTAGACACTGAGAAAAAAGTGGATGCTGCAATGTATATGAATAAGAAGATGAAAGTGTTTTTGACCTTGGATGCATGTAAACCCATTGTAGATGAGCACAATTGGGGCAATTTAAAGAGGCTCATTACCTGCAATGAAGTCAGCTGCTTTTTGTTAGAAGCTCTTTCACAAGTGCATCTTGACCATATTTAAACTACTGTTTATCACGAGTATCTTGTCGCTTGACAGGCCGCAGATTCAAAGTAGCTTGCTGAGCTTGAGCAGGTCACCTGTTCTAATGCTCTAATGTGTAAATAACTGGAGTACATGCACAGATGAGCTGCTCTCTGCACATAAGCCCTTACACAAAGCAAATGAATCTCTCCTCGTGCAGTTGACTCATAAACCTTTCCTCTCTCCTCACTTATTTTGCTGCACGCTGACAAAATATTTGCTTCACAAACCTGTAAATTACAGCGTTAGACAGCAACAGTGCCATATGCTGTCATTAAGAATTGTGCCGTGACACTGCGAACAGAAAAATGGATATGCTTTATAATTTACATGGAAAAACCTCTGAGTAGCCTCAGGAGTCATGCGTAAACACTGCTTTTTTCGAGTAGAAATGGAAATGGAGATTTCTAACGTCTCTCTGTCCCTGAAAAAAGAGATGACATCACTGCTCATGATTTAGTTTACAAAAATTTGAATTTATTTACAAAAGTGTTGTGCTCTCTCTCTCTCTCTCTCTCTCTCTCTCTCTCTCTCTCTCTCTGTGTGTGTGTGTGTTTCTGAAAGCTGAAGATGTGTTTTGGCAGCAGACAAGCTTTAGTGATAAGATTTTCCACAGTGAGCGCAAGGGTCTAAATGTGCTGGATAATTCTGTTGGTTACAGACAACTAGCTGAAAAGAGCTGTATGGATCTGGAGCTTTGGGCTTTAAGAAACACAACACACTATACCATCACTGACACACTCAGATAAGCATGTGTGTGTGTGTGTGTACATGTGGGGACCAATTCACAAACACTGTTAAACCACTTAGAGGATTGTTTTGGATGGTGTGCTGTAACAGTAGTAAATTCAAGTAACAGAGACAATCATTTCCAATAATCCCTTAATTTAATAAACTTTTAAAAAAATTTACATTGTTTATCTAATATTTATATTTAATATTATTTCAGCTTTATTTTAATTAACAGGCGTTTGTTTTAGTTACAGTAACAACACAGGTCAGTGGAAAAGGAGCATTGTTTGTAAGGAACCACAATTAAATTATGATTGCATAAATATTGTATCTTATCTTAAAAAATAAATACACTGATTAATTGTTCACAATAACACCTACATAGGTCTATATTTTCTCATCAACACATTTTAAAAGCCTAGATTGCCCTCTTCTTAGGAATACATGTGATGCTGCCTTAGAATTGAATGAGAAGAAGGTAATGATAAAGACTGTTTTGAAAAAGCATCAGGAGTGTCCATGATACCTCGACTGTCTCCTTAGACAGTAAATTACAATCATAGCTACAGTTGACCTGTTTTGAAAAAAATCAATATCAAGCCATGGTAACAGTTTAAATGTAACAAAATTGAAGTAAAATTGCAGAATTGTCCACCCTGTTTATCACTATCATTCTAATTCAAAGCAAGCCAAAGTTAGAATGCATAAGTACAGCTGGGCACAGACACCCACACAAACACTTTAAAGCTAGACGCTGTGACATTGAACACCTGTATACTGAATACACATACGGTGAGCACAGTCACAGTGAGTGAACATATGCTGAAAACAAGACAGGTCTGAAGATGCTGCAATTCTCCAAAGACTTAAACATCACTGCAAGTCTCTTATTTGTTCATGGATCCACATGATAATGGAATATAGATTATTTTATATTTGCAAAATTTATAAATGGATCTTGCATTATATATATATATATATATATATATAAGGGCTGTGCAAAAATTAATTGCGATTAATCACATCCAAAATAAAAGTCTGTGTTTATTTGTGTGTGCTGTATATAATTATGTTGTATATATAAATACACACACATGCATGTATATATTTAAGAAAATGTGTTATTCATATATAAAATATTTATATTTATATAATATAGATTATGTATTTATAAATATATACAGAATTTAAGCGCAAATAATTTTTAAATATATACAAGCATGCATAGGTATTTATATATAAAAAAATAATTATATACAGCACACACAAATATATTATGTAAACACAGACTTTTATTTTGGATTCGATTAATCGCAATTAACTTTTGCACAGCCCTAATATATATATATATATATATATATATATATATATATATATATATGTATATATATATATATATAGAGAGAGAGAGAGAGAGAGAGAGAGAGAGAGAGAGAGAGAGAGAGAGAGTTGTGATGAAATAATCATTTCTCTTTCCGGTACTGACAGCATATGGGTCTGGCAGGAAGAACGAAAGACTTGGACCCGCCCCGAATCCGGAGACTCAGAGATGAGCTAATCATTTCTGTTTCCAGTACAGATTCAGAACCCATATTTTGTGCAATGCGCATGCTCGGCTAACACAAAACCAACGAATCACTCTTAGACAACTCGGTAGTCCACTACTCGGTACAATCACTAATCTCAGCTCGTAGACTTAGGCACATACAAACAGTCAATTCGGAGAGGAATAAAACGCACAAAAATTATTTAAACGTAAAACCGAAAAACTGGAATTGACAATCGCGTATTGAACCGGATGGCGTACCAAATGGTTCAATATTATATTGAGAATTGTGGCATCTCTAATATATATATATACAGTATATCACTATCTCCATAAGCTTGTTAAACTTCAGCATTGATAATAAGTAATGTTTCTTGAGCAGCAAATCCGCATTATTATTAGAATTTTTATTTATTTATTTATTAGCCTTTATTTAACCAGGAAAAGGGTTTCATATTAGATTTCTGAAGGATCATGTGAGAGCGAAGTTTACTCCAGATGTCAAAATAGAAAATAGATAATGTTCCACAATATTACAGTTTTTACTGAATTTTTTAGATATCTTTCAAAAACAAAGCTAAAAAATGACTACCTGTTTAATAAGAGGGGCCCTTATCCTCTCAAGCAGCTTTGGCAATAATTAATACTCACTTAGGGTACCACTGCTTCAGGGAAAATATATAAATAATTTAACTTTATATCCATCTGAGTTTTGCGCAAAATGATATATTGATTAAAGTAGCAGTTAATTGTATCACTCTCGTTTTTGAACAGGCTCAGTCTCCCTCGCCTCGTCTGACAGTCTGTCTTTGGGGATAGCTTTGTTACACAAACCTGGCAACTCTGGCGATAAACCTCTCACTCTTTCTCTCTGTTCTAGCACAAAACAAGCTGCAGGCTACTCTTCCCCTTGCCCATTCCTTCTTGGTATCAAGGATAGGGAAGCTGCTCTCACCCTCTCTCTTTTTGAAGTGTAGCCGTGGTCATGGTGGTGATTAGCATTACAGGGTTTACGCTGCTTTCATAACCACCTGATTCTCCCTCCAGCTGAAGAGGTGGACCAAACAGCTTTTTAAAATAATCTTGCGGCCTCTGCACAAAAGTTTTTTCACACCCCATCAGACGCTCAGATCTCAGAGCCTCGTTCTCTAGGTCTCCTGAGGTGACCGCATCTCTATGTCACTAAAGTTTGTGAGGTTGCATCAGTCCAAAACTCTGTGAAGTGGAACAGCTTTCTATCTTGATCTAAAGTTCTGTTCAAGCCGACATTGATTTGCCAGAAGGCATTCCCACTACTAAAGTATCCAACTATATCAGTAGCTAGGGTATAATTGTGTGCATTAGGTAGCATTCTTTTCAAATTCGTTGCATCACCAACGGTCGTTGTCACTCATGCCTCCGCTTTGTTGCCTCATGTTGTTTTAATTCTGTAACAAATTCTTTCTACTGAAGAATCTGCGGGTATATTTTTTCATAAAAGCATCATAAAATGTGATCAATTTAATGTATCCTTGCTGAAAAAAATCATTCAGGAAAAAGCGTTTGAATTGTATTGTATGCACTTTATGTTCAAAATGGCGTCTTGGCTAGTTGAAGACATTGGCATTACATTATATATGCTGCCTGATAGATCTGCTATTCCTATGCAACGAATATTAATATAGATCTTCGATTTCCATCATATAATGAATATTATTTCAGTGCTCCAGACTAACTTTTTTAACTAGGAGCGCTGTTGCCCCTGACTGAAAATTTTAGGAGCGCAAGCAGAAAATTTAGGGGCACACCTTAAATCAGCTTGCAATGCAATTATTCAAATTTCCCCCAAAATAACTGTAATACTTAAAAAAATCTTTAATAATAAATAGACTTAACATTATGATATGCTGTTTTATTTTAAGTTCACTGGGCTCCAGATCAACAACATCAAACTTTCTTCTGAATACTCTGCACTCTTCAAGATTTAAGATTTCTTTATTGTCATTTCACAGCACACCGTAGTACGAAATTACGCTGCAAAGTTCACAGCTTATAAATATAGCACAGAAACAATATAAAAACACCATAAAAGAACAAGATGTTAGGTACATGAATAAAAAAAATGAAATAAATTTTTATATGGGCGTATGCAAAGTGATAAATATACAGTGGTGGAATGTAACGAAGTACAAATACTTCGTTACTTTACTTAAGTACATTTTTCACGTATCTTTACTTTACTTAAGTAGAATAAATAGTGCCTACTTTTTACTTTTACTTCGTTACATTTTGCAGCAATTATTATACTTTCTACTCCACTACATTTCTACAACTTCTGTTACATTTTCGTTACATTTTCTGATCAGTTTTTCCCCTGCCAAAACGTAATCTGACCGTCCGTTCGTTGCACCTTTGTCTCACCAGTGACGTTTGGTTGCCATAGATACAGTATATCAATCCGGTCACACTAAATGCGTCTCACATGCAGTGTGTTTATCATGCAACTCATACGCGAAAATTTGTTTTTACGTGCATAGGAAACACACCGTGTGTAATATATGTTTGGTTTGGTTAGGATTATGGCAAGCCAAGAGGTTCAGAATTACACCATAAATGAATCGCGTTTACTGCCAAACATAGTTATTAACATATAGTAAGGATAAGCATGATATTGCCTAATTGCAAGCTTGTTTCAGAAATGGTGACATTTTTTTCCATCATTATTGAACATCATTATAGGAGTAGGCTATTAGGTTGAATGAGTTAGAATTAAATATTTTATTAATCATTAGAAAATAGACATTAAGATAATGAATTGTTATGCAAGTACTTTTACTTTTAATACTTAAAGTACATTTAAAATAAAGTACTTTTTACTTAAGTATGGTTGTCATTGTGTTACTTCTACTTTTACTAAAGTAAATATTTATCTGGGTATTTGTAGTTTTACTTAAGTACTGAGATTCAGTACTTCCTCCACCACTGTAAATATACAACGTCAAGAAACTGGTAAAATATAAGTATCTAGATATATACAGTTGGGAGGATAAATATCCATATTTTAAATGGATGGCAGTTGAGAACCAGAAACAGATAGTTATGTACATGTAGTATTAACATTGATTGGTATTTTTAGTGTTTTTTTGTGTTCAGTGGTCTGACAACAGTGGGGAAGAAGCTGTTTTTGAACCTTACAGTCCTTGTTCTTAGACTGCGGTACCTCATGCCAGAGGGGAGGTTATAAAACAGTTTGTGGCCAGGGTGATTGGGGTCCTTGATGATGCCCATTGCTCTTGATAGCCATCTTTTCTGGGCAAGCTCCTAAATGGTCGACAGAGTAGTCCCAATGGTCTGCTCAGCTATCCTCACCACTCTGCTCAGCATTTTACAGTTCTCAAACCAGAGAGAAATGTTGCTGGTCAGAACACATTCAATGGTGCCCCTGTAGAAAGTAGTCAGGATGGATGGACTGAGGTGGGCCCTCTTCAACCGCCCCATGAAGTGCAGACGCTGGTGTGCCTTTTTGATAACGGAGGAGGTGTGCAGGTCCCAGGAAACGTCGTCAGCCACATGAACCCCCAATCTCGACAGCAGTCCCATTGATGTAGATCGGGGCGTGCAGTCAATCACCATCTCATTGGTTTTCTTGACGTTAAGGACTAAGTTGTTTGTCCTGCACCAGTCTGCAAAAAGTCTCACCTCCTCCCTATATGCTCTCTCCTTTCCGTCCTGGATAAGACCCACCACTGTGGTGTCGTCCACTTACTTTATGATGTGATTGGTAGTGGTGTCAACAATAATCGATTCTGCAATGCATCGCAATGCGGGAAATGCACGATTCAGCATCGATGCGGCAAAGTGCCATAATCGATTATGTCACTGTTTATTTTCTGGCCTTGGACAATAAAGTTTTGAAGTTTAAATTACTTCCGGGAGCAAAACAACAAAAATAAAGCTTTGAAAGACACATTTCATGGGAAACTAGATAAGACAACGGCGCGGTGTGTAAAACCTGCCACACTAAAATCAAACACGTTGGCAATACAACTAACGTCACGAACCATGTTGATCGTTCGCATCCTGAGTTGGCTTCAACAACAACACAAAAAGTCGACACATCCCAGCTGATGAAAATTTGTCTTTGCGTGCAGTAGAATTTTGATGCATCGCAATGCATTGGAAAATCGAATTGAATCGAATCATTACCTGGTGAATCGTAATCGAATCGAATTGTGAGGGCAGTGCCAATGCACACCCCTAGTGATTGGTGCTGGACTTTGCACAACAGTCATCAGTGTGAAGAGAAGAGGGCAGAGAACACATCCCTATGGTGATGGTGTTGCCTATCCGCACAAACTGAGGCTGTCTGTGAAAAAATCCAGTATCCAGTTACACAGAGGAGAACTTATGCCCAGTGCATCTGAGCCCAGCTTGTTGACCAGATGCTGGTGGATTATGGTGTTGAATGCCGAGCTGAAACCAAACAACAGCATCCACACAAGAGAGTTCTTGTTCTCCAGGTGTTCCAGGCTAAAGTGCAGTGTGATGGGTATGACATCCCCAGTAGAGCGGTTTGGGCGGTAGGCAAACTGAAATGGGTCTAGTGAAGGTGGGAAGGCAGATGAGATGTGGTCCTTTACTAGACCCATGGGTAACCATGTGGTGGGTATGACATCCCCAGTTGAGCGGTTTGGGCGGTAGGCAAACTGAAATGGGTCTGGTGAAGGTGGGAAGGCAGATGAGATGTGGTCCTTTACTAGACCCATGGGTAACCATGTGGTGGGTATGACATCCCCAGTTGAGCGGTTTGAGCGGTAGGCAAACTGAAATGGGTCTAGTGAAGGTGGGAAGGCAGATGAGATGTGGTCCTTTACTAGACCCATGGGTACCCATGTGGTGGGTATGACATCCCCAGTAGAGCGGTTTGGGCGGTAGGCAAACTGAAATGGGTCTAGTGAAGGTGGGAAGGCAGATGAGATGTGGTCCTTTACTAGTCAGAGCACTTCATTATTATGGAAGTGAGTGCTACAGGCCGGTAGTCATTCAGACTATTTATGGGGTGTTCTTTTGGAACAGGGATGATGGCTGAGGTTTTGTTGCATGAAGGAAAAACAGCTTGACTCAGGGAGATGTTGAATATGTCCTGAGGACATGAGACAGTGACAGACTGCACACTCCCTACACTGTTGGATTGTTTTAACCCAAATTTGGGTAAAAGAGAAACAAACTCAAATGTTGGGTTAAAAATGTAATTTCAAACTTCAACTTTCACTTTCAACTGTAAATTTTTTAATTGCATTTTTAACCCAACATTTGGGTTTTTCCATATTTTACCCAAATTTGGGTTGAAACAACCCAGCATTTTTAGAGTGTAAGCAAGCAGCCCGGTATCATATCAATGGGTCAGTGTTCTTCAGCATCTGGTGAACATCTCCTGGATCCAGTGTGAGCACCTGGTCTCCTTCCTGTGGGGTGGTTTTCCTCGCTGGTGTGCTTCAAACCTACACTCTAAAAATGCTGGGTTGTTTTAACCCAAGTTTGGGTAAAATATGAACAAACTCAGCCATTGGGTTACATTTTTAAATTACATTTTTAACCCAATGGCTGGGTTTGTCGATATTTTACCACATGACTTGACTAAAAGGTTCTTTGGGGAACCAAAATGCTTGTCCTAAGGCATCACTGCAATATTTCCCTTCTGGAACTTTTATTTTAAGAGTACACTCAAAAAATGCTGGGTTGTTTTAACCCAATTTTGGGTAAAATATGGACAAACCCAGCCATTGGGTTACATTTTTAAATTACATTTTTAACCCAATGGCTGGGTTTGTCCATATTTTACCCAAAATTGGGTTAAAACAACCCAGCATTTTTTGAGTTTACTCTTAAAATAAAAGTTCCAGAAGGGAAATATTGCAGTGATGCCTTAGGACAAGCATTTTGGTTCCCCAAAGAACCTTTTAGTCAAGTCATGCTCTTAAAATCTGAACAATCTTTGCCATCTTATCTGTTATCTTGAAGTGACAGCATGCAGTTTTTAAAAATATCACACTGAAGTCATATTTCTAATTTAATTTATTTAGCATCTCACATCATCACAACATGCCCGACAACACTACAATTCACTGAAGCCTCGTCTTCTTTATTTGCTTGGACATTATGCTAATATGGCGTTTGAGGAAGTAATGTCTGGATGAGGTGTTTTAGGCAGGTCTGAAGCAGATCTTGGAGACTAAAAGCTTTGTAACTTTATAGATCTTATACATGCACAAACAAATGCATCACACTCTAAAGGAAAAGGTTGACATTAAAAAGCGTCATATGACCCCTTTAAATGTCCTTCACGGAACCATCGATGCCTATAAAGAACCTTTATTTTTAAGAGTGTGCTGGTTAATCTTTTCCATTCAACTACAATGGATGAGAACTGTGGCTTTCAAGCTTTAAAATGACCATGAAAGTATCATAAAGTGGTCTCATTTTTCAAATGTTCGAGATTCATACAATAACTTAAATGAATTGTGCATCATATTCCAAGTCTTCTGTAGTCATATAATACTTTTGAGTGAGGAAAAACACTTCAGATCCCATTCATTATAATTCTATGAAAGAGTGACCAATTTATACCACAAAAAACATAGGGGTTTAGAAAAATATGAGGTTAAATAAACGATGGATGAACTTTTCCTTTCAAAGGATTAGTTCACCCAAAAATTCTGTCATTAATTATGACTCCAGTATTTTAACCTTCATTTTTATGATTTTTTCTTAATTTTTACTTTTATGATGTCTTTACTACCTTTCTGAGGCTTCAATGTCCTAGCTGTCAATGGAGGGCCAGAAGGCGCTCAAGTTTCATTAAAAAAATCGTAGTTAGTGTTCCAAAAAATGAACTAAAGTCTTATGGGTTTAGAACGTTATGAGGGTGATTAAAGATGACAGAATTTTCATTTTTGGGTGAACTAACTTTCTTGCTCCGCTGCGGCTTCCAGAAAAGGTTTTTAAAATGTCATTATTGGTAGATATTATTTCCTGATGCACAAGACTGTAAGCTGCTTATTTCACTCAGCTTGCTATTTTACCAAAGTCTCCCAAACAAGGAAAAAGAAGAAATGACTGCAAGTTCTTTACATGCTGGACACGGTCGTAATTTAGTCTTGTTTGAGAGATCCGTAGGACACACTGTACCTGCAAGCTAAATGGTTCAAGCAAAATGGTCATGCATAATAGACAGAGGTTCTCACTTTCATTCTGTAATAAGATTATGTGCAGTCACAGGCAGAACAGCCTATGATCACATCAAATGCTCCCTGACTCAAGTGAAAAGAAGGAGAAAGAAAGAAAGAGAGAGAGAAAGCTCTCCTCAAGAAAAGTATGGACCTAGCGTACCTCGCAGCAGAGACAGGGAGAAGAAGAATAAAGAATTGTGTTTGAAGTAAGACAGCTTTTTCTCCACTTCAGATATTTGATGACGGTGGCAGGGGGGAGAGCGAGGGATGAGGGATGTAGAGAGAATGGGAGAGGTAGAAGAGCCAAGATAAGGCAAGAAAGAGCTCCATATTAAATGAAGGAAAGTGAAATGACAGCGAAGGATTCGCAGCAGTAGGAACAAAGAGAAATGCAACATAGAGACGTCCTACACAGGATCAAGCCATTGGCTAAGAGTGAATAACAGGAACGAAGGTTATAGTCCCAGTGCACATTGAGAGAGAGAAACATTTTCCATACTTATTTTCGCGCCTGAGTGTGTAAATTGATTTTTATTTTAACTCACTTAAAGTGATTATTTTCTTAAACCAGCATGAGTGCAGCATCAAGGTTTTGAATGTCGAATATAATCACAAATATCATTGTGGGCAGTATGTCAAAAGTTAATACTGAAGTATTCACGTTAAGAAAGTTTAAAGAAGGCTTGACAGGAGGTTGGATTTGGCTGAGGGTTAGTTGCATGTAATGGTAAAGTTTAAGTTTCTGTTATGGTAAGTACATGTAACATATGTAATAAGGACACTGCAAAATAGTGTTACCAATTTCCTTAATGTTTTATTCTCATCAAGGCTGCAAAAATACAGTAAAAAATATATTGTTTTTATGAATATTGTGAAATATTATTACAATTTAAAACAACTTTTCAGCAAAGCTGAATTTTCATCATTACTCCAGTTATCAGTATCACACACTCTCAGAAAAAAAAGGTACAAAAGCTGTCACTGGGGCCGTACCTTTTCAAAAGTACCTAAAGGGTGCATATTGGTACCTTAATGGTATACATTAGCACCTAAAATGTACATAATAGCACTTAAATGTCCATATTAGCACCTAAAATGTCCATATTAGCACCTAATGTACATATTAGTTCCTAAAATGGACAAAAGATTTCCCCTTTGAAAAGGTACAGCCCCAGTGACGGCTTTTGTACCTTTTTTCTGAGAGGGCATGATCCTTCAGATAATGCTACTTAATATTTTTGTGGAAACTTTTTGTAAAGGTTATTTGGTGAATATAAAGTGAAAAAAGAACAGCATTTATTTGAAAGATAAATCATTTGTAGCATTACACTCTAAAAAATGCTGGGTTGTTTTAACCCAACTTTGGGTCAAATATGGACTAACCCAGCCGTTGGGTTAAATTTTTACATTACATTTTTAACCCAACATTTCAGGTTTGTCCATATTTGACCCAAAATTGGGTTAAAACAACCCAGCATTTTTTAGAGTGTATAAATGTCTTTACGGTCACTTTTGATCAGTTTAATGCATAAAAAAAAACTAGTGCAAATCTTGGTTGTTTTAACCCAACTTTGGGTCAATTATGGATAAACCCAGCCATTGGGTTAATTTTTTACATAACATTTTTAACCCTATGTTTGGGATTGTCCATATTTGACCCAAAATTGGGTTAAAACAACCCAGCATTTTTAGAGTGGATGCATGCTTCATAGTCAAGGTTGCATTTTGGCTGGTTAAACACAGATGGTTTGTTGTAGATCTGTGGGCAATGTTTTGTAAATGCTGCCAGATAGGCCTGCTGTTTTCTATGATATGATGAATATTAATTAAACGACAATATTGGCATGAAAAACAGAAAAAAACAGTTCTCTTTCTGGACTTAATTTGTTTAATTGGTCATCATCACTGATTGTGTATTTGAATAATTACTTGGAAAACATGCAGTATATAATATTTATTTAACTGGGAAATGCTTATGCTGGGTTTCATTCTTTCATTTTCATAAAATCTGAGGAGGGTGTTCAATAGCATATTCATTTTTCTGCTGCATTAGAAATTGTGACATTTTCACTGAAGCTCTGTGGGGAGTGATTGTGTGTTTCGTGGAATTACAGTTCTGTTTCCAAAAAATAACAAAATAAACGCATTCTGAAAACTGAATATCACATTAGTCTGTACAAAACCGATTCAACAACAGCTTGTGTTGACAGAAAAGTTAAATTAGCGTTGTAGCACATTGATTTTGTGCAGTTAGAAAAGCACGCTCTCTAGATTCCACCCTCAGTACCATTTGTAATTGACCGCCGCTTTCAATAAACTAGCGCAGTCGATTTTCACTCTGATAATTTGTCCCTCCATTAGCCAAACACTGGGGCTCGGGAAAAGGGATGTTTCTAATACACACTTATCAAGCATATTAGTATATCTGCGTGCTTTGTATCTCACTGCAAATACTGTACACAGTGGTCATTTCCATGTATTTAGCAAGCATACCGAGCCTGTTAATGGCAGATGGTCAATGATAGTTCACCCAAAAAGGAAATCTCTATCATCATTTATTCATGCTTATATCATTCCAACCCTGTTTGACTTCCTTTCTTCTGTGGAACTGGGAAGATATCAGTGTCTTTTAGTCCATACAATGAAAATCAATGCTGTTTGAACCCTAACCTTGTTCTAAACGTCTTCTTTTGTGGTCCATAGACGGAAGAATGTCAGATAGGGTTGGAAGTTACAAAATGAGTATTTTTTGTCTGAACTTAAAAGGTTGCTGCATTAATAGCAAATAATGATAGATTTGAAATAGAACATGTACAATGTATATTGAGATACTCTTGAGGGTGAAAGCTTCCTCTTAGTTTTAATTCAGTGTTTCTCAAGCAGAGAAGTCCTCCACAGTTCACTGAAAACTCACATTCAGGACTGGCTTCATTCCAACCACATACAGTTTTTCCATTTATTCACTCATTTTTCACTGGAAAATGGTTAGCCTACGAATGCTGTGTCATGTTGTCATGATTCAGAACTAAACATCTTTGGTGGAAAATATCTTATAACATAAAACCACTATGAACATCTTTGTGTTGTGGTCGAGGGAGTCGTTCTATGGGGTTTTGAAAACATGGTAGAGACTGCTGTCCTTGGTCTTTACACTCTCTCATTGAAAAAAAAAAATGTTTTTAATTCCTTGTTGTTTCAAATCAGTTTTAACACTCAATGCCGCAAGAGTGAGTCATCACATTCATTTAAAGTGTGTGGCTTTTACATTTGTTGTGTGTCTGTGTGAGTAAGAGAGTGAGTGCTTGTGCGCAAGAGATAGAAAAGACCTACGGGGGAAATGAGGATAGTCAACATTAAAGAGTGAAATTACATTTTAGACGAAATCATTAGCATAATAGCGTCTTTATTTTGGGGGAAAAAAAAGAAAGAGAATTAATTCTGTATGCCAGAAAGATTCCCTACCACCATTTGTCTACCATAAAAAAGAGCTTAAATTAAAAAAAAAAAAAGAGTGTACAATGTGCTGGTTCCTAGCAACCATTACCTATTACCGGTAATGTAGCTATTTATGTGTTAATTTGAGCTAACCTTGTAGGTTATGCAGCCTACTAATTTTGGATATATTTTTACATTTATATCCATTGTTTATATTTAATTTAATGTAAATTATTATTGAATTGAAAATGAAAAATAATCCTAATTTAAGAGTATAGGATTGGGATTATAGCCAGATGTATAAAACGATGACTATACCTAAGCAGATGCCTTTGCCCACCCACCAGCTGAATGTGCAGTAGACCAGCCGGACATACAAATGATCATCCTCGTATGGCTAGTGGCAACTTAATTACTTTTTAGCAACTGGACAATCTAATTAAATATTTATAAGCACTTTTCAGCTCATTCCTATACGCTCCTGATTATATGCACATTTTAATGTGCATTTGTGTGTTGGCATATAAAGTGTGTGATTCTTTATCTCCTGTGCTACTTTCCAGGCAAGATAGTTTTTTAAGAACAGACTACTTTCACTCAAAACACGCTTCCCTCAGCGTGCAGCACGGCGCCTAATGAGAGCAGGTCCTCAAGCAGAAATAGAAATCCAAGATTAGAGTGAGTGTAGTCCCTGTCCTTTGATGGATGTTGACACTTCTTCTTCTCTGTGTACATTTGCATTGAAGCCAGCATGAAAGCAAACAGCATGCATGGAGGAAGATGAACAGTTAATAACTAGGCATGGTTTGGAGAGGTATTGTGTAGGTGTGAGAGTGCGTGCGTGTGCGCGTGTCGATTTTTTTAAATTATATTTTCAGTGTTTGGGTAGTTTTTGTGTAACCTAGATCCTGGTTCAGACGTAACAACCCAGTGTTTGGGTAGTTTTTGTGTTACCCAGAACCTGGGTCAGACAAAACAACAGCAGTCAGCTCCGCCAAAATGTGCGTGTCTTCGGTAAATATAGAGTGTGTGTGGACATTTTTTTGTATCTATAAATTCGTTATTGTTCTGTATATCGTTTAGTTTTATGCAAAGCAACAAACAGGGGCGCAATGTGAGTCACCTAAATGAGTGTCGTGTCGGTCTTAAACGTGATACAAGTGCCGGCACGAGATCCAGCGCCGTTACAGTGGAAACGGGTCAGCAGAGACTGGTCGATTACATTTCTAATTTTTACTTCTAACATTTCTTAAACCAGCGCAGTCTCATCCCAAGACATCATATAACTGACGTCTTCGGACGTCTTTTGACCATACGTCAACATCCGCCTTTTTAGGGTACCCTTAAACGTCGGTTAGATGACGTTATCGGATCCTAAACCTACAGTACCCCTAAACCTACCCCGTCACCTAACTGACGTTAAAGATAAAGCGTGAGTTGTATGGCGGCCCAGGATCGTCATCTAACCGACGTTTAAGGGTACCCTAAAAAGGCAGATGTTGACGTATGGTCAAAAGACGTCCCAAGACGTCAGTTATATGACTTCTTGGGATGAGACTGTGTTAGTTAAACAAACCTAAATGTATGCGATATGTATTCAAAACTATATAAAATATGCTATACTGTAAAATATGCTCAAAAATAAAGGAATTTTCATGTGAACCAGTGTGGTAGGGGTGTCACGATTCTCCAAATCCTCGATTCGATTAAGTTATCGATTCTAAGGTCACGATTCAATTCGATTCTCGATTTTAAAAAAAAATTTAAAAAATGTAAAGCGCAGATTGCTATGCAATTTTTAGACTACACATTTATGCATTACGCAATATAAATTTGTTCACAATGTACACTACACCATTGCCAAATTTAAAATATAACAAAAACAAGTAACATAACTTAATAGTATAACATTTAAAGCCCCTGAAATGACTAGAAAAAAAGTTTAGTTAATTTTGATGAACGAGATTGAACAATAGAGTCAGTAAAACGATCTGAACTTTCCATCACGGACGCGACATGGGGCGTGGCAGTATCGACGATACCATTTTTTATTTCGATTTCGATACCATTGAATTAATTTCGATCGATTTCGATTTAATATCGAAATCGTGACACCCCTACAGTGTGGAGTATTTTTTTTTAAGTTCATCCGTGAACAGTAATTCATGTATGAAGTAAGATAAAAATAAAAAGCTAGCACTATAGTAAAAACGAATCAACCCAGTATGATGGGTTAAATCCACCCATTACGCATGACATCATGACTTTTTTGTAATTGCGTAAGTCATGTGGCGTGTTATCTATACGCATTTTGAGCTATCCGCGGGTATGTGTGTATGTCTACGCTGTTACAGTAAATGTCCGAGTGATTCCGTGTGTATGTACACGCCGTTAAATGTCTGAGCGAAACGCAGCAAAATGTAGATCAACATCTGGGGAGCGATGTTTGTTTTTTGTTTTTTTTCTAGGATTTTAGTGGAAGACTCATAAATGCTATTAACCCCAGTGACGGGTAGGTTTAGGGACGGGGTTGGGGTAGGTCATATATTTATATATACAGTAAAGTAACGTTAAGTCAACGGCGTTGACAAAACACGCTGAAAAGCGATTATGCGTGTTGATAACACGCCAAAAATGGAAATACGCCATTCTCTGAGATCAGTCTGTGGGTTAATTTTTTTTAAAAAGCCAATATGCTGGGTAAAATGAATCCAACATGTGTTGGATATTTCCCCAGCCCTTGTTGTTGTAAACGACCCAAGTTGGGTTGTTTTTAACCCAGTGTTTCTTAGAGTGCATTATATGTGATGATGCAATAACTTGCTGCATGTCATATGAGTAGCCAAAGATGGTATAGCTGCTCATGACCTAGACTTGTGTAAGTTAAACCAGTGACCACATGATGCTGGATCTGCCGTTTTTAACTGAAGTCTTATGAATAGGCTCATTAACAATAAGGGCTGCACATAATCATCGGGGAAGCGTAACTTAATTAAAGTCCTGGCCGATGCCCAAGTAGTCTCTGTGAGATCTCTCCAGTGCAGTCGAGCCGAACGTTCGCTACTGTTTTTTCTCATCCTGAGCTCAGCGACCTGACATCTTATTGACCAAATGATGTGTCCCTTGCATCGTTGTTGGTTTTTTAGACCACGAGGTGGATTTTGATTCCCCAGCCCGGCTTGAATCTTCCTTTGGCTCGCCTCACAGAATGCCACCTCATGCCTGTGACATTTAAACTCTACAACGTTTCCAGAATACACGAGATCTTGAGCGTGTGTTTATTGAAATGTTTCCTGTGTGAAATGCTTATTTGAGCATTTCGCATCGAGTTTCCCATGTGTATTGCCTTTAAGAATTGAGCACTGCTTAATGATTCGTGCGCTGTTGTGTTCTGCTTCGTCAACAGTGACACTCTTTTAAGGTTTTCTAACCGCTTTAGAAAACAATCTTCTACTTACTGTTGTAAATAGATATTCTTTTAAAGCTGATGTGTATTTTTTTTAAATGTCAAAAAAAAAAAAATGTCTCCAAACCCAGTTTAATGTGCCGAGACAGCTAAGAAAGACATCTGTTGGTTGACTTCTTGAAGAGTGTCAACTGTGGCGCTTTCAGGATATCGCTGTGTTACTTCTGGCTCAGATCACAGGTAACCAACATGCTTTTATTGACCATTTATTAGTAATTATTAATAAATATGAATATAAGTATTTATACAGGAAAAAAAGATAATCTTTCTATGTCCGTCCGATATAATTCATAACTCAATGCTCTTATGCCGTTCATAACACCTTTGTTGGGCAATAAACATAATAAGTACATCTTTTTATTTGCACATTTGTATATACAGTACATAATACTCACATCTGTACATATATAAGCCTTCTGGTGTAGAAATATATTACTTTATTTTTTTTAATTGTTATTAATATTTCTTAATCTTATTTAAATGTTTTTTTCTATCCTCCTATGTTATATATGCATTTATGTGTATGTGTGTGTGTATGTAGCCAGAGGTCCTGGAAATCACACCACATTTTGTTGTGTTTGCGCACACTCGGCGAATGAACCTCAATTAAAAATTATTACATTTTGAACATTTGCACTTTACATATGTGTTACGGCACCTGTTGAAAATGTTGTGACGAGATAATCTCAGCATCATGTTTTATGCAGTATTTCCATATGTAGACATGTAAAAGGATATCATGAGATTACAGTATGTAATCACATACCCTGACTTACATGGTCATGAAGGCTTATATTGCATTTAAGCAATACTTTTATCCAAAGCAATGACCTCTAGACCAACTGCAGGGTTGAGGTTAAATGCATCTCTTGAACGTTTTGGGGCAAACCCCTAAGAGATCCACTGATCCTTTAGCGCTGCACTCTCACAGTTTGAGCTTTACGTTTAATGCAGTTGCCAGGAAGAACCTCACATATCACGCTGTTAGACTCCTCAACAAAGTTACTTTTTCGGGTCATCTCGGTACACAGCTCTTTCAAGAGACCTCCCTCTACCCTAAATATTTCACTTTTTCCCAATTTCTTCATCTTCTGGTCTCTCTCTGCCGGATTCAGAGGGGTGTCTCGTTGAGCTTGGACGAGCTCTCGCTAATGCTCTCTCGAGCACGGACTCCGAGCCAAGACCGCTTACCAAATGATTCATTGCTCCGTCAACACACATTATGCTTACTGATTATATAAACCGAGCAGAAATTAAATGTGTGAACATAAATTGAGGCTTGTTTTCTTTGTGGAGAGAAGATTTTGGATGCTGCCTGTGTTTTTAATGTCAGGATGTTAACCGATACAGAGGGTCGGTCGCTGGACACAGATTAAAAACGGCACTGACTCAGTGGCTCGACATGTTTCACACACACAGACAGTCTGTGTAAGATCAACAGTAAGTCATTTGAGTGGGTTAGAGGATGATAGTATGACTCGGTCCAACGGCTATGCCACTACTGTGAGGAGGGAATGCCACTTCCTGTTGACTCACATGGAGAGGGAAAGAAAGATTGAGAGGGAGAGCAATAACTGGTTGTTTAAAGTTTTCTTTCAGCATCTTGCTCCACTTTGTCTCCGGGAGGTTTTGCAGCATCTTTCTCCCTCCCTCTCCCTATTTTTTCCTAGCCTGACTGCGCCCTCCTACGCACTTCCGCTCAATTTCATTTTACTTCTGTACTACGTCTGGGATCGCTCCATATCCTTAGGTTTCCAGAAACCAATTTTTTGTAGGACCAATCAGCGAATAGAGGGAGTGGCTGAGAAAGATGACGTTGATGTAAGCGCGTCAGTTTCAGTTCAGTAATGGCAGCGGAGAAAGACGTGAGAAAAGCTATTCGGTTCGCGGTGTTCGGAAGCCCCGAGTCCTGGCTGCTAAACTATTGTTGAAGATCCGCTCAGGGTCATGTCAGTCGCTCATATTCCCAACTGTAAATTTACTGATTCTTGTGGTGAATAGAACATTTTGAGCCCCTTTGTGCACTCGTGCAGGAGGTTGGTGTGTCAGTTTTACATGTTGTAAATCATACAAATTGGTTGTGATTTAAAAAAAAATAATTGTCATAATAAATAAAAATGTGAAAAACCATACTTTGAAGATATTTGATTTTCAGTTTTAGATGACAATGGTTGATTTGTTTTACTAAAAAAATAAATGCCACATAAAAATGTACAAACACATACTTTGAAGACCATAATTAAGGTAATTAAGAAACAATAAGACGTAATATGAAAAATTGTTGTTTATTACACATCTGCAGATGGAGACAGACTGATCATTCACTGTAGCTGCTACAGCATTTGCGGCAGCTATTTGTAATGATTAGACACAGCTTCCACCGTTGAATGAATATATCACTGTCCTTCGTGTCAAATATACATTTCGAATTAATAATTGTTCCTAGATTAACAAAACCTGCGGTGCTCGTTGACTGAAATCCTATTGTAAACATAATCCTCTGATCATTCGGACTTGTTGTTACCAGCCATTTCGGCGCGTGACATACGTCACTCACGACACCCCGTTAGCGATTGGCTATGGCAGATCGTGAGTGACTTTGGGCAGATCCAATAGATTTGAACTTTAATAGTGAACCCGCCTACAAGGAAGGAAACGTTTTTCAATGGAGCGGTTCCAGACTATGTGGAAATGAAATGAACTAGAGTCTGGTTGAACCAGGCAAATTTTTTCCTACGTTGGCAATGAAACTGTGTCGACCGTCAACTGGTGGGTAGCATTTTTATGTATTCTAACAATGCAATGTTGTGAGTATATTAAAGTGAACAAACGAGAGCTGTGCATGGAACAGTGCTGCATCGTCACAAAAGTTTAAGCCTTGGTCATTTAAATAATCAAGCGCAAGAAGGGAGCTCAATCCGTTTCTAGCGCACTGTGGGAAGTTGCTCAAACATCCGAAGCGCGCGACGACCGCAGCGGCGTCCGCGTATTTGTAATGATTATACACAGCTTCGACCGTTGAATGAATACATCACTGTCCTCCGTGTCAAATATACATTTCGTATTAATAATTGTTCCTAGATTAACTGTGAACCTGCCTACAAGGAAGTAAATGTTTCTCAATGGAGAGAGGCCAGACTCTATGTACAAATAAAAGGTACTAGAGTCTGGTTGAACCAGGGTAATTAATCCGGATACATTTGAAAATGGCGTTTTCGTTTAAAAACAGCGTTAAAGTGAATAGCACTTAACAGACACAATACCGGTATATGAATATCCAACACATGCTCATCCTTTGGCATCATATAGGTAATGCCATATGACTTTTAGTCGAAATACTACGCACATGGCGTCCTTTAGCGTCAATATAACACATATTGACATACATATTGACGCTAAAAGGTGCCATATGCGTAGTATTTCTACGAAATGTCATATGGCGTCACCTATATGACGCCAAAGGATGAGAACAGGCTTGAATATGTATTGGTACATGAATAACATGGATAATATGACTAAACTTATGTCATCATTTTCAAATACCTCCAGCTTCACAGTCCACAAAACGAAAACGGCGTTTTCAAATTTATCCGCTTTGGAGAGCTTTTTCCAAAAGCTACGTTTTCATTGACTTAAAACGCAGTCTCAGTGTGGACGGAAGGCCAAACCGGTGAGGAAAATATATGTTTTCAAACGAAAACGTATTAGTGTGGACATGGCCTTAAAGTGACAGTAGCCTAATATTCCTGGTGCTGTCTGTCGTTCTTTTACTTTTGATTACTTTATTACATTTCAGTACCTGAAAAGTACTATTATATATCAACCTGTGAACTGTGCCTAAAAATCAGTTCATTTCATTTTTATCTTTGTTCTGTTGTATTTGTTTGTGCTATTACTGACTATTTGTCTTTAATAATGTTTAAATGTATGTTATTAGGCTAGTAGTTAAAATCAGAATAGATAATTTGGAATTTTCACTGGTATCAAAATTTTTGTAAAAAATATTTATAGCTGGTAAATTTAAGTCACCGGCCATTGGCTGGTGTGTAAAAAAGTTAGTTTTTGGCTATGGTTTCAGTAGCATCTACAGTAAAGTTCAACTCCAGTGAGTTGTGGGTGATGATTTGACCGTACAGACAGTAGGCAAGGCAAACACATGGTGGACAAACACATGCACACATCCACAAGGGTAGCATATGACTCTTGAGGTTAAGAAGAACATATTGTACCCACTTTCTGCCATCATTCTCTATCGCTCTCAACCCCTTCCTCTCTCTCTCTCTCTCTCTCTTGCTCTCCTCAACTCTTTGATGTGGTTTTGGGCCTGGATACTTAATGAAAAATGTATAACAACCCTTCTGTTCTCTCTCTCTCTACTTCTCTCTCTATGTTTCCTTCACAATTTTACTCTAATCCAAGCCTCCATGATGGGACTGGAGACAGGCAGAACCAAGCGCTGTGTCGACCATTAGTCATTTTACTCTCTGAGACCTCCCTTCTACACCCCCCCCCCCCCCTTCCTCTCTCCTTGTTTTTTTTCCTCTCTGTCTTACCCTCACCTCCCCCTGATCTCTGCCTGTGATCCTTCTCCGTTCAGCAAGAAAGAGCATGCTTTATCTGTCTCGCTTCTCTCCATTCCCCTCACTGCTCTTTTTTTCTTTTCCCTCCACAGTACTTCACTTTTATTAACTTGAGACTAGATGATGGAACTTCAGTGATGACACACTCATGTTCGATTGTATTGTTAAAAGGTTCATGCACTGTCAGTCAGGCTTGGACACACTTGACCATGTTTCTCATTATTTTATAGAGATTTTGATCTAAACGATCGTGCTTAAATGCTTGAAATGAACTTGCAAATAAAGATTGATCGTGCAATTTTGGTAACACTTTACAATAAGGTTTCATTTGTTAGCATGTGTTAACTAGCTAATTACTAATGAATTTGACTAATTTAATTATTGTCAATCAAAGTTTGATAATACATTCATAAAATCCAAAGTTGTATCTGTTAACATTAGTTAAATACATGAACATTATTATTAACTAACATTAACAAAGGTTAATAAAAAACATAAATATATATTGATCATTGTTAGTTGATGTTAGTTAATGCATTCAATAAAGCTAACAAAAGAGACCTTTTTGAAAAGTATTACTTTTTTTAAGATGGATAGGTTGGCCCCGATCATTTATTTATTTGTTTAATTATTAATATGATTTATCATACAGTTGTTAATATTTAATTAAATATTAAATCATCAAATGTATTAATCAGGAATAATTCATTTATATAATGATTAATTATGTATTTTAGTAAATGTTTAATTTATGTATTATTATTAAAAAAATGTAATTAGATGCAGACTATCAGTCAAGTAAAAATTATTTTTAACTATTACTATAGTTTTATGGACGCTGGCAAAAAAAAAAAAAAAAATGTAATAGAAAAATTGGACTGGTTTAGTAAGGGGTTGTGCCTTCATGCACCTCATGAAGTTGTTGAAAATGAATTCAATTCCGGATGTCAAAACGCAATGATTTATTAGCTCCCATTAAATTTAATTCACCCATAACTTTTCTATTAGTGAGGTTTGCCAATTTGTAGTTTCAGTTTGAAGAATGAAATCTGTTTCTCTGTTTCTTTTGTTGCTTGCAATGATCAAAACAGTTTCTTCTGGAATGAATGATCACCTGAGGCATGCTTGCAAATTGAATTCAATTACATTAGGTAAATGTCTGCTCCGATTCCACTCAGGACTGCATCTCCTCCGCTGATTTCTCCTCTCAGTCTCCATGATGAGGTTCTCCAACACTGATTGCTTTTACGTTCTCTCTTTCTCCCTCTCTATCATTATCTCTTAGTCTCTTACTCTCTCACTTTATGTGTGTGTGTGTGTGTGTGTGTTATATGTGAAATGCTCCACAGATATTGTGATAAGCTCCCTGCTGTGAAATGTTTCATTAAATAAAGTTGTGCGTTTTTCTCCTTCTCTCTCCGTCTGTTTTCTCTTCTGTCTGCTCCAGCCTCAGGTGATTGCTTCTATATTTACAGGCTGCTTGATATTATTGTTTTTCGTACCACATCGTCTCATTTTTGGTGCGTTATCTTTGCCGAGTGAATGTCAGCAGTACTGTGCGTCTCTGCCGTCCATCCGGCGTGCTCTTCTTTCCCTCTGGAACACGATATGTTCTCATTTCAGCATATTAAAGGAATAGTTTAACCAAAAATGTCATTTGTGTTATTTACTCAGCTTTATGTTCTTCCAAACGCAGACACAAAAGAATATCTTGGCTGTTCTTTTCCATATAGTGATAGTGAGTGAGAAATGGAGCTGTCAAGTTCAAAAAAGGACAAAACAGCCTAATAAAAATATCATAAAAGCATGCCTATATTGCAAGTCTTCAGACGCCATACCATACACTCTTAAAAACAGTAGGCAAGGTATTTACTGGCATCTACTGAAATGGTTATTTATTTCATCTACTGTATGGCTCCATAAAGAACCTTCCAATAAAGCTTCCAAAATGGGGTTTTCACAGTGATGCCATAGAAGAAACATTTTGGGTTGCCAAACAACCTTTCAGTCATCATTTCTTAAAGGGATACTCCACTTTTTTTGGAAATAGGCTCATTTTACAAATCCCCCAGAGTTAAACAGTCGAGTTTTGCCGTTTTCGAATCCATTCAGCCGATTTTCTGATATTTAGAAGAATATCAGTAACCAGACAGTTTCTGGTCCCAGTGACTTCCATAGTATATTTTTTCCTACTATGAGTCAATGAGACCAGAAACTGTCTGATTACTGATATTCTTCTAAATATCAGAAAATCGGCTGAATGGATTCGAAAACGGTAAAACTCGACAGTTTAACTCTGGGGGATTTGTAAAATGAGCCTATTTCCAAAAAAAGTGGAGTATCCCTTTAAAATAACTTTTTTTATTATTAGTGTGAAGAAACCTTTTTTCCAATATTAGGAATGTTTCAGAGTCTTGTTCTTGAGCCTATATCTGAATTTGAGAAGTTTTGAGTTTATTTAATTAAAGTGTGCTGCTCTTGGATCCTGCTTCCTCCAATGATTCGACCACATCATTACACAAGCAGCAGATAAAAAAAAAAGTACAAATGTTTTGGCTGTTTGCCTTCAGTGTAACTATTCTCAATAGTTATTTAAAAAGCATGCTACCAATCTTCAGGTAATCACAATCAAGCGATCAGTCCAAGACTCCAGTTTAACTCTGTCTGGAACAACAATAAATGAAAATAATCAAGGGAACAATAACACATCAGGCAAGCATTCATAACAAGAAAAAGAAAAATTACCAAAAAATCACTTTGAAAGATCAAAATCTTCATTTAAACCCAAAGAAAGCATACTCCATAAATGAAACACCCAGAACACCTCTTTTTTTTTATCAGTCTCTCCACCACAGCAGGAATTCATTACTTTCTCAATGCCTATACACTTACTGTAAGTTGTTCGATACTGTGATCATAATAATGAAGTGTCTAGCAATCAGAGAGGTAATGTCGTGAGTGTGAGTGGCTGATTCACTCACTCTAATCCTCAAATGTCTCAATGTTTTTCCAACGAATAACAATAGACACGGACATTGGAGTAGATGAATCACGTTCTTTCTCAAGCATGTTATACAAGATTTAAATCAGGGGTCTCAAACTCTGAGTCTGGGTCAGGCTGGGCCGCATCTGCCCGTCTTATTGAATTATTTCTACACGTGTATAGTGTCTCAAACAAATTACTGACTTTGCACGAATCAAAGCAAACCATCTTATCAACCTGTTGGATACAAATTACAAGCTCAAAATGATTTTTCTCACATTGTTTTAGAGCAGGGGTCTCCGACGCGTTGGTCGCAAGCTACCAGTTGCACGTGGCCGGATTGGGGGCCTGTCCACATATCGCGCTCACATATTTTGCGTACTCAAGTTTGTTTTTTTCACATTTAGGTGCTTGACAAGTGCGCTCATAATTGAAGCGACACGCTCATTTTTTCCAGGCGCTGTATGTTTGTACTTCGCGATTGTCTATAACATCTGAAGAGTTCAGATGCAAAAGCCTCTAAATGCCATTTGAAATTTTCTTCTTTAATGATGATTTTTATCAAACTTGTATATTTACGTTCAGTAATATCACTTAAATAACAATTAATAGGTAATTATCATTGCCATTTAAGTAAAATTACTGAACTTAAATATACAAGTTTGATAAAAATCATCATTAAAGAAGAAAATTTCAAATGGCATTTAGAGGCTTTTGCATCTGAACTCTTCATATTGACAACAAACCCACCGTAAGCTGTCAAGAGACTATCTATGGTAGCCATAAGGACTATATATACACTGTAAAAAAAATATTTTCAAGAATTGTTATCACAACATTTTTTCTTTTGTCAAATCAACTTAAATAATTTATTTACTTCTGATAACTTATTATTTTGAGTTTCTGATGATTAAATCAATCTCCTTCATTGTATTAACTCACTTTTTCCAGTTCAATCAACTTAAAATTTTAAGGCAACCAGGTTACTTAATTTTTTAAGTTAAACCAACAATATTTTTTTACAGTGTAGGATATAGCCCATAAGGGAAATTTTTAAAAAAAAACACGGCCCACGCAACGACCGGGCCGCACTAACATTAAACTTTAATGTCAAGTAGGGGGACCCTACTTGAGTGAGACCACTGATTTAAATGATTAGTTCACATCAGAATAAAGATTTCCTGAGAATTTACTCACCCCCACATCATCCATGTTCATGTCTTTCTCTCTTTAGTTGAAGAAAGCTGCTTGGAAACTGCAATTTGGACTTCAAAACTGTTCGTGCCCCATTAAAGTCCACTATTTCTCAAAAACCTTGATTTCTTTTCGACTGAAGAAAGAAAGACATGAACATCTTGGAAGATGTGGGGGTGAGTAAAATAAAATTTACTTCCGAAGTGAACTAATCCTTTAATGTGGTATGTTCTTTATGTGAAAGAACACATTTTTGAACTGTAACATGATGTGCATTTCCGATATGGAAAACAACCTTGTATGTATGTTTTTTGTCATCACACACAAAATCTGATCTGACTAGCATATTCACCAAGATTTGAGGTCTTAATACATAAAAGTAGTACGTGAAAACACCTTTTGAAAGAGTGTGACTTTATGTGACAAGCAAACCGTAAAAAAGAAAGCTGTATGGGTTTGTGGTGACTATTTTAATTTTGGGTTGAACTATCACTTTAAAATGTTCCTTTTGTGATTTTTCTCATTTGATCTCTCTCACTCTCCCTCTGCGTTTTTAAATGTCGTCCTTCTGATATCTCACTCTCCCAGCTTGACTTTCTCAACATTGCGTTCCATCACTCTCAGGCCCCCCACCCTTTCCTGATGCGGCCGCTCTGTCTATCTCTAAACTGAACTGAAGGTCAGCACAATCATCAGTCCATTAGGGACCACGCAGGGCCCTCCCTCCTTGCCAAGCCGGAGAGAGAAAAACGTGGAAAAAAAAGACTCTAAAGGGTCAGAGTAGGCCGTCCCCCAAAGACACGGGACCAGTTGCACTTTTCCCACATGTAATGCGTGTGTGTGCACATGCACATTTGTGTTTGTTGCTTCGCAATTTTCTGTCTGTCTCCCTACGTAAGTGCCTCGCAGACTGCCGTAACCTTTTGAAATGGCACAGTCTGTCTGTCGCTGGCAAGCAGCCCCCCCGCCCGCCCGGTGCCAGCTTGCTCGCTTTTTACGCCTTTGTTTCGGTCAACACTCGCGTTCTATTTCACTGCGAGCTCAATTGACTGCAACCTACTGGAGCTTTAGTTAAAGCATTTAAAAATGGTTGATTAAGTGCTTCAGCTGTTACTGTCAGCCATAGGCAGAGGAAGGAAAATAGGTTAGAAATCTGGATTTCTTTCTCCCTTTGAAAGAGTTGAGCGGGGAATAGAAGAAAATTATTGTTCAACGATTGCTCCTCATAGTTCAGGAAACTTCAAAGTGTTTTCTCAGTTATGAATTATTTAAGTTTCAATTTGGTCTTAGATGTTTTTCCTAAAATCCTTTACGGGGAAAAAAAATAGAACAGAATAAGTTCCCCATTTTGGTTCCCCAAAGAACCTTTCTGTGAGCAGTTTTCTTACAGTTTTTCTCGATTGTTTACACACATTTTCTGAAAGACTGCCTCATATTCTCAGAACTCTACACACAAATCTAAAAACACTCACACAATTGGCAAAACCCCGCAATTCTCCTGCAAAATGAAACTTTACATTCAAAACAATGTTATTTCTTCTCAAAATGGTATTTTGTTTTCAAATGACACACACAAACCATCATATGAATAGAAATTTATAAGAACCAGTTGAACACTGATGTGCTCAATGTAAAACACTACAATTAATGTAAAACACTTCTTCTCCATTTATCACAATGACCCATTTTTTACAGTGTTACACTTACTACAGACATTACATACATAAGTGTGATGTAAAATATTTGAGAATATTGTTTTTATACCCAGAACACACAACAAATATATTTCATTTTTCCCACAAAATCAATGGGAGATAGATCCCACATTTTGCACACCCCAACCAACACAAAGTCGCACATACAGTGGTCTACATACAAAACAACAGAATTTTTTATGCTGTTACAGTAAAAAATGAAATAAAAAAAATATCTATGCTGCATCCTCTCTTTGGTTTTGGTATTTTATGCTAAAGCTCTGATTGCTGATTGTAAAACTGTGTGACGGGTGTTTGCCCATGTGACGAGTCAGTGTGCATATCTGAATGGCAGTGTGTTCCTCATGAAAACAAGAGATTTTCTGCATGAAAATTGTGCCAAATGCAGAGAATTTGTGTGTAGTGTTTTGAAAAACGTGTGTTTTAGAACTGTAATTTGAGTGTAAAGCAGGAATTGTGCTTGTAGTTCAGCAGAATTGGTTCAGGAGGTTGGGGAATGAGTTACATGTTGTGGTCATTGTGTCTCAAGTACCAGAAAATGTGTTTAAACAATCGAGAAAAACTGTAATGTGAAGAATATTTCAATAATCCAAATAACCTTTTTCCAATAAAGAACATTGACAAGTTTCCATGGATGTTAAAGTTCTCCAATAAAGAACCTTTATTTTCAAAAGTGTATATTAATTAAATTTGATGAGTTCATATTGAAATCTTGTTCTGGCAGACAAATCTCAGCCTAGTTTGAGTCATCAGAGGATCTAGAAAACCTGAGTCTATTTAATCTCATTGCAGTTGAGGAGAAACAATTCTTTCGTATAGAAAAGGCTGACATTACGTTCTCTAGTCAACATAAATCATACATAACAATGTATCTAAAGCACGCTGGCTGTGTTAAGGGATGTCATGGTTCGAGGACACTCTGATGTGAATGTGATGCCAGCTTATTTTCTTATAAACAGAGCAGAAATAAAAGATTTGTCAGGAAAAATTGTGAAGAATTGCTTAATGAAACATTCCATACATCTTATTTATTTCCCTGAAGTATTTGAGTCATTTTTAGTATTTAAATAATACCACATGATCTGTTGTGTTGAAGATCAGTGCTGCTGTGATTTGTCTCTATGAGGCTGCAGGCTTTTTATCCAGCAGTTCAATAAGCAAGTTAAAATCGAGTAACTTGCATTTTAGAAACAGTGTGGGCAGTTATTTTTCCTCTGGCAAAGAAAATAGTTCCAAAAGCAGAATCCACTATTGTGTTGTAGAGCATCGCTAGACTGACAGCCTGTCTGGAACATATACAACTAGAGTGATACAAACAGTGAAATGTGCCAGTGAAATCTTAGAACCAGGGTTTTGCAAAATTCAGATTTGATGATTTGGCTCCCTTTCTAGTCTTGAAATTGAATTGTCCATTGCACACAGGAGGACTAGCACTTGCACTTTTTATGCAAATTAATGAGTTTAATACGTTTTTAACAATACATTTTTTGGCAAACGTAAAATCCCTTTCAGACCAAAGGTGAAATGAATAAGCCTCAGGCTGAAGGAAATGCTAAATGCACGTCTGTGCAGCTCAAACTAACCAAACACAAATGTGGTTTATTTAAAGTCATTTTTCTTTTAATAGTATGGTTGAATTGAATCATCGAAGGTCAGCAGTGAAGGTTGCTGGTTTATAAAGTGATTTATATTTAACATATTTAATTATTGCAGATTTGCATAGACTCCAAAAAATGCCCAATTTTGGGTCAAATATGGACAACCCCAGCCATTGGGTTACATTTTTATAGACAATTTTAACCCAATAGTTGGGTTTGTCCATATTTTACCAGAAACTGGGTTAAAACAACCCAGCATTTTTTTAGAGTGTAATATTCTGAGTTTGCATTTTCCTGTTTTTATATTTATTTTGAGGGATACTGAATCTGTATTCCTCCTTTCCTACACTCTAAAAATTGCTCGGTTGTTTTAACCCAACTTTGAGTCAGATATGGACAAACCCAGCCATTGGGTCAAATTGTTTTTACTACATTTTCAACCCAGCGTTTAGGTTTGTCCATATTTGACCTAAAGTTGGGTTAAATCAGTATTCACTATATCTGCCAATATTATGTAATTATTGTCTTACATTCTAAACAAGGGGTTGTTTTTAACCCAAATTTGGGTCAAATATGGACAAACCCAGCCATTGGGTTACATTTTTATAGACAATTTTAACCCAATAGTTGGGTTAGTCCATATTTTACCGGAAACTGGGTTAAAACAACCCAGCATTTTTTAGAGTGTAATATTCTGAGTTTGCATTTTCCTGTTTTTATATTTATTTTGAGGAATACTGAATCTGTATTCCTCCTTTCCTACACTCTAAAAATTGCTCGGTTGTTTTAACCCAACTTTGAGTCAGATATGGACAAACCCAGCCATTGGGTTAAATTGTTTTTACTACATTTTTAACCCAGCGTTTAGGTTTGTCCATATTTGACCTAAAGTTGGGTTAAATCAGTATTCACTATATCTGCCAATATTATGAGATTATTGTCTTACATTCTAAACAAGGGGTTGTTTTTAACCCAAATTTGGGTCAAATATGGACAAACCCAAATGTTGGGTTAAAAATTTAACCCAACTTCAGCTTTCAACTGTAAATTTAAAATTTGACCCAACATTTGGGTTTGTCTATATTTGACCCAAAGTTGGGTTAAAACAACCCAGCATTTTTAGAGTGTACCTGAAAAAGTAACCCGATTATGTATCTTGTAATACATTGTATGTGCTTGTAATGAAAAGGCTGAAGAATAAAGTTCTCGCACACACCGTGGATAAACAAACAAGAACATATCTGAAGCTCCGCTGGTTGAGTTATTTCAGCGTTCACTCTCTCCACCGGCCTGTAGCTAAGTACCTGTCTTCTGTGCGATTGTGTGTAATCACTGCTGCTTTGTGAGGATACTTGTAGACATTTTTCAACATGAAATACAATGAGAGATTATTTCTCTGTCCTGTCGTTCCCTCCCCCTCTGTATTTGTGTATTAGTATCTCATCTCTCTTCCCATCTGTCTCTGTCTCTCTCTCTCTCTCACTGTCTGGCCTCGGTCCTGCTCCTCAATTGGCTTAGAGGTGTGTAATCATCCCCTGACGCTCCTGCTGTCACAGTCTCTCCCCGGCCAGACTGATCCCGGGTTCGCTAAATACCCCCCGCCGAACATAAACCTTTTGTCTTCCTTAAACGCAGGCCGATTCTCTGCGGCGTACGCCCACCAGGTCCTGCTCTCAAACGGGGAGTGGGCGTGAGAAGCCATGCCTTATGAAGAGTATCCACTCGAACTGGCAGTCTGCGTCTCACTGAATCATTTACAAATCACACTAATTCAGTGCTTGATGAACACTAATTTCAGCACGCTCATGTGCGTATATGTGCGCACACAGCCATTTGGCATTGAGCTAATCCAGAACTGGATATCTGCACCCACTCATTAAACACCCACTATATTCTGACGGAGCCAGACTTTTGACTGTCAGCGTAACGTCTTGTCCATGTTGTTTCTTAATTTGGACAACAACCACCCCCTATTACACAGGAGAAAGCTGTCTGACTGACATGTAAACTGCAGTTTGCATGTCAGTTTTTTATGTGACGTTTAGGGGCGGGTAAATATGGTAGAAAGGATAATGACTGTCTGATATTAGATTATCCTTCTTAAGACTGAATAAATAAATGGGCATGAAATAGTAAAAATATTACCTGAAAATGTATGAAATCTTGATTTGACCAAAGAAAGGTGTGATTGGTCAATCAGAATCAAGCATTATGGTATATAAGCCTCTGTAGATAGACTACCATACCGCTCAAAAGTAAGATGATATTGATTCATCTGAGGGCCCTTTCACATCTGTACCTTGTTTGGTCCGGACTTTCTGACTTTTCAGTTTGGTTCGAATCAAAATTATAGGTGTGAAACGGTCCGGACCAAACAGATGAAATTTGGTCCGCCGAAAAGAGGTAGTCTTGGTCTGGATCAAACTGAAAAAAGGTTTGGTTCGTTTCTAGTCTACTACTACTTTTACAGGAAGTTCTGGTGGTTCCCAAAAAGCCGGGGAAAAAACGGAAGATGGCAGGAGAAATGAGCCGTGTAGAACATGGGGAGATGAGGAGACGAGGTTTTTATTTGAAGCATGGTCTGATGACATAATGAGAAGTCAATTTGCAGTCTTTTCCTCCTTTCCTGCCGGCGACGATAAAATGTTCGCACGACGAGAACGTTCATTTGGCGAATTTGAACTAGCCTTGTGTATAGTTGGTGCTGCAGGTAATTATGCCATAAAAATAACAATATAGTTGCAAAGATATGCATCTGTTTATTCATGTTGTCAAAGTTACCCGCCGAATTGACAACACGTTGACGTCAGGCGCGCTTCCATTTACTGAACCAATCAGTGTCAAGATGCAGCCCACATAGATGATGACGACAGAAGAGTATGTCACGTAAAGTTCTATAGAGCGCTCGCATCATTGCCGTGTGAAACCAAACCAAAACTTTCTGAAAGTATAAAATGTAGCAAAACGTGAACTTTGGTTCGGACCTTGGTGCGGACTTTCAGGTATGAAAACGCCCATAGTCTCTTATGTTTTCGTCATCACTCAAGTATTTGAAGTTCAAAAGAACAGAATTTAATTGGTTGTTAATCTTATAATCAATCAGTAAAGTTTATTGAAAAATAAGTATGCTTAATAATCTTAATGTGCTCAATAATCTTAAAACAAAAAATACTAGGGCCAAAATTAATACAAGAAATCATTTTTTGCTCGTTGATGATAATTGAAAGTAATTTTAATGTATTTTCTTTGATGATACAGATTTAAGCTAAAACGTCCAAAACCTGGGGCATGTCCAAAGTTTCAAATGGCACGGTATATACATAATAAATGAATAAATAAATTAAATTAAAAACCTGGGAAGTCCAATGACTTACTTCTGGGAACTGAGATGACCTGGCTACATTTACACATAATTGGGTATTTAGAGAAACGAATATTTCCTCCGATTTCAATAATAACAATCTCGCACACAACATTGTATACAAAAAAGTTGTCATTTATTGTACATCAACCCGCATAAATACGGCATCGAGCAGGCGCTCACATGATGTTAAGCATTTTCTGGCACATAATGTGACGTTTGAGAACCTAAAACCCTGTTTCTCCCAGTTGACGCGGAAACATATAACCGCCGTTATCAGAAATCTCCACTTTGGCCAGAGTAACGAGTTTAGAAAACGTTTTCTATGATAAAAACAGCGTTTTTCGTGGAAATGAGAGGCCAAACCTCAGGGAAATATCTGCGTATTCCCTTGTGTAAACAGAACATTATTTTCCCTTACTGTTAAAATAATTTCCACTATGACTCCCGAACTTGTGTCAAGTCAGCCAATCTGGTCAGAGCTTGCTGTTTAGAGAAATCTTTTTCCATTTTTGCGTGGAAGAGATCGTATGCATGGTTCATGGGCGTGTCGTCTGAGCTTGAGTACTTCTCAGAAGTCAGCATTATGTAAAACTGACAGAGGTACACAAAAGCACGCTGATGCTCTAATTCACAATTTCCACTTTAAAAGCTGAAAACACAAGCTCACCCTTCCTAGCGAGACGAGAGATTATTTGAAAAGCAACTCTGTCATTTGACTGCACCAAATGACTACACAAGCAAAAAAAACTTCAATCCATGAATAGAGCGAAAGTGCTGCCTTTCCCGAACGTTATCCTGACACTTCAAAGGAACCAATCAGAGGCCAATCCGTTCAATTTCACCGTGAGATTGCCTCGCTTCCCAGCTGTCATCACGACACACATGCGATGACAGGAATGGAGGGTCTGGATCGTCATGAAAGACATTTCCGGATTTCTTGGTAACGTTGAGATATTAACATAAAAAGAAAAAGATCTTCAGATGAAATCCCACATATCTTATTAACATGAAAATAGCAGAGATGTTTTTGAACTCAGAAGAGCCTTCGGCTATCAATCATGTATCTGGGAAATACATCGAATCTGCCGTGACTTTTACTAGGAGTTTTACTATGCAGAATCTTTTGAATGGCTTGAGGGCCAAATCATTGAGTTGATCTTGAGAATGAGAAACGTGCGAATCTTCATTCTAGGTCAATCGACAATGATATTCCTGGAGCACATTTAGGCTGCAGCCTCTCATGATGATTTACACACAATCGCACTCGAATACACACGCTAAGACACACACAAATTGGCTGATGTACACGTTGATGTGCTTCTTCATACTTGTTGCAATGCTTTGAAATCTGACCTTGTCATTACCTCTGAGATAATGGAGCGAAGGGCGGCATACATGATGTAGAAAAATGGTTTGGTAAAGATTAGGCCATCAAGTGGGGAAGCGAAGTGCTTTTGTATGCATGCGCACGCCTGTACACACACACAGATACGTGTAGGCAAATAGAGGCACACTGCTCTCCTTCTCTGGCTTCTGGCTACTGTTGTGCCGTATGCCTCTCTCTTTCTTCTTCTTCTGTTTTCCCTTAACATGTTTCCTGTCTCCCTTTCTTTTCTATCATTCTATCTCCAAACCACTCCCTCGCTCTCCCCCCATCCTCTTCTTGATCTGCTTCTCAAGGGTCCTGTTCTAATTCAGCCCTTTTCCTTCAACCTACTTTGCTGTGTTGTAATCCCTATCTTCACTGGATACACATGAGTAGGACACTTTAAGGCCTCTCGGTCCTCTACTCTCCTCCCACTGATCTCCTCAGATATCCTCTCTTGATCTCCTCTCCTCTATGTTGATCTCTACTTCTCTCCCTTGATTTCATACAGTATGTTGATCTCCTTTGTGTTGCTCTCCTATCATTTCCCTTGATCACCTCTCCTTTCCACTCCTCTCCTTTCTATTCATTTTGATATCCTTTTTTTTATCTGCTTTAAACTCTTCTTTGCTCCGCTGTTAATTTCCCAAAACAGCAATTCTCTTGGCAATTTATAACCGTTTTTCATTAATGTGTTTTTGTACAATCTGCTTTCGCTCTATTGAGGGTTAGGTTTAGGATGGGGATGGGGTGGACCTTCATGAATTGTTTTTTAGTCAAAAATTTTGCTAATCAAAGTGAATGTTTTAATTTGGAAATCTCCTAGATCATGCTGGCTGTGATTTCCTCCCCTTTAATCTCTTTACATCATGTCTTTACATCTCTTCTCACTAGATCTCCTCCTATATATGTTGACTTTCTTTCATTCATGTCTATGTTGATCTCTCAACACATTCTCATCCCAAGACGTCATCTAATTGACGCTTTTGACCATACGTCAACATCCGACATCTTAGGGTACCCTTTAACGTCAGTTAGATGACGATCCTAGGGCGTCATCAACTGATGCTTTACTTTTAGGCCGTGTGTCCACCAAAGCGTTTTTAGCTCTGCTGAAGACGCCGTGCTTTGGGCGCTTGAGAGCGTTTTGGCAGCGCAGTGTTTTTTCCGTTGAGACGTTTCGTTGCTATGATACAGAATATCCGCAGCAGTTTGAATGTTGTGACAGTTGGTCGGTGTGGTATTAGTCCCGCCCCTCCTCCACTGTGATTGGACGGCTGGGTAAAAAGTGACAGTGATGAGCGCTGTGTTTTATCCAAAGTTGAACATTTTTCAACTCCCAGCGACCAGTAAAAACGCCAGGCGCTCGGCGCTTCAGCGTGAAAAAAACGTTCAGCGCCTCGGTACGCTCAAGGCGTTTAAAAAACGCGGCACTCCCATTGAAAACAATTGAAAACATACGCCAGGCGCGTGAAAAAAACGCTTAGAGGGGCGTCACCAGCGGATGTCGCGGGTAGACCTAAAACTAATCAGAACGATGAAGGAAAGGACGTTTGCAGAGCGGCGTCCGGCGGAGAAACATCTCCGAGTGTTGTTCTTCTCGGTTTTTAACAAAAAGGAAACATTCAAATCGCCTAAAACAGACGCAATAGCTGATTCGAGCGAGTGATGTTCGACGGCAGCATCCATCTTTCCTTCTAATTTCTGTAAGCTCTCAGTTCCAAACAAGCTCAACACACAACAAAAACACTTACAGTACATGGAGGATAGTGTATGCATTACACACACTCTTACAGAACACAGGACATTTTTAAAAAAATGGATGTGAGAAAATCATGGCTTGTGTGCCATTTAGAATTGAAGTCCAGTACAATTTCTCAATTTGAATTGAGATGGCAAACGAGATGCAGAATTGCATTGAAATTTTAATATATGGAAGTGGAATAAATTCATGTGACAAAGTTTTTTTAAAGGGATAGTTCACCCAAAAATGAAGATTAGCCCATGATTTACTCACCCTCAAGTCATCCTAGGTGGATTTGACATCGAATACAATCAGAGTTACATTAAAACATTTCCTGGCTCTTCCAAGCTTTGTGATGGCAGTCAATGGTTGACGCTCTACGCAAGTCGACTTACACCAACACTTGACGATGTTTGACTAGGGATATAGGAGTATAGCGTAAGCTTTGACAACTCTCTCGGTTCAAACAAACAGGGCTGGGCAACAAACTCAAGCTCCTCCTACATTTCTCTTTAAAAATTGTCGTTTTAGACTCCTAATTCATGACTGGTGTTTTGCTCTAGGTCAAGTGTTCAAGTGTTACTCTTCCACTGTAAATCGATGCGTACATACATCTGCCAGAAGCTGGTTATTTGAGATAAAGTTTTAAATATGGATATTTTTCTTACACAAACTCATCGCTTAATTTCAAAAGGCTTTTTTAACCTCCAGAGCTGTGTGGAGCACTTTTATCATGGGTGGATGCACTTCACTTTCATTATAAAGCTTGGAAGAGCCAGGGTTTTTTTTGAATATAACTCCGATTGTATTTGTCTGAAAGAATGTCTTATGCACCTAGGATGACTTGAGGGTGACTACAGTCATGGGCCAATTTAAATTTGTGGGTGAACTATCCCTTTAAGATTGACTTTTGATGTTCTATGGAAAAGTTTTGAAAGAATAATTGGATGGATGGATAAATGGATAAACGAATGAACAGATAGTTAGATAGACAGAGAGACAGAGATTGATGGAAGAATAGATTTTAATTTATTTAAAGGATAGCCCCTTGAGATGTAACATAAGGGGCTTCTAGGATAGATGGATAGATAGATAGATAGATAGATAGATAGATAGATAGATAGATAGATAGATAGATAGATAGATAGATAGATAGATAGATAGATAGATAGATAGATAGATAGATAGATGGATAGATAGATGGATGGATGGATGGATGGATGGATGGATGGATGGATGGATGGATGGATGGATGGATGGATGGATGGGTGGGTGGGTGGGTGGGTGGGTGGGTGGATCATCTCAAACTACATGCAACAAAAAGATCTGCATTGCATGACATTTGTAGCTGTGTGTACTGTTTGTAGTGTGGGCCGGTTGACATTCTGACCTCTTTAGTTTCTCCTTCACTGCTATGTGTTGGTCACCTTAGGCAGTTTATACACTCACACATCAGCCTTTCCCTGGTGTCTTTGGATCTGGGACTGCCAGATATGAGAGCAAATTGTGTGCATGAGTGTCTGCAATAAAAAAATTAGCAACTGTGGTGTGCGTGTACATGTTTTTCTATCCCAGTGGGGACTTAAACCAGAACGCACACAGACTCATGTGGACTCGTATCAATATGGGGACCTACAATGACGTCCCCAATGACGTAACATTTTGAAAATGTTAAAATGCAGAAAGTTTTGTGTGATGGGTAGGGTTTGTGTAGGGGAGTTACGTCTATGGAGAGTCCCCACAAAGATGGCGAACCCGTGTGTGTGTGTGGGGGTCCGCTCTAGACAGTGGGCCGTACCTCTGCTCTGCACGAGTGGCTGCTGAGAGTGACCGGGCGCTCCCTGGAGAGGTGAGGTGTTTAAAACAGGGGACTTGTGACTGGAGCACTGCCCTGCTTGATCTCCCAATGGCACAACACCAGCGCCTCAAGTAGTTCCACTTTGAGCTTGATGACACTCAAGCTAAACACACACACACAGAAGGAAAATGAAGGAAGGGCAAGGAGAAGAGGTGGGTTGGCAACAATGCTGGGACTTGAATGCTGATGCACAAGTTATGCTCTTCCTACAGAACTCAAGTAGCTGTGAATCAGAGCAGTGTGTTTGAATGGCGCGCGTGAGCCGCTGAGATTCCAGTGCAAAGGTAGCTGAAAATCTAGAGGTCAGAGTGTGGGATTGTGTTTGAATTGTCTGCATTCTTGCATTTCTTTGGCTACGTCTATTTTGCTGGATACATTTTAAAAGGGCGTTTTTGTTTCAAAATGCTTTCCATCCATGCTAGCATTTTCCACAAGCGTCATCGGTTTCACTGTTCACTCTACAATCCGAAAACGGGACTTTCATTTTCGAATCTTCAAAAAGGTCAGTTTTCGCAGGACAAAAACGCAGTCTTAATGTGGACGGAAGGCCAAAACATGATGCGTGTTCAAATGTGTAGACATAGCCTTAGATTGATTCTCCTAGAGGTGTGTATAGGTGTGTGTGTGCCTACTTATCTGTACCCCAAATAAACTCCCTTTAGGGGCATTCTCATTTGTAAAACTGGTTTGAAAATGAAGTAAAATGAAATTAAAGTTTTAAATTAAAGTTTTTTAATAATGTAAAAATGCTGAAAGTTTTGTGTGAGGGGTAAGGGGTTAATGTAAGGGGATAGAATATACAGGTTGTACGGTATAAAAACCATTACGCCTATGGATTGACCCCATTTAGATAGCTACAGTAAGTAAACATGTGTGTGTTAGTCTCAGACAGAATTAGTGTTTTTCTCGGTGTGAGTAGTTTTGATGCAAATATTGTTGCCAATTAGTGTCGTTTTTGTCGTGTTAGAATGCTCACATGCATCAAGTGGTTCATGAGGTTATTGAACAATAAAAAATCTGAATACATAGCAGAAAACACACTTGTAAAGTTCATTCATGCACAGTGTAATGGGGGCAATTAGTGAAAAATGGTTAAATGAGCCTTCAGAATGGTGCTTTCAAATATAACTATCTCCCCAATCTTTGTTTTTGTGGATCATTCACACTGACCCTATAACACATAACATAATCTATCCGCCTTTTTTTGTCTGGTTGGTTTTCATGTTTGAATGTTCATGTTTTTGAAATTTTTTAGGGTTTAGAGTTTCATCATTTAACTTTAAATGAGTTTTAAGGTCTAAGAAATAAATGTTTTGCTTCTTTTTCTGAGAAGTAGGAATCTTGAATCCCATTTCCAGACAAATGACCCAAAATAGGCCAGTGACGTCTTTTGCTGAGTGAACAGAAAGTTCAACATACACAGCAAAATAAATGTCGCTTCGTCACAGGAAGTATGAAGGGGTTCATAGTGATGCATTGTTTCGATTTTAAAGGCTTGTTGCAGCAAAAAATGAGTGCTGTAAATGCAGGCTTGGTGTGAGTGGCCTTTAAACTGTGTGTGTGTGTGTGTGTACTGGCATGTTGGAGAACAGCAGTGGGCATCAGGCGTGGGAGAAACAGAGGTAGAGAGAGCGGGAGGGGGGAACTGGACAACAGCTTTCACAGAACAGAGACTCATTCACCCGCCGTCCCACCGCTGAGGCCGCAGGGGCACAGGAAGTCATGTTAGATTTGCATCCACATCAGGTTGGCTTCTCTCTCCATAATTGTCCGTCCATTCATTTGTGTGATATTGTGAGTGGACGCAGCAGATGTTACTGGGGGGTCGGGGTGGAGGGGTTTATTGGTTTGTTGGGGGGGTGCAGTGGACAGCTGGCCCTTGTCTGTCCACACCAGACTTTGTCTGGACAGTGAACGACAGACAGGGAGAGAGAAAGACAGAGGCAAGGGTTGGGGGAAAGAAAAGAAAAGAGAGAGAGATGGATTGTGGCAGGGTCTGCTCATGGCTTAAACATGGATTGACGGGATGGATGATGCTGCAACTGGTGGTAACAAGATCTCAGTTCCTTCACTACACATGGCATGCATCTAATCCCAAAGTTTTCCTCGTCCCTTCATACTTCTTTCCCATAGGAAAGAAATATCAAAAATGCACTATTTAATATTTTTAGACAGCATTGAGATTAATGGAGAGCAAATATGTTTCTCCTAATAAAAAGGCTGCCATTTTTCTGTTTCAAACTTTTTTGTCATATTTTGTATACCCTTGCATTATTGAAGACTCAAAATTGTAATTTATTCCTGTGATCAAAGCTGAACATTACTCCAGTCTTCAGTGTCACATGACCCTTCAGAAATCATTCTAATATCATGATCTGCTGCTTAAGACACATTTCTTATTATTATCACTGTTGAAAACAGTTGTGCTGCTTTATATTTTTTGTGGAAATTTTAGGACTCTTGATTAGGGATGGGCAACGATTAATCGTGATTAATCGCATCCAAAATAAAAGTTTGTGTTTACATGATATATGTGTGTGTGGTGTGTATAATTATTTTGTATATATAAATACCCACACATGGATGTATATATTTAAGAAAAATGTGTTATTAATATATCAAATATTTATATGTTTACATAATATTAATTATGTATAAATATATATAAAGGATATACATGCAAATATTTCTTAAATATATACATGCATGTGTGTGTATTTATATATACAAAATAATTACACACACCACACACACATACATTACGTAAACACAAACTTTTTTTTTTGGATGCAATTAATCGCGATTTATCGTTGCCCATCCCTACTCTTGATAAACAAAGTTCAAAAGAGCAGCTTTTATTTGAAGCAGAAATATTTTGGAACAGTATACATTTCTGTGATTTATGATCTACAGTATTAATGTTTTTATAATGTCTCCTTGCTGAATACAAGTATATATTTTTTCCTCAAAATTTTAAGTGCACTAGTTTGAGAAATTGTAGAATCTGTTATTCAATTTATAATTTAGACTTAATTGGGTGAAAATTGAAAGTGGAGTTGTTGTGGAGGAGTGTAAGCTAAGTGAAAAAGAGCACTGTTCTGTTCTGCCTCATAATTATTCCGCTTGCTTTCTTTAGCCACTCAATGTGCTAAGCCAATAATTAAACACAAATATATTAATAAATTTGACTTATTTTAATATTCTTAACACTGTTTGTGTGTGTGTGTCCAATACCAAAGCCTATGAGCTTAATACTCTTATGATATGTCAACAGTTGTCTCATTTGTGCCTGTTTTTATTTCTTCTGAGGACAAAGTTTATACTTCAATATAACAGAGAACTCCAATAAGTATATTACTGCTATAAACAATAATATTTTTTTTGCTTTTCCAGTACAAATATATATATATATATATGAAGAGTTCAGATGCAAAAGCCTCTAAGTGCCATTTGAAATTTTCTTCTAAAATGATCGTTTTTATCAAGCTTGTATATTTAAGTTCAGTGATTTCACTTAAATGGCAATGAAGATTACCTATTAATTGTTATTTAAGTGAAATTACTGAACTTAAATATACAAGCTTGATAAAAATGGTCATTTTAGAAGAAAATTTCAAATGGCATTGTTTCAATGGCACAAAATGGCATAGAGGGTTTTGCATCTGAACTCTTCATATATATATATATACATGTGTATATATATGTGTGTGTTTGCATCTGAGGAAAAATGCTTACCCAACCTTAATAGTAACTGCAGAGCTTTTACCCCCATTTTACTGTATGTAGGACACTGATGCAGCAATAAGCCCATTAAATATTTACATCCCTCATCCCTTTGTGTCGGCTTTGTCGTCTGGCTTTCTCTCGTTCCATTGTTTGAGCCGTTTTCCTTTCTTTCCCTGTGTTAGGGTGTATTATTTAAAAAAAAAAAAAAGAAAGAAAACCTGGGCAGGCTGCCCTACTGAGTGGAGCATTTTATCTGTTAAACCGCGAGGCATATCACAATCTGAACGCTGGCTGAGGTCCTATCAGACGGAGCTGAGAGCAGGCGAGATGAGATGGAGAGGATGTGAGCCTCTGGCCATCTTAAGAGAAACTTAAGCTTGCACACACACCTCTTGAGAATTAATCTGTGTTCAGCTGTCCTATCAGACTTGGCACGGAGACAGTAATAGTTGTTAAAGTTATCTCAGCACCTCTTCCCCTGGCTCCTATTTCATGTCAGCCTCTCAGATCTCTTCTTTTTCTCATCAGAAGTTAGCTTTTAGTTGGCTTTTTACTACTATTGTGTATCAGGAATTGTTTTAAGTGCCTACAGATGCTAATTACGCCAAAGTCACGGACTAGCGGTTAGCGCACATCCTCCAAATTGCAAACAACGTGAGCTTGGTTGTGTTCGGAATGGAATACTGGTGTAATGCTTCTCATCTGGCGGGTCATGACCCAAAAATTGTCTGCAATTTTTCTGCAAAATTGTGTGCAACTTTGTTTACACATACACATACACACACACACATACACATACCCACACTCACACCCACTCACATACACACTTAGATCAAACACTTAAATCACTCTTGTCACTACTGGAATTATGGATTTACAAGATTGCCCACTACTGCACTATGTTGGCCTGTTTGTATGTATGTCTGATTGTTAAATAATAAAAAAAAAAATTGTCTGCAAGTCTGTATTGAGTGTTGTGGACAGCAGGGAGAAAGTGCTAATTCTAAAATGCTAAATGCAAATAATAAAGTGCAACTAACCGTAGGGTTATTAGCTTTTTAAAGCATCCAATATCTTTTGTTGTTAGCATCAAAGGCACTTATCTATCTATCTATCTATCTAGCATCTATCTATCTATCTATCTATCTAGCATCTATCTATCTATCTATCTATCTAACTATCTAGCATCTATCTATCTATCTATCTATCTATCTATCTATCTATCTAACTATCTAGCATCTATCTATCTATCTATCTATCTATCTATCTATCTATCTATCTATCTATCTATCTATCTATCTATCTATCTATCTATCTATCTATCTATCTATCTATCTATCTGTCTGTCTGTCTGTCTGTCTGTCTGTCTGTCTGTCTGTCCCGTCCGTCCATCCATCCATCTTTTGTTAATACTTAGTTTGTCTTAGTACTTAAGATGTCTTAAATCATGACAAAGGGAATCTATCTATCATCCATCCATCCATCCATCCATCCATCCATCCATCCATCCATCCATCTATCCATCTATCTATCTATCTATCTATCTATCTATCTATCTATCTATCTATCTATCTATCTATCTATCTATCATCCACCCCTCTCTATCTATTCTAGAACCCCCTTATGTTACATCTCAAGGTTACTATCCTTTAAATAAATTAAAATCTATTCATCCATCAATCTGTCTGTCTCTCTGTCTATCTAACTATCTGTTCATTCATTTACCCATTTATCCATCCATCCAATTATTCCATATACATATATATGTATATGGATATACATGTCCATATACATATATATCCATCCACATATTTCCCATACACTAGAAGTCAATGTTGTCAAACGTTCTTTAAATTATCTTCATTTATGATACACAGGAGAAAGAAAGTCATTCGGGTTTGGAACAACATGAGTGTGAGTAAATGATGAAATAATTAAAAATGTTGATGAGCTATCCCTGTAATATTAAATTTTCATAAAAGCTATTAGCCTTAATTAGCCTTAGTAATAAATAAATAAACCTTTTATCTTTGGAATACAGCAAATTCATATACTGCACACAGCATAACGCATATACTTAAAATACACATTTTAATACATAATTAAAATAGAACTGGATGTTTGCTAATTGCAACATAGAAAATTATTTTGATCTTTTTGATTTTGAAAATTCTTCCTCCTGTAATTCAGTATCACTTAAAAAATAAGTCCAAACATTTTAAAAGATGCAAATCTCTCTCACACACAGACAAACACGCACATACGCATTTTCCGGGCTCTCGTCACAGGCGTCCAGCGATCGGTCATACGAGTTTTCACATGATCTTCCGAACAACAACAACCTTATTAAGAAAGAGGGGCATGTGAGGGAAAATGAAAGCAGAGTACATGCAGAAAACCCAAATCACCCTGAAGTCATCTAAGCTATCTCTGTGTTTCTCACTTGGATTTGTTTTTAGTGCTGTGATGTTTCAGAGGGTTGCCAGGCCCAGATGTGTTCAGTCGAAATGAAAACACAGTTAAGCCTCAGTCACAGGTCTGCTGCTGCAAGACTGCAACAATTAGCCCAGTGTTTCTGCCTCCGCAGTGCCTGCAGACCAGCAGCCAGCACAGCAGTCTCTCTCTCTCTTTTCCTCACCACTCTTTCCTCCGTACCCTGAAACCACCTTTTTACACATCTCTCTAAACACACTTTTGAACGTGCTCTTCCTCCAGGGCATCGCTGTCACTTCGTTTTACAAAATAGTGTGAAAAGTAAAAACACGGTGGTGGTTGGGGGTTGATTTTATTTTTATTTTGCTGTTTTAAAAGTCAATGAGCTGAATAAATTAGGGCCCTGTGATTCGCGGAAAATGATGACAGAATTGCAGAATCCAGTCATGACAATCTACAATATAATCCGGTATGTTACAAAATTTGGCCAATTTCAGGAAGCTTAAATCAAAATTATGTCTGTACAATGAATCGGATTGCATGTGATCGTGTCTTGTGAATACTAAACCAAAAAAATACTGCTATTGAAATATTGTATTAAATGTTTGAATTTTTACAATAAACCTGTGTTGTTTAATTTTTTTTTATTTGATTACATTAATTTGTTAATATTTTATTACATTTATTTTTATTTAAAATGTTTAAAAATTAACAATAAAAAATGCTTAAATCCAGAAAAAAATTAAACATAAACAGAATGTTTTAAAAAAAAATTATACATTTTAAAACATTTATTATTACGAATGTCAAAAAAGCATTAAATTGCTAACGTTTTTTTTTATTATTATTTAATTGATTAGCATGTTTTTTTTTTTTGGTTTTTTTGGGGGGGGGGTTTTGACGACCAAATTTAATTTAATTATTAAAATGGAATTCAGAAATATTTACAGAAAAAACAATGGAATCCAGAAAAATTTAAATGGCATTTTGTAAAAAACAAACAAAAAAAACAACTGATTTCAATAGGGCCCTGTACACTGTAAAAAAATATTTTCAAGATTTGTTATTGAACATTTTCTCTTTTGTCAAATCAACTTAAATAATTTATTTAGTTCAGATAACTTATTATTTTGAGTTTCTTTGTGTTAACTCACTTTATCCATTTCAATCAACTTAAAATTTTAAGGCAACCAGGTTACTTAATTTTTTAAGTTAAACCAGCAATATTTTTTTACAGTGTAGTACTGACAGATTTTTCATTTTTGGGTGCACTGTCTCTTTAAGGTTAGAAAGCTTATAATTATAACTGTAAGGGAATTATCATTCAGTGTTGTCTTTACTTCAGGAGTTTATTACAGCTGGCTCAGAGGAACGTTATGATAAAGCTCCAGATCTGACACAGGAGCACTCCTTCACACAAAGACACTGTTCACACATTTATCTTCAGACTGTTTCCCTGTGAAAAACAGAGCATGACTATTTGAAGGAAAGGAACAGAACTGGTTTAAGGCGATGAAGTGGGGTGCCTCTGTTCTGATTGGACCTGGTTTGCTCTCATATTGCATCGAGGAAAAGAAAATGTGTCACATGAACACTGATTCGGTCCCATATGGAATAGATTAGATAATACACCTCCCTCTTCCCTCTTTCCCCCTCTTTCCACAGAGACGGATGAAAACAGTTTGTTTTGTTGTGTGTTTGTGACATTTGACCTTTACTGGAGCCTGAGCTCGGAACTACATCTGATCTGCCATGTTCATTGTTAACATATCTACAGTTTATCCTTACTTGTTTCATTAAAGGTGTAGTTCACTTTTAAAAAAAACGTTGTTGATAATTTACACACCCCTATATCATTCAAGATGTCCATGTCTTTCTTTCTTCAGTCGAAAATAGATTACGGTGTTTGATGAAAACATTCCAGGATTTTCTCCATATAATGGACTTCAATGGGAACCAAACGGTTCAAGCTCCAAATGAGAATTTCTTTTTTTTTTTTTTAAACATTTGTTTATTGTTTTTTTCAGCGACATATCAAAATAAAGTGATAACAATTCGAGAATCATAACAGTGTCAAGTACAACTTACAAGAAAGGAAAAACAAAGACACACAAAAAAAAAAAAAAAACACAAAATGATCACCCACTGCTAAATAAAAGCTTAATATACTCGCTTACAGAGAGAGAGAAAAAAAAGAATAAATGAAAAAACATCCCAGCATGCTACTAAATCACATTGAAAAAAAAAAAATAATAATATATAAATAAAAAAAAATAAAAAAATTACATCTAAATGAGAATTTCAGTGCAGCTTCAAAGGGCATTAAACGACAGCAGACGATGAATAAGGGTCTTATCAAGCGAAACGATCGGTCATTTAAAACATAAATAACAAAGTTTAAGTTTTATAAACACAAATGCTCGCCTTGCTTTGTTCTGTGATGCGCGTTCGTGACTCTCCTGTTCGATCTTTTTTCGAGTCATGACTTGAAGGGTCCTAAATTAGACGCTTATTCATCGTCTGTTGTCATTTTCTGGTGTGCCTTTGAAGCTGCACTGAAACTCTCATTTGGACCTTGAACCATTTGGTTCCCATTGAAGTCCATTATATGGAGAAAATCCTGGATTGTTTTCATCAAAAACCTTAATTTCTTTTCGACTGAATAAAGAAAGACGTGGACATCTTGGATGACATGGGGGTGAGTAAATTATCTGCAAAAGTTTTTTTTAAAAGTGAACTACTCCTTTAATGTGACGGCTTATATTCAATGGTATGGAAATAAAACAACAAATTTACTGACTTTTTGCAACTTTTTATAACGGTAAAAAAAAACGGTAAAGCTTTCACCTGCTCAGTGTGAAAGTGTCTCCAGTGTTGTATACAGCAGAGGCCCAGTTCCCTGAAAACATGAGGGACACTGCCAGTTCAGACACATCTGGAGTGAAGCTGAATCTTTTTAGTGAATAGAGCAAGGGGGCTTTGCCAGCACTCTCCCCTCACCTCTGTAGTCTGGACCGGGGTTAGGTCAGGTTTAGTGCGGTAATTACTAGAGCTTCATCCAGCCCCCCCGGGGACCAGATTTGGGAGTGTTTGGGCAGTCATGTTTTCTTTGTGTGGCGGAGTCCTGCTATCACATTACTGCACACATGCTGATGCAGCGGTGCCACATAACCCCCCATCCCCCTCTTTCCCTCAGGACCGCCACAAAACGCCCGCTATACCTCGTTACAGTTCGGTTACAGAACCGACTGTTTGCTCTAACTCTCTTAATCAGGAGAATTAGCATTAGCATTTCCTTTTTTACCCTTCGTAACAGACTAAATTTGCCACAGATCAAACGATCTGACTGCAACTCTCTCACGCTTGTGATGAATTTTTGATCAGTGGGCATAACCTGCGTGAGGCCGTTACACCGGCCGAGGCACATGAAATATGAAGTCGGACTCGGAGGCATTGGAAAAGTCTAAAAAAAACGGTTGAAAACAGGAAATATTTCTATGGGCTTCTTTTATTTTTCCTCCCTGTAGAAAGACTCTCATTGACGCTTTAGGAAATTGCTCCTCTGAGGTAGGCCTATACGAGAAACTGTATTATGTGAGTATTTCAAGGGGGAGCCTGTAAAGTCAACAGGCGCTGCCGTCGTACATGATGATTTTTGTTATAATCCTGCTTTTATTGGTGGGAGTAGCGAGGGGCGGGTGCTCTGTAGTCATAAATGCACAATTCATGTTCACACAAAAGCTGAACTGTACTCGCTGATACCGTACTGTCTGTTTCTGCCTGCCAGACACACATGCTGCTGGAAAAGTGGTTGTGGTTGTGTAATGTACACAGTACAAGCCATATGAGAGGGCGCGTATGAGTGTGTGTGTGTGTGTGTGTGTGTTTTCAGTCAGCAGAACAGTATATGTGAATATATGAGTGGGGGGTCTTTTATGACCTGCTGGTGTTTGAATAACTTATTCACAGTTGATCTGGAGTTTCTGTCCGGATTTTTCTACAGTAATATATAAAAATAAAAATAAAACGTAATGTGGTTTAGCCAAGTAGTTCATGTTCATGAACTCAACCAATCAGCTTTTAGGATTAGGTTGGTACTTGGACAATCAAATTTAATGGTAGTTAATTGTAATTTTCTTTTCTTTTATGCAATTGATATTTTATTGAATAAATGTTTTGTTTTCTTTGTTTTGTATTTTATATCATTTTAATATATTGATATAATACGTTTAATATAATAATTTTTTTTTAGCCCCTTAATTCATTGTACTTGATCATAATGCAATAATGAGATATTTTAATTTTTTTGGGTAAACCAATCAGGCAGCACATTTAATAGTTGTATGAATGTATTATTATTAAGCATGGTTATTGGTTATTTTATTTTGTACTAACAATACTTTATTTAATATTTGATTTTTGTGCTAAATATACTATTTATAATTTACAATAATATTTTTTATAATTCTAATATAATAATTTTATTTTATATTTATTTATATGTTATTTTTAAATATTACATATTTGCTCCTTTTTGGAGCCATCAGTTTGACCTGTTAATTTATTGTCGTTGATCCCAAGATAAAAATATTTATATTATTATCCATTTTTATGGATTTTAGATTTTAGCATTAAGGATTGAAGTGCTTGAGCAACATTTGTATCAACCTATTGTTTCAACCTCAGGTTTTCATGGCCTAATGTGAATAAATCTAGGCTTAAATTCAAAGAGACAAGATAGTCTGTGCATGACCTGATGGTTTATTCTTATTTAAAACGAGGTGATATGAACATTATGGCTAAACACTCCCCCATGTAATGTATGTTTCATTCATACTCAAAGCCGGAGGGAAAATCCAAGAAATCTCTTATATGGACAAAGGCATCCAGCTATAGTTGTAGATGAATAAAAAGCAGAAAACTTTTGACTGATGAAACATGAAGACAATAAATTTCTACAATATAAGATTTTTTTTTTCAAGCCATCTCTGGGTATTTTTATAACAATAAAGTAAATGAATAATGCAATTCTAATTGCCTTAATTACAGTAAACAAGCTATTAAAAATATGTTCTGTGATTTAAAAAAAATCTTTTTTTATATATAAAATCCATGATGCACACCTGTTTGCTGTACATAAACCTAATCATAAAATTGACATTATGACAATATAGGGGGGAAAAAACAAGAGAAGAAAAAATGTCGCCTGTCGCCCCTACTTCTGAAATCATGGCTACGCCTCTGACAATAATTAATAGCTATTAGTATTGCTTTGCTAGGAATGTTGTTCCAGAAGAACTGAACAAAATTTTGAGCCAGGATCATAAATCACATCATTCAAGCACTCAAAATGCTCAAAGAGAAGCCAGCTTCTAATCCATCTAGTTAACCAGTGAGGTTTATTGCAAATAGCCTGGCTGATTTTGAAGATGGAGGTCCATTCCGCCATATGAATATCAATAACGCTTTTAATTCCAACAGATCAACAGAGATTCCTTTGACCTGCCGAGGTGGACATTTAAAGACCGCACAAATCTGAAGTTAAAACGCACACGGGGGAGGATTAATAAAATGAAAATGAATCTTTAAGAAGAACACCACACGATGAAATTAAAATAAATGTTTGCCTCCTTTCTCAGATGAAATGAAAAGGCCGCTGCGAAACCATTACCTCTCTGAGTGACGTTTGGAGACTGGAAATGACTCTCAGGTCAATGGCTATTTAGCAAACAAAGATGAATTCTGGCTGAACTTTACAGAAATGAATAATTTGTCCTTTAGGACTATGTGCATGCCTATGGATTCCAGTGACCCTGAATGTACAGCAGATGAAAGTGTGGTATTAATATGAAAGTGCAGTGATGGGTATTGACAATCGTGGACAAAAAATGCTCTTTCAAGAAGTGGCATGTCTGTTTTTGAACAACTGGTGCCATATGAACGCCTGGCATCTGCTGGCATCCTGCAAGCACATTTGCTTGCATATGATATCACATGATATCAGTTGCCTTAAAAGTCACAAGTGTGTCTGGGGCAACAGATATGAGGCGGGTAATTGATTAAATCACATTAAAGCAGATGCATTATGAGAATGAACATCAGATTAGCTGAATCTGAACACTGGGTGGGGTTGGAGTTTATTATGGTGCTTGTTGCAAGGTGATAACAGCTGTCACAGGGCAATTGTGCGAAAACAAGATCTCCGACGACTAGTGAAATATATATAATCCTCAAATGTACTTTAACTAATGAAATGCTTGGATATATAAAGGCCATTTCTAAATTTGCACCTCTGTTTCTGCAGATCAAGAGTGTTTATTTTATCATCTCTAAAAATGTTCTGTAAAAATGTCAGATTCTTGAGATTTTTGCACCTACACAATATATGTATTTCTCAGATCTAACTTTAGAGATGCGAGTAATTGGTTCATATCAGCCTGGTTACTAAGCAATGTGCAATGAAGCCAGACCTCTGTACATTTCACAGTGGGGACCAGAGGCAAAATGTCAGCTTCAGAATCATTTGGATGTCTGACCAGGCCAGCGTTTGAGTAAAAAAAAAAAAAAAAAAAAAAAAAAAAAACACGGACTGTTTAAAATTAGTTTACCCAAAAAATGTTATATTCAAAACATGTGGGACTTTCTTTCTGAATTGAGCTCAAATGCAGAAATGTTCAATAAAATACTAGTCGTTCATTTCCATGGAATTACAATGAATGGTGCCTGGAGTAAAAAAAAAAGTATCAGAACATCAGTCCAAATGATTTGTTATATTCCAAGCCTGGACATATCGTACAATAAACAACCTGAAATGTAACATATTGTCCATTGAGCTTCTGGATCATTGAATTAGTGAGTTCATTTTGATTCATGGATGAATCATTCAGACCAGTTTGATTCACTGCAAAGATCTGACTCCAAAGAACAATTTGTTCAGTTTCACATTATTCTGATGATCCTTTTAAGTAACATCCTCACTGTAAGTAACCTTGCACCTATGTCTAATAAGTTAACGTTATTATAGTTATAGTCAGTAGAATGACTGTTGGAGGAGCATCACAATAAAATGTTAGCAGATATTAAGCAGACAGTCTACTAATACTCTAAGGGGAGTTATTTAACATGTAGTATCAAATGTACTGTAAGTACAGTAAATGCTACATCCCAAATCATGGTATGTTGAAATGAGTGTTTTCAGTCGGAATCTGAAGTGCAGATCGAAGTGCAGAACACCTGATATTGGCCATATTACTGGGATTTTCACTCACAACCATTTCTAGCGTTTACAAAGAATGGTGTGAAAAGGGAAAAACATTCAGTATGCGGCAGTCCTGTGGGTGAATATGCCTTGTTGATGTCAGAGGTCAGAGGAGAATGGGCCGACTGATTCAAGCTGATAGAAGAGCAACTTTGTCTTTGACTGAAATAACCACTCGTTACAACCGAGGTATGCAGCACAGCATTTGTGAAGCCTCAACACACACAACCTTGAGGCGGATGGGCTACAACAGCAGAAGACCCCACCGGGTACCACTCATCTCCACTACAAATAGGAAAAAGAGGCTACAATTTGCAAGAGCTCACCAAAACTGGACAGTTGAAGACTGGAAAAATGTTGCCTGGTCTGATGAGTCTCGATTTCTGTTGAGACATTCAGATGGTAGAGTCAGAATTTGGTGTAAACAGAATGAGAACGTGGATCCATCATGCTTTGTTACCACTGTGCAGGCTGGTGGTGGTGGTGTAATGGTGTGGGGGATGTTTTCTTGGCACACTTTAGGCCCCTTAGTGCCAACTGGGCATCGTTTAAATACCACGGCCTACCTGAGCATTGTTTCTGACCATGTCCTTCCCTTCATGGCCACCATGTACCCATCCTCTGATGGCTACATCCAGCAGGATAATGCACCATGTCACAAAGCTTGAATCATTTCAGATTGGTTTCTTGAACATGACAATTGAGTTCACTGTACTAAAATGGCCCCCACAGTCACCAGATCTTTGGGATGTGGTGGAACGGGAGCTTCGTGCCCTGGATGTGCATCCCACAAATCTCCATCAACTGCAAGATGCTATCTTATCAATGTGGGCCAACATTTCTAAAGAATGCTTTCAGCACCTTGTTGAATCAATGCCTCGTAGAATTAAAGCAGTTCTGAAGGAGAAAGGGGGTCAAAGACAGTATTAGTATGGTGTTCCCAATAATCCTTTAGGTGAGTGTAATACAGTTTTTTTGGAACTCGACAGCCCCAGTCCTCATTTATGTGCATTTGTATTGAAATAACTGACTGTGATATTGTTCAGAAAAATGTCCTTTTATGTTCCAGGGTAAAAAGTGAATGACAAATGAATTAGCATTTTCATTTCCTTTCACATTACCACCCAGGTTCGCAGGTGAAATTTCATCTGGCCTGACATCAATGGTCCCCTCTATCTCGGAACACGGTGAGTTTTGGAATTAGAACATTTTCTCTTTGAACTACCATTGGAGTTCTAATAGAACTTGTGGGCTTAGCTGAATTCTAATGGATTGTGTTATCATCAGAGTGCTCTGTGATGTGAAGCAACTGTTCGAGTGTGTGTGTGTGCTCATTAAAGTGAGCAGACAGCCAGAGACAGGCTGGCTAGGGTGGAACAGAGAGCTGGTAAAGTCCCCTGAGTCCACCCAACATGCCTCCCTCAGCACTTTTCACTGTGCTGCACAATGGAGCAGCCAAAGGGGATTCAACCCAGTTAGTCTCGAACACAGTCCAAATGTGCTCGGAACTTTTCTAGTTGCGTCCCACAAGACATTTGCATAGCGCAACGCGGTAACGTGACTTCAGATTAGCATTGGCCTTGGTTGTAGTCGAAAACACGAATTCTCACTTGCGAATCTGTGATACGTCTCATCATCTTCTGTGATGAGCGAATAATCCATCCCAGGCGACTCCACCCGAGCTGCTCCGAAGAACGAGAAATGGCGCACGGTGCGGATTTATGTTTTTATCTCCGAGTGACTGACTGCACCCTAGTACAATATTTAACAGCATCTCTGCATATTCAAATCTAATTAAACATTATCAGATGGAATTAACATTCTCTCATCAATTTGTAATTGTGCAAATGAATTCTAAACACAATCTTCCCCTTTGAGCCTCTTAATTCTAGGCTTACCTCGCAGAATCATCCCGGAGCGGACACCCAGCTGCGTGTTTGTACGTTTATTTAAGATTTCTGCTGCGAAAATGGCTTTAAAGTGAAATGTGCGTTTAAAAAAAATGGATGTGCCACTCAGGAGAAATTGTGTAGCATGGGCATGTAATTTCCTGCCGGAGCCACAAAGTGTGTAACTCATCTCCTTCCGACGTCTTTTAATGCCTTTCTCAGATGTTAATGAGTTTCGGTACTTTCTGCCAATATTGAAAAATACCACCCACATCTCAAATACATCAGGCCCCTTCCTGCGTACCCGCGTGAAAAAAATCACTACACACTTCAACCGGTTATGTAATGCCAAGTGACAGCTCGTCATTTTAGGAGACCTGGGTTTCTGTCAGACAGCCAACGTAGCGATAAAAACTCGCAGACGAGCGGGGAGATGTATCTGTACACAGCTTCAAACTTCACAATTCCATTTCACCGCTCATAACTTCTTATATGGTTCATCGGCGACGCTATAACTGTTAATTGTATAGTCGAAACTTACCGTAGATGGAACATTTCTCCTGTGTTTTATTAATTGCGAGCGCTGATGGAGTGCGAGTCTGGTGTTTCGGTGCATGAATGAGTGATGAACTAATCCAAAATGACACTTCAAAATGCTGCTGCAAAAACAGAGAGTAAATTGGGCACCTGTGAAACGCAACAGAGCCATTCATCAAGATGTCTCGCGGGGTTAATGAGAGAGGGCAGGAAGGAAGGAAAATAAATAAATAAACCGTTTATTTATCTCCTTGTTACATCTCTTCAAAGATTCGCCTCGTGTGGCAGATGACCTATTCACAGGTGCTGTATGTCAAGATGACAGGAGAGAGTTTCGGTCTGTTAGATCTGCTACACAAAACAATCACAAAGCCGGTTTGGGTTCAATATTTCCCTAAGACCCTAAAACCTTTGGGATGACCTGACTAATTTTGTGGACTGACATGATTTGTAGTGTTTAATGACAGAATGCTGTTTTATTGCAGTTTGTACACAGAAAAACAAAAGCCAATTGGATATGTCAATAGAAATGTAAAGTCAGCACTATGATCTCTCCAATGAATTTGTATTTGGTAAAAATGAAGTGCTGACCTTACAGTTTTGTTTACGAAATGCTACTGGCTTTCTTTTTATGAAATAAATTGCAATTATAACTGCATTTTGTTTTGAAATTATGTATTTTGTACAATACAAAGTTTGGGATAATTTTTTAATACTTTCATTCATCAAGGATGCATTAAATTGATCAAAAGAGACATTAAAGGAGTAGTTCACTTTAAAAAAAAACTTTTGCTGATAATTTACTCACCCCCATGTCATCCAAGATGTCCATGTCATTCTTTCTTCAAAGGTTTTTGATGAAAACATTCCAGGATTTTTCTCCATAAAATGGACTTCAATGGGAACCAAACGGTTCAAGGTCCAAAAGACGGTTTCAGTGCAAACTGAATGAATGAACAAATCTTTTTCCGAGTCAATTCGTTCATTTCATTCGTTGAATGAACCAAATGACTCAAAAAAAGATTTGTTCATTTTGATGAAAGAGTTCGAACAGGAGAGTCACGAACGTGCATCACAAAACAGAGCAACGCGACCATTTGAGCTTATAAAACTTAAAAAAAAAAAAAAAAAATTTAAATGAGCGATTGTTTCGCTTGATTAGACCCTTATTCATCGTCTGGAATCATTTAAAGCCCTTTGAACAGTTTGCAGTTTGCACTGAAACTGTCTTTTGGACCTTGAACCGTTTGGTTCCCATTGAAGTCCATTATATAGAGAAAAATCCTGGAATGTTTCATCAAAAACCTTAATTTCTCTTTCAACTGAAGAAAGAATGACATGGACATCTTGGATGGGGTGAGTAAATTATCAGCTGAATTTTTTTTCAAAGTGAACTACTCCTTTAAATACATTTATATTGTTTCTATTTTAAATAAATGCTGTTCTTTTGAACTTTCTATTCATCAAAGAATTCTTAAAAATGTATCATGTTTTTCACAAAATAATTAAGCAGCATAAATGGTTTTTAGCATTGATTATAATAAGTTTTTTTTTTTTTTCTTGAGCAAAAAATCAGCATATTAGAATGATTTCTGAAGGATCATGTGACTGGAGTAATGATGCTGAAAATTCAGTTATTCAATTATTTTTTGAAAATAAATTAAAATACAAAACAAAAAGTGATTCAAAATTGCAATAATGTGATCAGCCTTGGTGAGTATAAGAGACTCTTTTTCTGAAACAAAACCCAATTTTGAATGGTAAAGCATGTTTTGGTGGTTTTCTTTTTATTTAGATTGGACTGTTCGAGAAAAGACATGAAAATATTGAAGAGGAGAGATGGAAATGGGATGAGGACGGAACCATGAGATGGAGTGCTGTTACAGTACATCATTTTGCTCAAGAATATGGCTCAGACGGACCCTCAAAATTTGTAAGTTCAAGCAAGTCCCAAATACATATTGCTGTCTGACGGACTTAAAGTTGATGTGTGCTTTTGGATGTTAAAATACTTCGCCCAGGAAACCTGTGAGAAAATAGTCACTATTTCTGCAGTCCACTTTGCTGATGCATGTGCCAAAAAATGAGTCATTTCACCTTTAAGAGCTAAGATTGAGTAGTTCGCCCTTACTTGATCCAAGGACCTCATTAAAGAGTTTCATTGCTCTGACATGATTAGATGCCGTTGGCCGGCGTCTCGCAACTGTAGATGCTTTGCAATCCATCATGTTATTTTTCTGCACTTCTACCATCACAGTGCACAAATACCAACTCACAGGGAAAGATAAAGAGAGGAAGAGAGGCAAAGAAAAGCGCACGTCGGATGTTTTGACACGGCATTGTGGGACACTGGTCCTTAGTTTCAGCTTTCACTGAAAAGGGCATCTGTTTCTTTTCAGGTGTTTATAAAGTGTTCACTCAAATGAGAACAAGCTGTTGTTGTGAAAGAGGATCCATCCTCTCCCTTCTGTTGTCAATGTTTGAGGTCATTTGAACTCTCTGTTCTGTGAACGCTACCACAACGCCTTTAGCAAAGATGCTATCATGCTTAATTTTAAATGACCCTTCTTGTTGGCCGTATCTTTAGATGGGATTTGACTTTCTTGGAAAGCCCTCACAGCACTCTCCGTTCCGACATCATGGACGACGTGGTGCCGGTGCAACTTTGTGCATGAATCTTCAAAAAGTTGGGCAGGGCTCCATATGTGTGATCTGAAAGATCTGAGCTAGTTTTTGGTGCAGGATGAAAAGTTGCCAGAACATCTCAGGCGGTTCTTTCATATCCGAACTTATTCAAGCATTCAATGAATTCATCACCGCTTTGGCAGCAAGCGCAGTGCCAGACAGAAGGAATTACCACAGCTGTCCAAAGTATCCGTATCCTGTGAAACCTCCCAGCTTTCGGATGATGCATCAGTGATAGCGAAATTCTCTTCCTTGCATGTGAAATGAGTGGCTTGGTGATTTCAGCATTGGCCAAAGAGTTGTGTGAATAAGGAAGGCTTAATTAGGCCTGTACACGCTGTGCCAGATACTCGCTGTTTACCTAAACCCGAGGACTAAAACAAGTTCTCATCAGCATTCATTCCCTTTGAAAGTGTGTCTCTGCATCAGTATGATGCCAAAAATCTGCAGAAACCCATTCGACATATTAAAGCCTCGATAGGATTTAGCTTCCTTATATCCTGCAGTGGTACGCAGTCCATGATCTTCTTGTTTTCTTCCCAATTTGGGTCTAATTGTGCGGTGCTGAGCATCCCCCCACCCCAAAAGCATATATTCAAGCTTTCTTGTTTTCGTTTAATTGCTCTAGATTAGCTTATTGCAATAGCTCTGCTATCATCTTCCTGCTGTGCTCTAGTGGAAGTCAATTCCAGGCCTGTCATCCAGAACTGAGCGTGTTGGCTCTCTCCCTGAACTGTAGCTGAACCTGGCAGCGTTTCTCTTTCGGCTGCAGGTAAATAGAGTCAGACGACAGGAACGGCTAGCCTATCCACATCACTCCCGGGAGTCAGGCTGCAATGGAAATGCTCTTGTCGCTCTAGATTTATTTAGCTGTTGGGACAAAGTTACCTCTTGAAGTTAAATATGTGCTTTTAAAGGGATACTCCACCGTTTTTCCATTTTAAACTATGTTATCAGGGCCTGAAATTAACACCCGACCACCTGCCAAATGCGGGTGAATTTTGCTATTGGCGGGTAACACTGTCAATCTACCTGCCACATTGGCAGGTAGCCAATGAGAACTGAGTGATTCATTAGGATTTTTACATTTCAACGAAGTCCGCTATTGCGTTGGACTTTAGCTAAAATGTGGCGGCACATTACTGGGGTAAAGAGGCCAGCTGAAACAAAACAAACAGCCAACAAAAAGATGAGGATGAGAAAAACAATCGGCGGCAATGGCAAGGTTCGTGAGCGGCTGATTTATGACAGCGACTGTTGTTTCGTAACGTTCATGCGATCAAAAAAGAAGATGAGGCTCTTTTTCTGACTACGTGTGCGAGTATTAAACTGTTGATGAGATGGGATGAGATAATGTAATGCGTCGCTGTTGTAGGTTAAAGTACAATGACAGTTGCACAGATGTGTGTGCGTGTGCATGTTGGGAGTTGGGAACCGGTGAGAAAATGTCCGGTACCCGGTAATTTTATCAGTAATAACAGTATTAATTTAGTTCATATTTAACCGCTCCTGAACGCTGTAAGCTGTTAAGAGTAAGACCTGTACGTGACTAAATCCGCCATCAACACAGCCGCGTGTGATTTGTTTACGAGCTGCGGTAGGTCTATCTGTTGAGTAGCCTATATTATAGCCTATACTATATACAGTATGTTGTGTGCGTGTGTCTGTCAAAATCAATGAATAAAAAGATTTTTTTTAAATGTATGTTAGAGTTATTATTACTTGACAGCACTTAAATGTGTGTTCTTACAAGTTAAAGAACAATATTGTGAAATTCCCGGGGTTTTTTTTTTTTTTTTTTTTTTACGTTTATGAGGCAAAAAAAAAAATGGCTGGTAAAAAGTCTCTGTGGCAGGTGAATTTTTAAATCCACCTGCCACAGTGGCCGGTGGCCGAAAAAATTAACTTCAGGCCCTGTATGTTATTCCCTTAACTAAGACGAGTTCATACATAGAGTGTAGCTTTCTCGTCTCAATGTGTGCACTTAATTGCTTTGATGCGCGAGACGCTTTGATAGCACTTAGCTTAGCCCAGTTCATTGGCGGAATACCACAGCAAGTGCTTTGGAGCATTTCGACTCGGCATAGTAATATCCTCACTTGTGAAAAGTCCTCACCCTCTCCGGAGTGATGATATTACTGCGCCGAGTCCATAGATATGTAGTCGAAGTGCTTCCAAGCACTTGCTGTGGTAGTCTGCCATACATTATGGTTATCTACTTTACATGTAACGTCACCATTCTTGGTCAAGTTCCACTACTAGTGTAACTGTATTTAAATAGGGAAAACGTGGAGGTGTTTGGTCGCTTCTCTGCTTGGATCCTAATCAATGAACTGGGCTAGTTAAATGCTATCAAAGTGTCTTGCACGTCAGAGTGATTGAGTGCACGCACTGATGAGAGATGGGAATAACATAGTGAAAAAAAGGTACAGTATCCCTTTAAGATCATGTGCGCCCATGCATTTGATAAAAAGCATGCATTTACTGTATGGTGAATGAAGCCAAATGGGATAATGCCAAAAGATGATAATTAATTGAGTTGAGTCTATATACGCAATATGGTTGTGAAAAAAAAAATATATATATACAGTATATGTATATACAGTATATATATATATATATATATAAGTGTCATAATATAAATTGAAATATATATATATATATATATATATATATATATACACAGTATATATAAGCCTTTGTCAAGAATCGTCAAGAATCTGGTGTAGAACTTTAACAAGTGTACACAATTTTGCCCCTTCTTATCTTTCTATGCTGACATTTAATATCACATTTTAAAGAACTACCTGGGCATCTTCATGATTGGTGTGCATGATTTGTGCATTTTAATTCTTTCTCTGTACTTCTCTTATTTTTTTTTATTTTTTTTTGGGGGGGGGGGGTGTGATGGATTTTGGGCAACAGCTTGCATTAAATGTGCTATATAAATAAAAATAAATATTTTTAAAAGTGTAATTGTTTTAGATGTCAGTAATAATAATTTGAAGTGGGATGACATTATTTGAAATGGGAAAACATATTTTTACTAAATTATATTGATCAGCTGATGTATTAAACCCTTGATTATGAACATTGAATAATGTTCATTATAATGTAATTTAAGTTTAATTTTAAAAAAATGCAGTTTTTTATTTATTTTTATTTTTGATACAGTTACCCACAACATGATAGCTAGATACAATTTGTGCATGAGTTTGATCTGATTTGACCTAAAAAGTAAGAAATGTGTACAGAAATGCTTTTAAATGTATTTAGAATTCTTTTTTATTTATCGATATTAGAACAAAAGCTGCTTTTCCACCGTTGGGCCAAACGGTTCCTAATAACCGTAAGGAACGATTCCAGTCATGTTTCCACTTGAACCTGGTTTCAGGTTCAAGTGGAGGCCATCCTCGGCCTAGAATGCGTGTAGTGACGTCACAACTCTGTTACTTGTCTGTTGCCTGGTTACCAGTTTCTCTAGTTGTGGCTCTGTAATCGAATGCTTATCAGTATAGTAGATCTGTGCCTTTGTGTCTTAAAGTGACAACAGCCTAATAAACCTGCTGCTGTCTGTTTTAATTATATTTAATGTTAATAAAACAACAAAGGAAAAAGAGAGAATCATTTACTGCTCCTCACTGTAGAACTTTAGTAACTTTAAAAATAATCAATGATATATGTAAAGTGAAGACTATACACAGGCTATATGCTATATATATATATATATATATATATATGCTATTACTGACTGTTTCAACTCACTGTTGGTTGACAATGAAACTGCTCTGAAAGAACATATTAAGGAGTTTTGGGTAATTTGCACTGCATTCACCTATAGAATGAGTAAATCTAACCTTGTTAGTGAAGTTGTGTGGTCATATACTGTATTTTCACTATCATGACTGTGCATGCTTTCACAACAGTGGTTTGGGCTTAAATTAGAACAAATGAGCAGTAGTAATATATCTATAGCTGTAGCTTTGGGGATGGGACCTCTGGACCCCATCCTAATGAGTGTACACCTTACCTCTTTGTCCTGGCCTAGTTTCCACATTTGTCTGCTTCCTGTGCTATATTCCAAGCTGTGCTTGTTCCACATGACTAATACAACCTTGCTGAAGCAGGAACTGTGAATAGATACAAAGTCGTCTCTCACTCAAAAAGTGATTCTGCGCTTTCGGAGTGCTGAAAGGGTTTGTTTTTATTTTTTACTCAAAAGGCAGCATCTCCTCAAGGTTCAGCGTGTATGAGTAAGACTCATCCTTGTCTATATCTTGATCTGAATTGAGAATAACCCCTGATAATACTACCATCAAGGGCAGAACCTTCACAAAAATAAAGCCAGGTAGAAGCTTTGCACGTAAATCCTTTGCAATGATGCAAGCGACAGGGTTGTTTCACTATGTATTGCTTAATGATATTCCATAAGAAGCATTGGAGCACTAAGAAGGCAAAGGGTACTTGCAATCAAACATCTGCATTTTGCATTCAGGATATTTACAATGCCATTAATTGTGGTCCAGAGGAACAACTTTATGGTCATACTGTAGCATGGGTGTTTGTTACTGGTATCCATATTCCCAGTAGATGATCTATTGAAACATCTCACAATGCAGAAAAACAAATCAAAACCTTTTTTTCTCATATCAAATTAACCTTTTATAGGTTCCCCACGTACTGTGGCCATTGTACATTTCACCGTGTGACTTTGCATTGATGGAGATTGTTGTTGTTATAATATGAAGGGTTTTCTGTTTGGTCTCCTGGGTCCCGCTGTGGACCGCTGTCCATTATCCATTAGATTCGCCTCCCAGAGTAAATCCTCATCCAAACAGATTTTAAATGATATCTATGCCTCCTCCGTTCCCAGAACCTGCACTCAAGGCTTTTATTCGTGAATCTGAAGGGCCTCTGGGGCAGGACGCTTTTATTTAAGTAGCCTGTGTCACTCAGAAATATAATGAAGATTTCCATTATGATTACACTGGAGGAAGCACGGCCCATAATTGAGTGTCTCAACTGCAGTTGTACACGTTTAGTTCGTCTACTCCAGTGAAGCCAGTCCAAATGTTCTAGAAAGACCGCTCCTGATTCAGTCCCTTGACTATACGTGCAGTGTCCACTAGTTGAAGATGAAGTGTAATTGGTTATGTGCTTTTCTAAAAAAATATAGAAAAGAGAGTCTTAAGACAGTGTTAAGAGACATTTGGATACGCTTTTCTTTCATTGCGATGTTTAAATTCACATAATTTAGGTTAATCCTTTGGAGATATTTGCTTTGGCAAAGGCAAGATGCTTATCTCTAAGTATAGTGGAAATTGCGTGGGAGATTGTTAAGCTGAGGATGCAGACAGACTGATTTATTCAAGTGTTAAAATGCTGAGACTGGCCATAATCCATTGAATCTACTAAAATGAGAATATACTGGATTATCCCATGCAGGGCTGTTGTTTTGCTTCCTGTTGCTGCATCTCTAATGTTTTAAACATAACCCCAGACATGCATATATATCGCGTCCGTCCGTATATTTTAATTCTTAACTGTATTTATAGCAAACCGTATATTTCACATATATTGAACCATACAATTTAAACAGATATAAAAAGGATTGGCAAATTTAATATTATTATTATTATAGAATATTATCAGATGTGAAGCACAAATTATGTAATACACTATATATATATGAAGAGTTCAGATGCAAAAGCCTCTAAGTGCCATTTGAAATTTTCTTCTAGAATGATAATTTTTATCAAGCTTGTATATTTAAGTTCAGTGATTTCACTTAAATGGCAATGATAATTACTTATTAATTGTTATTTAAGTGAAATTACTGAACTTAAATATACAAGTTTGATAAAAATCATCATTAAAGAAGAAAATTTCAAATGGCATTTAGAGGCTTTTGCATCTGAACTCTTCATATATATATAATGTAAATTAGTCCAAAACTTTAACAATTGTATTGTAAGATTACATGTTTTATCATGTTAAATCAAATATATATTAAGGTAATATATAATAATATATATTAATAAGGTAACTTAAGTCAAGATTTTGCGGTAACATTTCCTTTTACAGTCCTGTTACCCATGTACATACTATGTAATATTATTATAGTAATTACAATTACTGGGTAAAAACTAGGTACTAACCCGGAACCTACCCCTAACGCATGTAAAAAATAATCATGATTTTAACGGTAAGAGACTGGTTGGTTAAAATTGGTTAACCGAAAGTTTCCGTACTATATACGGTACTATACTCCGTACGTACTATGCAATAACTGTGATATAATTTTACTGTAAAATACAGTTAAATTTACAGTTTTTGAACAACTCAATGTATAATTTACAGTGAAAAAAAACGTTTTGTATTACATTTAATGTTGTTAAATTAATGTTTATTGCATTTTTTTTATTTCATTTGTGTTAGCATGATGTTGTTTAATGTTTGTGTGAATGACACTGTGCCGCTTTTTTATATAAGTTTTAACTTTGTAATGGAAGTCTACTTGTGATGAGCTGATTGCTTATTATTATTATTGCTTATTGATTGGTGGTGGTTGAGGAGATCCCCCCCTTCTATGTGAAGCGCTTTGAGTGTCCAGAAAAGCGCTATATAAATGTAACGAATTATTATTATTATTATTATTATTATTATGTAACTTATCGCTGCTGTGACGATTGTTGGTTGTCAGTGTATTACAATGGTACAAAACAGATTTTCAAAAGGTTGGTAAATCAATAAATAAAGTTAAGTCTGCAAAACAATAGTAAAACGTCCCTACCGTATTTTTAACGGTAGTTCTGGCAACCACAGCTGCTGTTTTTTTTTTTACCAAAATAATTATGTCTTATTTTTTACAATTAGCCGGTACTTTCCAGGTAAGGACACTGTAAGTACACATAAGTACTGTACTGTAAAAGGAAGCATTACCGATTATTTTTACATTATTTTTTGTACCTGTAAAAATGTGTAGCAGTGCTCATAAATAAGTACTTGTGCATAAGTCTGCTTAATTTGTATTTTTTTTACATTTACTATATACAGTAGGCTAGCTTATATGAAAGGTAACTGTAAATGTTAGAAAAAATCATTAAAATAATGTAGTAGGCTACAGCACAGAAGCCCATTAGAGAATGACAAATACTTCACTTCGCCTGATTATGATGATATTCCGGGCCCGTTCCCGTACAGGACAGGGCGATTGGGGCGGAGACCTGTTTGTACTGCTTTTGTGAGCCACCGGTCTGCCTCATCGCTTTCCCGATACCCATCAGGAGGCAGTATATCCTCCAGTGCAGTGTGTGTGTGTGAGTGTGTGTGTGGCGTACTGGAGCTGCGCTTTCCGTCCGCTACCTTTGTCTCTCTCACAGAGCTTCACTTTAGCAGGGCGCGCGGGGTTTAAGTTGCAGAGACGGAGGAGAACCGCTTTGAAGAAGTGGATCTGGACGGGTTTAATACACCCTCCCTCTCTAGAACTACTACAAAGGGAGTGAACGGAGAGAGTTGCGCTGCGTAAACCGACACCGACCATCGCGCCGCTCGCTCGCTCGCTCGCTCCCCTAGACGTCAAAAAAGCAAGCATGCGGGAAAACACAAGGAGCTGAGTCTTTCTTTGGGAAATGTGGATTTTGTTGGGCTCGTTTTGAACTGCTGCTTCTCTGAGACCAAGCGCTGTGTGCGTTTTCGTGCGTTTTTGGACGCGCTGACAGTCCGTGAGCGTTACGCACTGACTCGCCAGAGGTAAGTTTGACGCCTCCAATACAAATACAACTGGATTATTGCAGCGTTCTGTTATTGCAGCGTTCCGTTCTGTTATAATTTGACGTCACAACGTCACGTAATAAGTGCTTTCTGTAAATGTCGTTTATTGTTAAGAGCGATGGGGGTGGAAAGGATACTTGATACCGTCATTAAGTCAGCCCAGTCGTTCAGTCGGCGGAGCTCCAACTGTTGCCATATTGTTTTGATAAGTTTTAAACCCCACGTAAAGATGACTGTATTAAATTTTGTTGTCAGTTTGTGTCACTTTTGCGAAAACGCAGTGCGGTTTTGTTTGGATACGCATTTCAACGTAAAACAAATAAGATACGAACATCTTTATGTGCCAGATTTAAGTGAGTGAACAAACGCTGATTGTTTATTGCATATGTGATGGGATTGTATATTTAAAGCCCAACATCAGCACTTTTTTCTTAATGCAATTACTTACAACGTCCCTGCCACGTTCACAGCGCAATAAAACGCTTCTTTCTGAGGTTGATCATTATTTAGTGTCATGTTTAAGCGATTATGGTATTTTCTGGAAATTATATATAGCCCAAAAGTGATGTTGGATATTGACCACCAGCAGCTGTGACACATCTTACAGAGTGCGTTTTCCTTCGTTTCATATAGACTGGTCGACTGTAATGAAATAAGTGCGCACTGCATACTGGAGATTACAGTAATTACAGCATGAAGTGGACACTGGTGTTTTCATATGGCTGTGTGCTCATTCATGCAAGAAATGGTCAAAGAGACAGTTCAACTAAAAATAAGATATACTGTCATTATGTACTCACCTTTATGTAGCTCCAAGAACTTATGACTTTCTTTCCACTGTGGAACACAAAAAGAGACATTTTGGAGAAACTGTTTTTCCATGCATTGACAATAAAACGTGACTGAAGATTTCAAGTCTAAAACCGCCAACAAAAGTTGTACACATCCCAAATCTTCAGAAGATTTACAGAAATTTAAGTCTATTGAGCTGTTAACAGCAAGTTGATCAATTGAATTCCAGAATCAGATCAGTCTGATTTGTAAACAAATCATTTAGATCAAATTTGTGAATAGAATTGAACATTTTTCACAAGATCTGACTGCAATCAGTTATTTATTCATGAATCGGCACTGTAAAAAAAATATTTTCAAGATTTGTTATCACAACATTTTTTTCTTTTGTCAAATCAACTTAAATAATTTATTTAGTTCAGATAACTTATAATTTTAAGTTCCTGATGATTAAATAAATCTCCTTCATTGTATTAACTTTCTTTTTCCAGTTCAATCAACTTAAAATTTGAAGGCAACCAGGTTACTTAATTTAAGTTAAACCAACAATGTTTTTTTTACTGTGTAGGCAGTTCGTTTCCTTGTGTACTGAATTCATCAATAAACATGAGGATGAATGTGAGGACTTCATTTTTTGTGTGTTTGTCTCACAAACCTATTGTTTTGATGACTTTTATGATACTTTTGTTGTTACCCTTATTTATCATTTATTTCTTCTGCATGGAAAATATCAATCAGGGGGTTTGGATTGATGGTGAGTGAATGATTACTGAATATTCTTATTGTTGTTGGGTGAACAATACCTTTTCATTTATTTGTCAGGGAGAAGTTTATTTGTCATGAGGTTCAAATGATCGTGTCTTAAAGGGTTAGTTCACCCAAAAATGAAAATTCTGTCAGTATTTACTCACCCTCATGTTGTTCCAAACCTCTGTGTGTTTATTTGTTCTGCTGAACACAAAGGAAGATATTCCTACTATGGTAGTCAATGGGGAATGAGATCTGTTTGATTAAAACGTTCTTCCAAATATCTTCCTTTGTGTACAGCAGAACAAATAAACACACAGAGGTTTGGAACAACATGAGGGTGAGTAAATACTGACAGAATTTTCATTTTTGGGTGAACTAACCCTTTAAAGGGATAGTCACCCTCATGTTGTTCCAAACCAAACTTGTATGACATTTTTACCTGCAAAACACAAACAAAAGATATTTTGAAGAATGTTGGTAACCAAACAGTTTTGACCAAAACGTCATACGAGTTTGTTATGAGGGTGAGTAAATTATCGAATTTGAATTTTTTTGGGTGGACCCTCCCAAAAATTTAAATGACAAAAAGTGTATAGGTTGAGAGCAATGGATGTCAATGGGATTTTATAAATTGTGAAATAATGAGGTCAGTGTGTATCATCACATCCTAGAACAATTGATCGTTTATTACAATGGTTCTTCATACAAAGCCTGTAAGCGTAGAGGATACTGGAAGCCTCGAACAAAGCTCTTTATTATTGAGACGTAGGGCTGTCATACGCTCTCGTCATTGTCTGTTAATGAACAGTGGAAGGAGAGGAGAGGAGAGCAGTAACTGTATAAATGTGCTCCATTCATGTTTGTTCCCAGCCTGTCCTGGACAGTGTTCCCGCATTAAATGCAACTGGCAGGGAATAGCTTGCTGGGGGCCCATACACTATCAGCCCAGATGTTCCTCAAACCCATTGAGAGTCAAATTGGGCTCCTGGAGGGAAGATCTTCTCATTGTTGTGTCACAATAGCCTCGCATCCTTCCTTAGTCAATAGTACCTAAAACTGAATCACACACACACACATTGACATGAGGGATTCACAAGGACAGCAAAAGCTATTAGTATTCGGATCATCCAGTCTAGAATCTCTACAATTCACACTTTGATCTCCGACTATTTAAAGACAGCTCAGTTAATGTAAAAAAAGTTCTTCATGTAATAACATCTAAATTAGCCGGTTTGATCCAGTTCAAAGAAACTATTTCTAATGACTGAATAATAGCGGGTTCTCCCATGTAAGAATTTTAAAGCCTCAGATCAGGTAAAAATCTCTAGTCTTTTTTTTTTTTTTCCTTTTTAGCTACATGTTCACATTTACACGGCGTTTTCTTTCAAAAAATAAGTGCTATCCTTGAGCTAAAAAAGCTGTTTGACTCTCTTTAAACCACAATTTGACCTTTTATGCAACTGTATAGATGCATTCATGGTAAAAATGCCAGGAATAAACCATCCACATTAATTGGATCATCACGAACACGGTCACAACTCTCAGTTGAAGTGCATCAAAATCGCATTATAATGTCAACAACATTCGGATTGCACAGAGCCATCACGAGTACCTGAATGGAATTCAAAAGCCTCTTTTCTAAGTCGTCTCGAGCGCTTGCTATCTGCCCCTGCAGGAACTCGTATCACATGAATGAATTATTGGATTACATCAGTGGCATCATGCAGCAAATGTTCTGGCCTTGGGTCTTGTTATAATAGCGTGGTTTTGCGGACACTGTCGTTCAATTAGCGCATGCAGCGCACCGTCATAACCAACGTGACTGTGTCCGTAAACCACCTCTACGCCGAATGAATAGAAATCAATTGGCAACCGTGACGCCTTCAGTCCTCTGGCTTAATGTGAAGCCTGTAGAAGGGTCATGTGTGGTGGCCGTGCCTATTGACGGCGACCCCTTCGACGTTACTCTCTATCAGTGCGCGCTCCTATATGCCATTTCCTCTCTGCCTCTAGTTAGTCTCTCTGTTTTCTGGCCTTCACCTGCAATGGGAGTCTCAGGAGTGATGTGGAAAAGTGGAGCGAGGTCATGCAGCCAAGGCAAGTCCGTGATCCTGAGTGGACGCAGGCGGATGGTGAGACGGGGGAGTGAAAACAGCAGGGGCTGGTGATGGACATCGGTGATGTTTAGATAAGAGGATGTGGAAGAGTGTTTTAAGAGCAGCACTGCAAATATAGAAGAAATTGCGTGTGTTTGGAAGGGCCGCTTGTGTCCATTTGTGTTAAAGGTGGTGCTTTTTTCCACCATCCCCCAGTGTGTTTACACATATTGAAATGGTGTGTGTGTGTGTGTGTGCGCAGCTGTGGGCCAGAGGTGGAGAAACACATCCGCACGGAGCTGCGCCGATATGTGATACAGGATTGACTGTTTTAGAAAAGACAAGTTTCGATAGACAAACATTTGTCATCATTGTGTCATTCTTAACCGCTGAAACTTTCTTCTGCAAGCCGCACTGTAAAAAAAAAAATATTGTTGGTTTAACTTAAAAAATGAAGTAACCTGGTTGCCTTAAAATTTTAAGTTGATTGAACTGGAAAAAGTGAGTTAATACAATGAAGGAGATTGATTTAATCATCAGAAACTCAAAATAGTAAGTTATCTGAACTGAATAAATTATTTAAGTTGATTTGACAAAAGAAAAAAATGTTGTGAGAACAAATCTTGAAAATATTTTTTTTTTACAGTATTATTCGTTTTCGGCAGCGTTCCTTCGCCTCGTTTTTCCTTCTTCCGCCCAGGGGCTCGTTTTCCTGGTGTTGAGATGGATCCATCAGGCCAGTTTTGCGTGTCTTTTATGAGCTGCATATGGAGGCCGCGCAGAGGGGAAAGGTGGAGAGCGTAGGCCCTCTCGTTTGCTTGCAAATGACCAGTATCGACCATCTGCTATTTTAGTGTCCTTCCCCACAGGCTCTTCTAGTGATTTTTTCAAGCTGTGCATTTGTTGTATGTGTATGAGAGGGACTGTATGCGTTTTGTGTTTGCTGGGCTTTTCTTTCAATCCATCCTAAAATTATAGTCGTGTTTTTGTTTTTCGCCATTCAAAGCCTGGCAGCCACAGGTAGGAGCTGAACTGCATTAAACGACCGGTCAATGGTTTCCTTTAGTGTGAGCCAGTTCCAAATGTCCTTTTGGAAATTGTGTTTACAGAAATGTTATTTAGAGGCGCAATCACATGTCTGTGCTTTCGCTTTGAGCAAGTGCAGCTTTTCTCCTCCCTCGCCGCTCGTTTCTGTCTCTCCCTCTCTTCTACTCGTGCGTTCCTAACAGATGTTTGCCCTAATGCATCTCGGGCTCAGGTTGTTTACTGAGCTTACATCTGGTTTGGGTGCTCCATATCCCCCTTTGCCTGGAATTAATGGTTGTTTTTTTTCTCCCCAAAAGCCAAATGTATTTACTTAAGTGGGTTTTTGCACACAATGGAGTTGGAGCGGGGAAATCTCTGGTCTCAGTTAGTTGTTGGTACTCAGTACAGTTCAGGTTGTAATGTGAAAATTGCAGTGTTTTAAACACATCTGAACAAATAAGCAGTTGGGGGCTGTTCAGCCTTTACAATTCACAGTATTAGTGGTGCTAGAATTCAGACAATCGTTTATATGAAGTGTACAACGCGTCCCACACCGTTTGTGTTTAGGGATGCACGATTAATGATGATAAATCAGAAATTGCGGTATGTTTGAGACGTTTATCAAATTGCAAAGACTGTGATTTAATTACATAATAAATGCACTGCGTGTTTCAGAGTGAAGCTTATAATCCGCCGGTGTTTGCAGCGTCTCAGAGCGGATCAGTTCACAGTAAATGCTGCTGGACTAGAAGCTCTAGCTTTTAGTTAAAGAAGTTTTAAAGGGGTGATGAAACTGAGAAATCAAATTTTCCTTGAGCTTTTGACATCTAAGAGGTCATCATATTATAAGAATATCCTGGAAGTTTCAGAACTGAAAATGTCCTTGTTAGTCCAATAAAAGCTTTTATAAACGACTAGTTTGGGAAAGTGGGGAACTATGACGACTAAGAGGATAAAACACCACCCACGCAGAAGAAGATCAACGCCTAGAGGAGACAGTCACTGCATACGCTTCCTCTGGGCTCCAATAGGACTGCATGGATAAACTTTATTTTTAATGACGTTCCAGCTGATGAGGTAAAACATTGTCCGTCTGTTCGCTTCATTTCACTTAGGATTGTTTTGTAAACAAGACTGGATTTGCAGACCGATTAAGAGTAAAGAACGGCGCTGTGGCGTCTATATTGGATCCGACAGGAATGGTGCAACACACGGACTCTGGGTCGAACGTGTATTGGCGAATCATTCCGGTTGCCATTTTACAACATTGGACGTTTCCAAAACAATTTCCCCCAAGTGCATCGACGAGTGAGTTGAAACTCATTATAATATGCAAAACTGTTCTCCACTCACAGCAGTGGGCGTTTACTTCCAAGTCTTTAGAGCGAGACGCCCATAAAAACAGAGCGTTTTTGAGCTAGGCTCAAAACTAGGGTAGAAAATAGCCTATTACCAGTGTTGGGGAAGCTACTCTGAAACTGTAGTTTGACAAGCTACAAGCTACTCGTACGTTAAAGTAGTTAAACTACAGTCAAGCTACCCTTTTGGAAAAGTAGTTAGCTACACTACAAGTTACTATCAAAAAGTAGCTCGCTACATTGAAACTACTTTTGCTTTTTGAACAACATATTATAAATATTATATTACCTATTATTATTATAACGTGTTATGAATTATATATTATAAATAACTGAATAAGTGTCTGATGAATGTTTTAATTAAAATATTTAGTGTTTAAAACAATGCAATACAATTATGATTTCATAGAATATTGTGTTATTACACACAACACTCAAATATCTCAGACTGTTTGTCAAAAGTGCAAAATTGCAACAAATAGCCTACAACATTGCAAGAACAAAATATACATTCAACATAAATTGCATTTAGAACATTTTCTCAAAAATACCGATTGAACTTGGACAAATAAGGCCATAGGTAATTAACGTTAGTTGTTTCTCCATCCTCCAAATCTGCCGTCACCTCTTGCTCCATCATGGATAATCATAATATGTGTGTGTCACTGTCAACCCACTTCTTTACGTCAGTGAACCGTTAGCCGCAAGACGTGTGATTAAACAACAGGTGGCGGTAATGGCAAAAAAAATGAGTTTGTAATCTAACGAGAAGAAGAATATCCTTGCATCGCGCTGATTCGCGCAGGCTCGACAAACGCAATGTACCTTTTCTCGCGCTACACCGCTACTTGCAGCAAAAAGTAGTTAGCTACTGGAAAAGCTACACTGTTTAAAAAGCAACTGAGCTACTGCCAAGCTACTGAAAAATGTAGTTAAGTTAGTAGCGTCGCTACTTGTAGTTAACTACTCCCCAACACTGCCTATTACTTATTCATTTTGATGTTTGGGAATGCAAAAACCAAGCGAACGTCATAAGTTGACCTCAGACAACCATATAATAAAATTTAAAAAGCCAGTTCATGACCCCTTTAAATATGGATATTTTTCTTACAAAAACCCATTCCTTTGCTTCAGAAGGACTTTATTAACCCCCTGGAGTCTATTTGGACTCTGGAGTCTTACTTTTATGATGGATGGATACACTTTTGTGGACATTCACTGCCATTATAAAGCTTGGAAGAGCAATGATATTTTTTTAACTTCGAATGGGTTCGTCTGAAAGAAAATACTGTATATACCAGAATATAAGACGACCCTGATTATAAGACGATATTATACGATAATTTACAGTTAAATATTACTATGGTATTTTGTTTTTATTTAGTATTAATGATATGGGTAATAATAATGCTAACGTTAGTATTAGTATTATTTTATAGCCATATTGATATATAAATTGTAGTAATACATTTTAAATACATTTTAAAATGATTGACGTATTGTGCAGCCCTACAATCGCAATCATAATTTTTTCTCACAAGTTTTTTTTTCTTCTCTGAATCGTGCAGCCGTAACAGACATGTTGTTGAGATGTGCATAACTTTTTTAAAGGTACAAAAAATATAAGTAAATCGTCATTTATTCAACCTTGTGTCATTCAGTTAGATATCAGTGCTTTTTGTCTATAAAGTAAGTGGGATACAAAGTTGTTTCGTTTAAGTAGTTAGATTCTACATTTGTTTTGTTTTTTTTTTCAGTTAGAAACCACTTAGCAACACCCTAGCAATCTTTGCAATTGCATAGCAATGCCCTTTCAACCATGCACAACAGTGTAACAAAACGTTTTGGCCGTGTTCTTCAGAAAATGTTGCAATTTAACTCATTTTGGCATTGCCCTTTAACATAATTCTTTCCCGTGTGACTTGAAAATTGAACTGTTAGCAGCAGGAAGCACCAGAGGAACAAACAGTCAAGCACACTAGCATTCACACACAATAAAAGTGGCTGTGTGTTGCCATTGGGGCAGAAACAGCTCCACAGCTGGGCTCGGGCCCCCTTCCCTCGGGAAGTACGTCCACAAAAATCTCCCCGCACAGGCCCGGACCACCCCAACACCTCTGCCTCCTGGTGTAAGGCGGGTTTCTACAGCTTGATTCCCAAAGCAGATCTCCCCCCAGATGTGCAAGACCCACAGGATGGAGTAACAATAGTGAGGCTGTTGGACCATTAGACCCCGGTGAGGCAGTGTGTGCGAGCGCTTAGCCCCTCACCCTCCCCCCGTCTTCTGCAGGACGACCTTTAACCCTGGTTCGCTACATGCTGCACACCTCCTGCTGCGCCTCTCACACGCAGTCACACTAGCTCTGTCACTCAGAGAGAGAGACTAATGCAGATATAGACTGCATGCTGATGTAAAATAGCAAGAAAGAGAGAGAGATCAAAGGCAAAAACTACTGGGGGAGGATAGATATGCATCTGCAATATTCATATTTGAAACCACTGCGATCATCATATTTAATGTTGTATTCTTAAAGCAATAGTTCAGCCAGAAATGAACAAAATCTGTCATTATTTATTCACCCTCATGTTGTTCCAAACCTGTATGACTTTATTTCTTCCATGGAACGGGATACTTTTATGGTGCTTTTTGTCATTTTGAAGTTTCACAGCCCCAGTCAGACTTATATGGAAAAGAGTGGATATTCCTCATAAAGTCATGTGTTGTGTTTGGAATGACATTAGGGTGAGTAAATAATGACAGCTTTTTTTGTTTGTTTGTTTTTTCGATTTTATTTAAATTATAGTTCAATTTCATTTTATTTTTGTACTTGGAATGTAAACTGAGAAAGAGAGAGAATTTCTTTCCAGACGAGGCGAAAGAGAGAGGAAGATGGAGCAAAGCATGAGAGCGCCCATAAACTCTGGACCTGAGAAACAGAGATAACGGCAAACCAGCAGACAGCAAATACAGCATCAATCTCCTCAGTCACTCCTTCTCTTTCTGCTCCTCTCTCCATCTCTTTTCCCTCCAGTGAGTCTTTTTTCCCTTGGATCCTCATGCTGAGTGCTCCTGTGTGTTTGTAATAGACCCTTTCCACGTGCTGCCTGCTCCTTCTCTCTTTTCCTTTGCCTCTCTCGCTCTCTCTCTCTCACCTCTCCAGCACACATGGAACAGTTTATCTAGGAGCTTATTTTTTTGCGCCTATTAAGCAAAGTTCCTTCTCAGACTCGCACAAAAAAGGCAGCCATGGAGAGAAAAACTCTTTTTATTGTGATTGTATAGCAGAGAGAGAGAAAGAGAGAGAGAGAAACCCCCCCTGGTAAGCCATGGCTCTACCACGCATGAGAAAATCAATAAAGCATCTCTTAAAAAGAGGTTGACGGATAATGGAGAGAGACGGGTGGGAGAAACAGACCGGGTCCCCTGGATACCTTTCTGCCCTTTCTCTTTCCCCTTCATCCCACAAATACACCGTCCACGCTGTGATAGAGCAACACAATTGTATCGCTGCCATATTTTTTTTTGGTTTGTGGCATAGGCTGTCTTGTCAATTGGAATGGGACCAATATAGTTGTCCTGTCAGATCACTACAAGCAATGTCAAGAACATTTTTAATTTCTGGAGATAGCATTCCTATTCTTCTCAATGGCCGTTGTAACCCCCCAAGTCGTAAACTTGGCATATACCGGCAGGATGTGTATACTGTATGATGCTAACAGATTTGGTTTCGAATTGAACACAGGATGGTTCTCTAATGTAAATGTGCATTTCTTTGCGTCTGAATAAAAAAAAAATAAAAAAATATCGACTGTATACATTCGAAAAACCCAACTGTTTGACTCTAGGGGAGTGGTAAAATGAGCCTATATCCAAAAAAAAAGTGGAGTATCCCTTTAAGACTGTATCTGAATCTATGCCTTCCACAGACTGTATATACTGTACTGTATAAATATAAATACATGCAGGGATTGCTATCAGGATGGAAAGATACTTTCACCCAACATAACACCCCAAAAAATCTGGTTCAAATCCCCTAACCCGCCTTTAAGTATGCATGCTAGTTTTCTCTATTTTTACAATTCGATACTTTTTCTGTCACCTAACATTAAAATGTTGTGTTGTCGAAACTTGTGGCTTTTAAATGGATTGATTTTAGTTTTAATTTCACCAACCCTTGCTTGCTATATAGTCTACTTTGTTGATTATAAAAGGTGTGGTCTAGTTTGGTTGGATTGCACCGCTAGCTTGCAGGATAGACTGCATTGTTGATTATTTAAAGCACTCATAATGATTTGACTAATGTGATCAAGTTCTGTTGCATCGCATCGTGCCACAAACTGAAAGAGAGTGCTACGGCAACACAGCGTGACTCTCTCTCTCTCTCTCTCTCTCTCTCTCTCTCTCTCTCTCTCTCTCTCTCTGCCCATCCAGACTTCTGATGCTGTTATTGAATGTGTGTTGATTAAATTCACACAATCCACACACCCCCTCCTCTCCCTCGGGGAGCTTTTATTTAATTAATAACGCAAGCCTACCATTAAAACACTTGCTGTGTGTGTAGGTGTGTGTCTGACAGAGCGAGTCTCATGGCTGTTGTGCTTGTGATCACCGTGTGACGCTGTGTGTGCACTTGTATTGTTGTGGTGGTGGGGTTCCCCACCCGGCGTTAACAAAGCAGTATTGTGTGTGTGGTTATTGTCGTGGGTTAAGCTGTGCTCAGGGCTGTCATGGGTAATCTGAAGCTCTTCACTCCAGTAGTATGTACCTGGAGATGCAGGTATGACTTACATATTAGTGCTGGATTGTATATCACAGATGTGATGTGCATTGACTGAACGCATCATGTGTCCTGGACTATTGATGGAAGGGAAGTGCCGGTGTTTTTGTAGGGATGCTGCTATTTTTAGGAATGCAATAAAATGGTTCATCTATTGATGTTGATAGATAGATCTGTCTGTCTGTCGGTCTGTGTAATCTATCTATCTATCTATCTATCTATCTATCTATCTGTATGTCTGTCTGTCTGTCTGTCTGTCTGTCTATCTATCTATGTTAGAAAATATAGATATAGCTTTGTTTTTGAAAGTATCCAAAATAATAGTATATTATAGTATATCATATAAATAGTATATTAAAATTAAATGAATATGCAAAGCTGAATTTTCGGCATAATAACTCTCTTCGGTGTCACATGGTCCTTCAGAAATCATTCTAATATGCTAATTTAGGGCTCAAGAAACGTTATTTTTCATATCAGTGTTTAATTGTGCTGCTCAATATTTTTCGTTTTAGTGGAAATTATTTGTTTAATGGAAAGTTCAAAAGAGCAGCATTTGTTTCAAATAGAAATATTTTGATTTTATTGCATCCTTGCTGAATGAAAGCATTCATTTGTTTCAAAATTGTTTATTACATTGCATCCTTATGAGTTTTGTCCTGTGTCATGCTGTCTACAGGGTTAATTTCGTGATTCCAGAATAATAATTGTTATAATGTACATAAACATAACACATTTATTCATTTAGCAGATGCTTTTATCCAAAGCGACTTACAAATGAGAACAGAAGTAGGACAACAATATGCAAGTGCTATGACCCCCCTCTCAGTTTAATCTAATGCAGTATAAGTTCCTTTTTTAAGATAATATATATAGAATAGATGATAAAGTGTTAGTATTAAGGTGGTGTGTGTGGTGTGTGTGTGTGTGGCTTGACTTTTTTTCAAGTGTAATCAAGGATGCTGCACAGGTGGCCTGCATCCTCTCTGGAGGAGACCTGAAGTGCTCTCCTCTTCTCTGCTGGTGTTTCACTTTCTTTTGTTTTTCACTTCATGCCACTGACCCCAGGCCAGCCCGGTGGTGTACCTCCCCCCATCTTTCCCTTCTCTCTCATCTCTCTTTGTGTGACTTCCTCTCTGAAATGTTATTTTCAACGGAAAATATATTCTCATTTTTAAGTGCCGAATCGCCTGTAACCAAATCACTTTCCACCCTGAACGTATCAATTTAAAGATGCGTGTGAAGCGCGATGTGAGCTAGCTGCACTGAAAGATTTCACAGTTGTTGATTGCCTCTGGGTCCGTTGCGGATTTTAATAGCAGCTTTTAAACTTAGCAACATTTACCAGCAGTTTATTAGCTAGACGTTGACCGAAAGTGGTTCGAAATGAATTTAAGCCGAGGCCAGAGAGGGTTTGAGAGCGTCTGCATGGGTTCCGCTGAGTAGGACCGAAAAGGGGCACTCGCTTCCTCTTTCTTAGCTTTTTACCTATTACAGATCCATTACCAGAAAGAAATCAGGACTAGCAACCCTATAGAGCAGAGAGATAGAATTTCAATCCATGTCTACTGAGAGTCTCTTCAAAATAAAAAGAGTGAGAGAGTGATACACAGCCTTTAGTAGTAGGTTAGATTGATTTAGTGGTCATTCAGATGGCTTTGAGTAGCTAGACTTCATATGAACTTGCTGGAAATCTGATGTACTTTTTGGTTGTCATGATACCAAAATTTCAGAAATCAGTACCAGGGGAAGAACACTTTGCATGGACTGTTGAGTCTGTACCATTGGTGGCATCGATGTATTGCGTTCTCATGGACTTCAGCAAAGTCAACAGCAAGTGCATAGTGGATAGTGCCATAAAGCTATAATGTAAAAGATATCATAAGTCCATTTAGAAATTAATTGATAATAAAACAATTGGGCACTGGCAAAACATCTGCTGTAATATAATGAAATATTTGTGTTTAATTAGTATATTTATATGTGTACATTTTTTAATTATTTTTAGTACATTTTGCTATTTCAGGTTTGAACAGAAACATCATCAGTTTGAAAAAGTACACTCTAAAAAATGCTGGGTTGTTTTAACCCAATTTTGGGTAAATAATGGATAAACCCAGCCATTGGGTTCAATTTTTTAATTACATTTTTAACACGACGTTTGGGTTTGTCCGTATTTTACCCAAAATTGGGTTAAAACAACCCAGCATTTTTAGAGTGTATATTTCCTTAAGCCATGTTATTACTAATAAATATTCAATTAACTGCTCGTTAATGCAAATATCTAATCAGCCGATCACAGGGCAACAATTCAATGCATTTATTCATGTAGACAAGGTAAAGACCGACACTCTGCCGAACTTTAAACTGGACATCAGAATGGGGAAGAAAGGTGATTTGAGAGACTTTGGCAAGGTTTGTGGGTTGATGCCAGATAGACTGGTCTAAGTATTTCAGAAACTCCTGATCTATTGGGATCTCTTGGGTTTACAGAGAATGGTCCCAAAAAGAGAAAATATCCACTGAGCGGCAGTTCTGTGGCCGAAAATGCCTTGTTAATGCCAGAGGTCAGAGGAGAATGGTCAGACTGGTTCGAGCTGATAGAAAGGGAACATAACTCAAATACCCAAGGCTTGCAGAAGAGCATCTCTAAACCCACAACACATCGAACCTTGAAACACACTGCTAAGGACAGAAAACTGAGGCTGTAATTTGCACAGGCTCACCAAAATTGGAGAATAGAAGACATGTTGCCTGATGAATCTCGATTTTATATACGTATATATATGCAAGTGACTGTTTGAAGTCATTATGTGGTACAATAGATACAGTAGAAAGACTAGTGTTCTGTTTTATTTTTTTGTCGACGTGGTACAGAAGTTACGTTACTTTTGACATTCCTTTGTAGCAGTAAAATGTGCAGTTGGCAGTAAGTCAGCAGTATACGAGTTACTCTCTCTCTCTCTCTCTCTCTCTCTCTCTCTCTCTCTCTCTCTCTCTGTTTCTGTTAGCTTTTGACAGATGTGCCTCTAATCCGTCCAAGCTCCCAACCACCACCATGGCCCTGTGTAACCTCTATCTTTCTTGGTCTTTCCTTCTTTCTTTTCTCTATGCAGTGTTCTCTGACAGATTTGCTCATCTGGGATATATCAGGGGCAACATGTACTACTAAACAAACTTTTACAGGCATACATGTACATATTGTCCCATTAAAATGATCCTTGTCTGTGCTCATTCTGTGCCTGGTTGCATTTGTAGAGGTGTTATTAATAAATATGACCTCATCTGTGTCCTCAGAGAACTTCCTCTCCCTTCCCAGCTCTCCCTGTATGTACTTCATTAGCTTTTCTCTTCTTTCTTTGCACTGTTCTCTGTCTCTTGGTCTCTCTCAATGCAATACATCTCTCTGCGTCTCCAATATTTCTTGCCCTCTGTCTCTCACCTTTTCTCTGTTCTTGTTCTGTTTTTTTTTTTGTTTTTTTTCCAGTATCACCCATCTGCCCGCCCTCTGTTTCTATTTACTATAGTAGTCTGTCTCTGCCCTTTCTAGTAGTCTGTTTCTGCCCTTCATGTCTGCTCCTTGTCACTCTCTGGCTCTCACATGCTCAGCTGTACTCTCATATTCTCTCTCTGTGTGTGTGTGTGAGAGAGAGAGAGAGAGAGAGAGAGAGAGAGAGAGAACACGTCTATTTACCAGGATGATGCCAACAAAAGTATGTTTCACCCTAAAATACATATTTAAATACATATTTAAACTTTAAATATATTTAAACATATTAAAAATATTTAACCCTTCCTCACTATGTTTTCATTATTTTAATCCATATATTTATTTATATAATATTTAATAAATATTTAATATATTTTAGCAATAGAAATTAGCTATATGTTATTCTAATTATTTCATTCTGCATGACGGTTGAACTGGGTTAAATGCATTATTTAATGCATTGATTCACTGTAAAATAATATTGATGGTTTAACTTAAAAAATGAAGTAACCTGGTTGCCTTAAAATTTTATTTTCATTGAACTGGAAAAAGTGAGTTAATACAATGAAGGAGAATGATTTAATCATCAGAAACTCAAAATTATATGTTATCTGAACTAAATAAATAATTTAAGCTGATTTGACAAAAGAAAAAAATGTTGTGATTACTACACTGTAAAAAATATTGTTGGTTTAACTTAAAAAAGTAAGTAACCTGGGTTGCCTTAAAATTTTAAGTTGATTGAACTGGAAAAAGTGAGTTAATACAATGAAGGATATTAATTTAATCATCAAAAACTCAAAATAATAAGTTATCTCAAGTAAATAAATTATTATAAAGTTGATTTGACAAAAGAAAATATGTTGTGATAACAAATCTTGAAAATATTTTTTTAGTGTTTAAATGTGTATATATTTATGTTAAAACATTTTTAGCAATGTTAAATTTAAGATTGTACCTGATAAAAAATATTTTTATCATCTTTCTGCACACTTTGTGTGCAAGTAGTATCACATTGCAAAACAATGAAAAAAATCTTTATGGACATATAGTTTATTATTGATTTTGTTTGTAATCTTTTAATGCACTTGAATGATTCACTCTGTTTTTTTTTTTTTTTTTTTTTTTTTTGTTTGTTTGAGAATTCCAGCTGCATATCTGCATGAATGTTTCAGTTCAAGATGCATTACAATTAACCTTAAGATAGCATGTAGCTCAATTATTTTTTAACGATAAACAACTGGCAGCTGGTTTACTTTAATTTAACAATCTCTGAACGCATTAGCTAATTTACAGTGACAGACTGCCATCAGACTTTTTACCTGATGTTCAAACAGAAACATTGATTCATTTTATAGCACCGGCCATATGTGTGAATTATTGCAATTAGAACCAGCATCTGAGGCTTATCCCAAAGGCCTGATGTCATCACGTCGTAATTAGGGACAATGATGTTTCTTTTATGATGCGATGTTTTATACAGGGTGAAAAGATATATTAGGATGCATCAGAGACTGCGGTAATCATCTGGATACCATAGTATTTCCTCATTAAAGCGTGCAGCTCTGCTTTTTCCTTTGGGATTGAGTCTGAGGTAAACATATGAGCTCACCTCAGCCTTACCTCACCTCTGTGTGTCTATGTGCGCAAAGGTGAGCCATCACATTTTTAACGGGCAATAAAGCATGTCAGTATGCACTTATTTGAAATGGAGATGTGCATTTTTCTATTATTCATACCTCATGAATAAAACTCTCCTAAAATATTCCGTTTTCTCCAGTCTCATCGAACACAGCTGAGATATCAGTCACCTTTGGAAAACTGACCCACAAGCTCTCCTTTCTCATCCTTCGTCCACGTGTGTGTGTGTGTAGACCTCCATAGGGCTCACAAACACTTACTGTTGAAAACGGAAACGGCATTAGGAATATATTAGGTATTCAACTGTCAAAAACAGATAAATGAGAGAGCAGATTGTTTTATAGCGGAGCTGAACGAATGCGGAAAGCAAGACAAACTGATTTTTAAACAATTGAAGTAAACCAAATTACTTAATGTTGTTTTTCATGCACCATACAAAGTCACCATCTGTCGCTTTCGCTCAATCTCTTTGCAGTATACAGCAAAATATAATTACGGCCATTGTGAGAAACGTCTTTGAGAATAAGGTGGTAATTCTGGGTCATAAAGTTTACCCATATGAAATGTCATCTAACAAGACAACTAGTTTTGAATTGTAATAATGCATGATTAGCGCCCTCACAGACAGCAGGACAATATAAACAGGAAAACTTCATTATGTGCCCGTAAGAGAAGGAAAGTTTCTTTGGTGGGGGCAGGTTTGAATCCAGTGCTTCAGATCGGCTGTTTATATATCAGTGGGCGTCTCCTAACAGGGGATTTGTTTGGTTTGTACTTTTTTTATGAGAAAATTTTCAGATAAATCTGACACAGCCCTGGGGTTTGTTGTGAAAAGGCTTGAAATGAAGCCAGAGCATTACTTTGTTATCCTCCCACTTATATAAACACAAAACACTCACACACTAAGCGAAGGCACCCAAAATCTCTCTACCCCCTCTCATATAGCATACAGATCCTCTCACATACTGTATAATGAACTTAAGCATGACTTACAAAAATACTCATCTGTGTGTATAAAACACACACCCAATATGGCAAAAACACATTTTCAGATATATTTTTTAATATATGTCAAACAATACATTGCTAACATTTTACACAATGATATTTTAAATACATATATTTATATATACAGTATATATTGCCAAAGTCCTTTTAGGCAAGTCATGCCACTCGGCCGCCATCTTGGCAACGCCTCCGAGCAGCTATTTCCATAGATATCTATATAAAGGCTAGATGTCTCACGGCGGAGTATTTATCGTCATCACCGGCGGCCATCTTGTCACAGACAGGCTTTCTGGCGGGCTCTGTGGTATCTGATGTAAGAAATACTCTTATCTCGTTGAAATCTTGACGGATTTACAAACGGTTTGGTTTCTTACAAACGTTATTAACGTGGCTATAATTCTGGATGATTATTTCCCAGATAGCAAACTGACATTGAATTAACGTGGAAATATGACATCGAAACAACGTTGATCTGACATTGTTTTGCTCATCGAATTAACGTTGAACCAACGTCAGACGCGTCATTCTTTCAAAACTAACGGAAAATCAACTTGAAATCAACGTGTTGTTTCAACGTTATGAAGGCAAACCAATTTTCGATTTTCATTTAGCTTTGAAGAATGCCGCGTCTGACGTTGGTTCAACGTTAATTCAATTAGCAAAATCAAGAGATGTCGTTTCCACGTTGATTCAATGTCAGTTTGCTATCTGGGTTATTTATACACTTATTATTCATAAGTATGCAGTATCATAACTACATCTCTGCCGTTTATAACAAACCAGACCGTTTGAAAATCGGTAGAAAATTGAGCAAGTTACGGTGATTTAAAAAGTACATGCACCATTAAAACAATGTTACCAGTGAGCGAGCTGCCTGTGACAAGATGGCCGCCAGGTGCTTACGTCGACCTCCATTGGCCAGCAGCGCGGACGAGATATCTAGCCTTTATGGCTATTTTGGACTAACAAGACCAGGCTCCTATCTAAATGAATGGGCAGAGAGTCAGAATTGCACTTTCACTGGTCACCGGGACATAAAAACTGCTTGTATACAAACAGTTATAAAATATGATAAAAATCGCTGAAAAAGTTTGATGACTTTGTCCCAAAATAAGGCTTCCCCACAGGTTATACTTTTACTACGCATGCGCAAGGGTTCTCTCGCTCTCTGACATGCGCGCTACACGTTTTGAAGCACAGTATGTGCATGTTCTTGCTCACTCGCTCTAGATTCTGGCAGATTTGAAGTAATTTTCGGGATCAGGGAGCCGCTATCAATCTGTGGGAGACTCACAGAACTTCCGGGAGAGTTGGGATGTCTGATATTTACACAACTCACACATACACTGCATATCAAATCTGCTGCCTTTTCAAACAGTAACGTATTTTCCGCTGTTGCAAACAGTCAGTGGGACCAGACGATACTGTAGGCTTAAATCTTTCCCGGCTTGACTGTTAAAAAGCAGACGATTGGCTTTCCAGCGGGAGCGGGACATAAGCATACTACCGCCATCTTTGGTGTTACAGGTTTTCCTTATATGGTAGTTGTATTGAGGATTTAGGAAGTGGCATGTCTCTATATAAATAGTCTCTGATATTGCTCACCAGCCACTGTGGCTAGTGGTGGTCCACTCAGCATTTTCACTGGCCACAATTTTGAAAATGATACCATGGGAAAAACCTGCCATATATATATTTTTAATATTAATTCGTAATTTAGTAGCAGGTATATTAGGCTGCTGTCACTTTAAGACCTGACACACAGATTCATTATACTATTAAACATGCGTTTTCTTTCTCAACTGTCTACATTCACTTAAAACATAACTGTGTTTATGTAAACACTCGCCAAGCTTTAAGCTATATAAGGGCCTGCTCACATATCGTGTCTTTTGCGCACTCAAGTTTGTTATTTCAAATGTCGGCGCACAGTATGCGTGCTCATAAGCGGCTTAAGCTCGTTTTTTCCACGTGCGTCCGCGCCGCACCGAGATAAAAACACCTCAACTTTTCACAATGCCGCAAGCGCACCATAAGCGCACAGTAGGTCATGTGACAAGAACCAACCTGAGCGCTTTGGAAAAAGGAGAATGAGGCGCGCGCAGCGTTTTTTACGCCTCTTTAGGCGCTATATGTGAATCTGGCCAATAAAGTGCAATAAACAGCGTATTTTAGTACTGAGAGGCGGCTTTGTAAAAAGATCTGAGTAAAAAGATGTACAATACTCGCAATCCCATGCCAAATCTCAAGCCCATTAACACCAACATATTCATCCTGATGAAATGAATAAGTGAGGGGAGGTTGGTTTGTGTGTCAACTCTCTGTCGAAAAGGTGAGAGTACGAGAAAGCATGGCTGGTATCACGAATCTATTCTGCAGAAAATGAGTTTTGGAAGTGTTTCAGTGTATCAGAAAATCAATATTTTTGACAACACTACATTGCACTTAGTTTACTATTTCAGATTTCTTTTTAAAAGACTACAATTGAAAAATGTAAAAAAAAGATTACAAAATTCACCCGGTTGGCGGGTGTCAATGTCAAGCCTTGTAACATACTGTATATAAACATTTTTAGCACTTGAACTATATTTTGGCCACAAAAAAAAAAGCCAAATGGGAAACACACAGTTGGCCATTGCACACTGAGCACGAAATATTCGTATGCGTATTTTCGTGTTCGTCAGCCTAAAAATTCGTCACGCATAGAAACCTTGCACACCGAGTCCGTTGCGTATTTCTTAAACCTTTGCGGGAAAAAACGCAAAAATACCAAATGGATTCGTCAAGCAGTGAGGATGATTTGCCCCCTTTTCTCTTATTGAAAAGAGAAGAAAGAGAAAATATTACGTCCATCCAATCCTGAAATTGCGCCGAGAGGAAGGAGTTCCTTATCAAGGAGTTGCGAATTTATCCTGAGCGATTCAAAATTTACCTCAGAATGTCAGTGGGACAGTTTGATGCTTTGCTAGCGATTCTGGAGCCACATATTAAAAACAAGACCACCAATTTCCGTGAACCAATCGATTCTGAACGGAGACTGGCAGTGTGTCTGGTATGGACCAGGTATGGACACACACACGGACAAACACACACCCGCGCGCGGCCCGTTGGAAGCGCTGGGCAGGCAGAACAGCTAGGCTGTTATTGTGTATTGTGCCCAAATAATACATTAGTTATCGAATAGGCTGCTCAATCACACCTTATTCGATCCTAAATTTCAATCTGATTGAAAGGGGAGGTTTATTAATTTCATAATCCAATATAGAGAAGAGAACATAAACACTTGATCGAATTGAAAACCGAAACTGAAAGCACGGCGCATATGTGCAATGATTTGAGGACGAGCTCCCCCCGGCCCTGAATTGTCAAAAGACCTCTCAAAATGCTGGCTCTGGATGCGAAAAACGCAGAAAATCGAACCCGATCCGATTAATTTTATGACGGACGAAAGTTTCGGAGGCGGTGTGCAAACGTGAGGTCGAATTTTTTTTTTAACGTGCGAAAATTTCGGATGTGAATTTTGGACTCGGTGTGCAATGGCCTTTAAAGCTCAAATAAAACACATTTGAATCAAACACTATGTGCTGCAGTGAACTTATTAAACGCATCACGATTTCTGAACAGAAAAGTTGCACAAGTTCTTTCAAGGTCACGGACCTCTTAAAAGGTGCCGTGTGAGTGAATCTATTTCAGCACCAAAGATTCTCTAGACTGTTTCTCAACCGTCTCCGAAAGGCCGTCCTCCCACACACTGTCTAGTCATAGAGTGTGTGTGTTTGTATGTGTGTGAGCGTCTCCATGCTGGCCTTGTTGGCGGGTTGCTAATTTTTTGCCAGGCCCAGCAGCAGGTGGAGGGCATTACATGGTTCTTTCCCCACACATAGTTAAAGAAATAACAAAAGCAACCCACGGCATTTTCTCAGACATGCTTTTATCGGCTCGAACACACCACAGCCAAAGCCCACTCTAATGAATGCGGCTCTAGCTGTGTGACTGTGCTAAATATTCATATTTGTCACCACCACAATCATTGCTTCCTTCCTTCTCTCTTATTTCTTTCTATTTTTAGTGGAGGGTGAGGGTCAGCGTGACAACGGCTAATTTAAAGCCAAGGTCGGCCATCATGACCCTATGAATAATTTGCTTCGAGGGGTCGAAGGTCAATGCAAAAGTGAAGTAACTCAACAAAGAGGGCACACACTTCTGCTTCACTGACCCACACTGCCCCTTTTATGTGTGGACAGACTTTTATGGCCTCACGGATGACCTTGCAAATGGCCACTGGTAGAAAATAAAGGACACTTTGATCAATACTAGTGCTTACAAGCATGCTAATTTCCACATATGCTTTTACGTGGTTTCACTTCATTTCGCCTACCATCAAGTATGCACTACTGTCACAGTACCAAATTCATTACTAACATTTTTTAGCATTGCATCATTCTCAGTTTTGACTCTAGAGTGTTTCAGTTGTCATTTTATCATTCTAAACGGCGCCCCCTTGGTAGTTGATATGCAGTGCACACTTTGCTGAGCGTTTGTGCGACCACCCTTTTTTATTCTGCAAAGGATTTTGGGTAATTTTATCAAACCATGCACAAATCAAAAATTACACCCTTCAGGCACTCTATTTTCAACATGGTAGGATTTGGAATATGCTAATTAGGATGGGTAGTATGCAAATTGGGATACAGAGCAAGACTTTTTACACTTTGAAAAGTTCCAACAAAGTCGAAGCCAAAACCGCAGTTGAGCGAATGACGTCCGATATGAAAATCACGCAGTAAGCGCTAAGCCAATGCTCTCGTAATTATCACTGCTGGCACCAGCGTCTTCGCCGTACTCAAGCCAGAGCAGGCCTCAGATAAGCATCAGAGAGCATATGACTCAGCAGTGTCTCCCAAACGCTCTGCACGGCTGTGATTAGCGTTAGCAATGTCAGCTAATGAATCATCCGTATTATGCCACTGTCACGCTTGATTTCAGGGTTTAATAAAGGGATGTTTTAATTTAGCTCTGACTTCTCTGTGCTCTTCTCTATAGGTGAAAAGGTGGTCAGATTGGTTTGAATTTATTCATGGCCGATGCTTTTACAACAGTACTGTTTCCGAAACTCATTACAGTTGCCCATGGTCGATTTGCTATTAAACGAGAGGTTTTAAACAGCATGCATGGGCTACACATGTCTAATTCATGAGGCCGTTGAAAGGGTTTCTGAGTGAGACAGAGACAGTTTGCTGAAACTTGTTTGAATTTGACCAACAGAGAGTTTTTTCTTTTTTTTAAGAGATAAACTGGTTCATAAATAAACAGCGGGTTTTTTTTGGATTCAGTAAATTAAGATTTTGTAGATTACAGAGAAGCTTAAAATTCAATTAAACTTTTAGTGCAATAGTTTTTAATGTTTATGATAAATACTTAAATCTGCCACATTTTCAGTTGTAGATAATGTTCACTACCTGAGCGATGTATGTTTATGCTCAAATATGATTATCAGTCATGATGTGCATTGATCGTGATCACACAATTTATATTTCATGCTTCAGAATTTATGTCAAGGCAACATTGTCAGCAATGACGATCCCTGGTTTTCATGGCAACGTTTCTGCGCACAGTGATTTTGCGATTATGACAGTCCTTAAAGGGATACTCCACTTTTTTTTGGAAATAGGCTCATTTTACCACTCCCCCAGAGTTAAACAGTTGGGTTTTACCGTTTTCAAATCCATTCAGCTGATTTTTTGATATTTAGAAGAATATCAGTAACCAGACAGTTTCTGGTCTCATTGACTTCCATAGTAGGAAAAAAATATACTAATGGAAGTCAATGAGACCAGAAACTGTCTGGTTACTGATATTCTTCTAAATATCAAAAAATCGTCTGAATACATTCGAAAACGGTAAAACTCAACTGTTTAACTCTGGGGGAGTGGTAAAATGAGCCTATTTCCAAAATAAGTGGAGTATCCCTTTTAAAATGGCCCTGACTATTCAACTAGCGGGCTGATTAAGATGTACCCTAAGATTAGAATAAAAAAATAAAGTTTAGTTTCTAGTTGGTAATATAACTTTTGTATCAAGCTAGCATTAAGATAGCTACAGTATGTAAATATTTGTGTCTTGAGAAGCTAAATACTCAAAAGATCAACTTTTAGTGCAATAGCTAATTAAATTCAGTAAGGTTAGTTTTTTAGTAGTTATAGTAATTAACTTTGAAAAGCTAGCATTTAGATAGCCACGGGATGCCGAAGATTATCTGTGTTCTGAAATGCTTAAAACTCAGGAGTTCAACTTTGTATGTGCAGGTGTTTTTCAGATCCCACATTCTCCACCAGAAAAACATCCAGCCCCCCCACTGGATCAGTTTGGTGTGTGTGTGTGTGGAAATTAGGTTTTCTGATGGCCTATATTTTGGAAAATCAACACTGAGCTCTGTGGCAAAACGTGCCGGCAGACATGTTGTGTGTGTGTCTTTGTATTTTCCATTAGTTACCATTAGTTTAACATTTACTTGCCTTTAAGTAGTGTGCATTCATTTCCAAAGCATCCTAGATTTTGCCGAACAAATCGTAAAGCCATGGGGTATTTTTCTTTTTTTTTTTTTTTAGTAGTTCGGAAGGTCCAACTCCAAGCAGAGGGACTCTCTATTAGGGGTTAAACGTTTTAACAGCAGAAACACACACACAATAGTTCTCCCAGATGGGTTGTGCTTCTTATTATGGCCCAAATTGAGTTTGCAGGTCATTTGATTAAAGTAATCTGATATGAGATATTCGCAGAACTTAATTTGATGTGCGTGGGTGTGCAACTTTAACATAATCAAAGGGACAGCGTCCCTTTTTTCTTAGTGATTAAATGTGACTGTGCTTTATTATAGCATGTGTAACAATATCTTCTAATCGATCACAGGGCGAAAGGATGAACTCTTCAGAAACCTAATCTGTTTAAACGTCCCCTCCTGTCTTATTCGTTACTCGTTTCTCTTTTTTTGCGCTATATTCTTGATGCACAATGGATTCTTTCATCTATTATATACATGTGTGTGACAGCTGACAATCTGTTATATGAGGGAGTATTTCAGACACCCTGGCTTCATCTATCCGTCCCCTTTCATGCGGATGCGTTTCTATCTCAGAGAGAGAGATCACTCTCTAGAGAAGGACATTAACCTGATTGAAAGCGCCCACCCCTCACCCCCCGAGCTAGCGTGACCTTCAGTCACTTGTCTGTGTGTGTATCTTACACTCCCACAGGAACTTGAGTGAAAAAATGGTCCTCTGGTACTTTTAGAAGAAAGACTCAAGATAAGGAAGACCAAGAGGGAAGATGGCTGTACATTTTGAAGCCAGTAGTTTCACGAACGGGCGCTTCAAACAGCTTTGTTGATTATGAAGGGAGTGGTTTGGATTTGATGCGTTTGATGCGTCTAGTCTTTTATGGATTTGGCAGATGCTTTTATCTTAAGTGTGTGGCATTCAGTGTTGGGAGTAACGCATTACAAAAGTAATACATTACAGTAACATATTACTTTTTGCTGTAACGCAGTAGTGTAAGGCATTACTAATCAATTTTCAGTAATATTTTACTCTTTACATGTTTAGTGAGGCTTGTATTACAGTTGTATTACAGTGTATTGTCTGCTTTTACTTCTTAAAGGCAACAGACTATGTGAAAGTTTTAAAGCAGTCTTTTAGTGCCAGTTCAGAGCGGTCGCGTCTGTAACATTGTTTTTTCCTCATAAATGCGAACACGAAAACTAAAATAAAATGAATATTTTAAGTTCTATGGAGACTGGAGAGCCAGCCCTTCCTCATCCGATTTGCGCAGTGTAATTAACAGAATTACAAAAAATATATTTTGCCTCCAATTTTTTTGTTACGCATGAATGTGTGTCTTTTCCCTAATATTAAAAATAAAACATAGACTGATATTTGTCTAATGTCTGGAGTCCTTTAAGGAAGTAGCCTATATACGTTTCAATACATGAATTTTCTGAGAATTTTTATTTCAAGTTTTGACTGCAAATGTCATGTCCATAATGCTGGACTTCCCCAATTTTAAATAATTTATCCTCAACTAGTTTTGTGGTGTAGGTCTACGTATTTTATAATGTTAACTTCAAATAATACTAATAGCCTAATTTAAAGATAAAGTAGCATTGGATATGGACGGTAAGGAGAATAACGCTGGGAGTTGGAAGAGGTGTGTCGCGATTCTGTAGGTTCGTGGATCTGAGTCGTGTGGCGAATCGCGATTTCGGTTTCATATTGCATATCGTTACAGCCCCAAAGTTAAGTTCTACTTAGTTATTTTGGTGAAAGTAACTCAAAAGTAATACATGAGTAATGTAACGCATTACAATTCTGAGACAGTAATATTGTAAGGTAATGAATTACTTTTAAATAACAGTAACAAGTAATACCTAATGTATTACAGTTTGGAAGTAACTTGCACAACACTGGTGGCATTGCTTTTAAGGTATATATTTTCCATGGATTTTGGATTCATGCTGTTGAAGGATTTTGCTGTTGCTAGCATCAAGCTCTACTGTTTGAGCTACAGAAATGCTAGCCTAATCACTCACATCCAGTGTAGAAAGTGTTTATGATGCAGTGTCAACTTAGTGCCTTAAAATACCAACACTCTTCACGATATCGTCTTTTGTGTTCCGCACTAGAAAGTCATACAGGTTTAGAGTAACCTCAGAGTAGGGCAGTTAGGCTAGAAATGTCATTTTTGATTGAACTACCCCTTTAATATCAATGTGTGCTGTGCATTTTTTACATATTAGAGTACACTCTAAAAAATTAAACCAACGGTTAAGTTTGTCCAATATTTGGACCAAATTGTTTAGAGGGTAGCGTCTCGTTAGCTTAGCAAACTGCTTACATCATAATCCATTGAAATCGTAAGTCTCTTGTGCATTTCTCAAGTTTGTTGAGCTGCTGTCTATGAAGAGCGTTCCAAATCAGTCACTTTTGAGGATTCAAAGCAGCTCATTAAGAATACAATTTAAGCAATCTTCCATCCATGTTCTTGTAAATCAAATCAGCATGAATAGTTTTTTTTTGTTTAGTTTTTATGTTTTTAAAATGCCCACTGTAATACGCAGTGGACATTATTAAAAGTGTAGTTCACTTTAAAAAAAAACTTTTGCTGATAATTTACTCACCCCCATGTTATCCAAGATGTCCATGTCATTCTTTCTTCAGTCGAAAAGAAATTAAGGCTTTTGATGAAAACATTCCAGGATTTTCTCCATATAATGGACTTCAATGGGAACCAAACGGTCCAAGGTCCAAATGAGAGTTTCAGTGCAGCTTCAAAGGGCTTTAAACGATTCCAGACGATGAATAAGGGTCTTATAGGACCCTTCGAGTCATGACTCAAAAAAGATTTGTTCATTTTAATGAACGAGTTCGAACAGGAGAGTCACGAACGCTCATCACAGAACAGAACAAGGCGAGCATTTGTGCTTATAAAACCTTAACTTTTTTATTTATTTTTTTAAATGACCGATTTTTTTTCGCTTGATAAGATCCTTATTCATCGTCTGGTGTCGTTTAAAGACCTTTGAAGCTGCACTGAAACACTCATTTGGACCTTGAACCATTTGGTTCCCATTGAAGTCCATTATATGGAGAAAATCCTGGAATGTTTTCATCAAAAACCTTAATTTCTTTTCGACTGAAGAAAGAAAGACCTGCCTTGCCTTGCCTTGAAATAAGAATTTATTCTAAATTTTATTCTACCTAGAAAATGTAGTCTTAAAAAAAAGTAAAAAAAAAAAAAAAAAAGGATCTGAGCAAAACAGGGAGGGAGATGAAATGAGATGAAAATTACAGGTATTTGAGAAACTAGTCAAAGAGAAGAAGTGATTTATTCCACAGATAGATCTTTCTCCCCTGACCGCAGCACGGCGGTGAAACAAATAGGTCCGTAGGGCAAGGAACAAAACAGAGAGATGGAGATGGCGAATGAGAGATGGAGGGATAATTTGGGTGAGATTGGGGTAGTGGGGCGTGCGGGAGAAATCAGAGACAAATTATTGTTGTGTGAGGCAATTGTTGCGATAGAATAAGCAGCATTCAGTTAAATTGAAGACCTCAGACTTTTGCAAATTGCCTGAGATAACAGTGTGGCGAAAACAAGGCAAGTCGTTTGTATTCCCGCCGTCGCCGAACTTGCACACAAAAGAGAGGGACTCTCACTCAATCAAGAGAAAGAGTAAAAATAACCCTTCTTTCAATCTCTCTGTTTCTGCTTATCTTCCTTTATCTCTCATTTGCGTAGAGGAAGCGATTGGATTGAATCTGGATTGGCCATTGGTTGATGATCGTAAATAGCTTTACGCCGCCTAAATCCCCCTCTCGCATGCTGGGAAGGAGGAGGCCGGGGGAAGGAAGATGATAAAAGCAGGGTGCGGGGAGGAGAGAAGAAAGGAAACGGGAAGATAAAGAGGGAAGTCTGAGGTGAAGTGAGCTGGGAGGGATTTGAAAAGAAGCAAAACTACATATCATGGCAGTAAAGACGTGCATTTCCAACACACAAACACTATCCGGAGATGAGTGCAGATGAGACCGATGGATTCGTGTTTCGGAATAGACGCCGCTCTGCCTTCTCAGCAAAAGAAAAGAAAAACAACACCAGTGATACGAAAAGCCAAATTTGTCCCAACATGTCATGCGAGATACTTGAGAATCAGCATAAATACAAGCCAGTGTTCCTACAGATGTGCACTGGATGTTGATTAAACTCGATCTGTCCTCCTTCCGTCACTGAGATCCTTCCTGTTTACATCCCAGCAGATTTCATCATTGATCTCTCATCTTATCGTCTGCTTAAATGCTCTTGCTCTCTCTCTCTCTCTCCGTATTGAACAGTGGGATGTGAGTCGTGTGGAATGAGGTGTCAGTTTCGTATCGCACTGCATCGCTAGAGCAGCGCCCGCCGCGTGACTCCACATTAACTCCGCTAACAGGAAACACTGGAGAGATGCAGAGGTGCATCATGGCCTTCCCTGCACCCCTTCTCGCTCTACTTTCACTTATTTCAGTGGGAAGACATAGATGTCAATGAGAGAGGACACAAATAGCCTCTCCACCTCTGGCCCCAGTACCTCTGGCTGTCAGGAACTGCAGGGCGGAGGGAGAACAGTGAGGAAAAATGTACGGCCTACAGGACAATTAACCCCCGAGGGAGCACAGTGGGCTTCCTGCACTTCCAGCCTATTAACATACTAAAGTACTCAACCTGAGTAAGACACCGCCATACAGATGGCCTGAGGGGGGTTTTACACACACACACAGAGAGAGAGAGAGAGAGAGAGAGAGAGAGAGAGAGAGTATGGTCTATCTATCTATCTAATATACATATATATATATATATGTCTTACCTTTTGTATGTCTATCTATCTATCTATCTATCTATCTATCTATCTATCTATGTCTGCCTGTCTATCTATCTATCTATCTATCTATCTATCTATCTATCTATCTATCTACGTATATCTGTTTGTCTTTCTGTCTATATCTCTCTATTTATCTGTCTATCTATCTATATCTGTTTATCTATCTATCTATGTCTGCCTGTCTATCTATCTATCTATCTATCTATCTATCTATCTATCTATCTATATCTGTTTGTCTTTCTGTCTATATCTCTCTATTTATCTATCTATCTATCTATCTATCTATCTATCTATCTATATCTGTTTATCTATTTATCTATTTATCTATCTATCTATCTATCTATCTATCTGTCTATCTATCTATCTATCTATCTATCTATCTATCTATCTATCTATCTATCTATCTATGTCTGCCTGTCTGTCTGTCCATCCATCCATCCATCTAATGCTTAGTTTATGTAAAGATGTCTTACAGTTTTTCTCAATTGCTTTGGCACATTTTTCGAAACAGTCTTAACATTCTCTAAACTGTGAGTGCAAATGTCACAACTGTTTGCAGGAACTTCAAAACTTTATAGCATGTCTGCAAAATGTAGTTACTCACCCAAAACATTTAATTCATGCTTCAAAACCTAGTTATTTTGTCAATGATTTGGCCAAGGCCACCAAAATCTAAAGTATTTTTGTCATTGTGTGAGCCACACTGGTCAAAATGTTTAGTTGTTTTTTCACCACAACAGTCAACCATGAAAATGAAGGGTTTATTGTAAACAAATCTCATATTTGTTGAGAAAAGTCAATAGTATGTAGAAAAAAAAGAAAAAAAATCTATGAACATTTGTATTTTTACAGTGTTTATTTTTGTACTTCATGTGTATATACACAATACAAGTGTATTTACTGACTGTACATGTAAAGTAACTGACAAGAGTAACAAAATTTCACTTTACATTTCATATTTGTGTATTACCACAAATACACAAACAATAAATAACATTCATGGAAAAAAAAAAGAAACAAATTATTCTTGGTGGACATCTTGTCGCACACGTTGGTCAGGCCAAAGATTTTCATCAACATCACATCTGATGTTACCATTGCCACACACCATGGAAAAAATCTCCTTGAATGCTGCACCCATCCCCTGCAATGGTCAGATTTATGACATGATCCACAAGTGTGGCTCTGATTTCATCAGAGACTCTGACTCTTCTATTTCCACCTCTTCCTCGATTATTTCTTCCTCTACCACCACCACGTATTCTTACACGCCTTCCAATTGCTCTTCCATGAGTATGTTGGTGCAGTTCAGGGTTGCGAATGTCCTCCATTCTATATATATATATATATATATATATTCTCTCTATATATATATACTCTCTCTCTCTCTCTCTCTATATATATATATATATATATATACTCCCAAAGTTGATTGGTTAAATGGTTGATTCATATTAGAGGTAATTTGCAATTAGATTGCGAATGCAATTAGAAGTCATGTGCCAATTTAGCAAACATTACAAACAATGTCAATCTCAGATATATTTTAGAATATACATTCATGTATGCTAATTATGATAATTGAATAGATCGTTTTGAATGTGATGGCTTACACAATAAAAAATGTCTGAGAAGTTCTGAAGTGTTTGACAGTGTAAGTGAGAATCGAGTCATCAGTTTTGATCAACAAGCCACATACAATTATTTGTTGTCCAAACTGCAGACAGTTGTATGTACTCTTTGCACACATGTGCCAAAACATTTGCAATTTTCTCAAATCAATAAGAAATTCCAATCTGATGTGAACAAGAAGCGAATTGTTCAGAGATATGAACTTAATGTTTTGGGAAATAAAAAAAACATTTGAGAACTGAGCCAAAGCAATTGAGAAAAACTGTAAATCATGACAAAGGGAATCTATCTATCTTTATATCGATCCATCGATCCATCCATCCATCCATGTCTGCCTGTCTATCTATCTATATCTGTTTATCTATCTATATCTGTTTATCTATCTATCTATCTAATCTATCTATCTATCTGTCTGTCTGTTCATCTATCTGTCTGTCTGTCTGTCCGTCCGTCCGTCTGTCCATCCGTCCGCTTGCTTATGTACCTATACCATAAAATAAATTAGAATAGTAAATATTTGTGCGTATTTCAATATGTGTAATATTATACCCCTGCACAATAACAGGAACTAATGCAACCGTGTCCCTGGAAGATATTGTACACAAAACACTGAATTTTGCTCCCAGGCTCCTAGCCAGCTCTCCAAACATGCTACAGTTCTCTGCTGAAATGATTATGCGCTCCAGAAGTCATTGCTGAAATCATAAAAGTAGAACATAACCGTAATCGTTATTGCATAATGTTAAAGCCGATCCTGTCGCACAGCTATTTCCTTTCGCTGATCGCTGGTATCTTTAACAGAAACACAGCAGCCTATATGTCTCTCTTCTAAAGGCCCCCGTGGGACCGAATGCACACTATGTGGTTACCGTTGCATTGTCTGCTAATTGCTGTTGTTCTGTTGATCTGCTAGCCTGCACTAACTCAGCATTCATGTGGGGTGGGGGATCAACCTATGGATGTGCCACACGTGTGAAAGCAGCTGGGTAATGAGGTTGTCGCAGTTGTCGTTAATGAAGCTAATTGAATTGGCAACACATGCAGCAGTAATGACAGGTCACAGAGGGTATCCCAGCATCCCCTGCTCCTCAGGGCATGGGGCATAGCAGGGGAGGCATGGTGTGACCAACCACATGACCAACCAAACCCACACTCACTCACTCATCAGTTTGTGCTTAAAACTCATCAGTAGAGTAACTGACAGAGCAAGGTCAGAGAGAGATGGACTGCATTCAGAGAGAAAGCTTTATAGAGAGACGATGAAAGAGGGAGAGCGGGGAAGAGATGTGGTTTTACCAACCCAGGCTCATTGGAAAAAATTGCCTGTGGCGGCTTTTCTGCAAAATGACATTACATTGCATCTTGCACCACACATTTCACAAGACTTTCGAAGTGAAAGATCCAGTGAGTGGCACTAAAAAAAGCTATTCTCTATCTTTTGAAAATAACTTACATCTGGCTTGGTAGGAAATTAGTGTTTCTTCAATTATAGGCACTTTTGAATAGACACTCTCTCACTTTTATACTTGAATTATTTTATATACTAACAATGTCCTAGGAAGTATACACATACATAAGAATTATGCCATTTTTTATCATCGTTTCATTCTCATTTCCACCACAGATTACATCTATTGTGTTTATTAGCATGTGCTGGAAATAGTGGTTATGGAAATTAGATTTCACTTCATTATTATAACTGTGATCTTACTGTCATAACATGTGAGAAAAAAAATGACAAATAATTTGAAAGCCTGGGTCTGAGACAAGTGTTAGCCTGAAATGTACTATGTTATACATAGCTGAGATTTCTTTAGGACTTTTATCTAACAAAAGAAAATTAACCCTTGGGACATAAAGTAACACCCATAAATGAAAACAAATGTTTAGATCTACATAACAGTAGACACAAAGTGAGAAAAAAAAGAGGGAACAGATGATCCACTCTTTCTTTCTGTTTTTCTTTTGAACTATTAAACTGTAGTTTAGCTGTTTTTCCAGATTGAAAAGTGACCTTTTATCGTTGCTCTAAACTTAAGGGCCGAGGGCCACTGGGCGGGGGGATCCCGGTGACAGGAAGGTTTTCCTGTGGAATAGGAAGTGGGACGCGCCTGCAGCTGATCAAACTCCATTTGATTATTAAGACTTTCATCTATTCTCATCCCCTAATGAAACATCACACTGCCTGTTGATGTCATAGAACAGACACACACACAATCATTCAACACACACACAAGCTGTCAGCCTCCCACTCTTTCACGCACTCCCACTTCTAACATCATCATTCACACTTACAGCACACATGCAGTCCGACCACAACAACATTCACACTTTCTTCTACCAAAAAAATGCATAATACATGCATGCCAGCTGCAGGCGCTGTCACAAAGGCATAAACAAAGAGCAAACAGCATTAAACCTTCAGCTCAACACTTTCATCAGCACAAGACAGAGTCACTCTGAAGTCCTGAGACTCTTTCTGAAACTCTGAGGGCTGAGTTCACTAAACCCTCACGCTACTTTTGTCGGCATTATTTCAGTGCAAAATGCCTAATTTATTTCACAAACGCGAAACAGTTTAACCAGGCAGAATGCAGCTGCTGTGCCGTGTTATTCAAATTAAATCATTGTCGTTCTTTTCAGTGCTAAACACACCTCCTTTCTATGTAAATCAAGCTTATTATAGATTGTGCCTAATTCCTAAATCTCTTTGCTTGGCGCAATTAACATTGTGCTATTATCACCTGCGGAAAGCAGGCAGTAAATGGAAGTTCATTTTATAGAGGTGTTTTTGTTTCAGAGTTGTGTGTCTTTCAGAATTGAATGGAGAATACATTTAAATTTAAATTCTGAATGTAAGGAAGAAAATTGTAAATAAATTTGTGTTCATAATTTCAACTAAAAAGCAAAGTTTGACAAGACCAACTTTATATAATTCCTTGATAAAGACTTGTTTGAAATTTAAAAACAAAAAGCCTCAATGGTTTAAAAACTTGGATGGATGGATGGGTGGATGGATGGGTGGTTTGATTGATGGATTGATTGATGCATTGATGCATTGATGGATGGATGGATGGATGGATTGATTGATGCATTGATGGATGGTTTGATTGATGGATTGATTGATGCATTGATGGATGGATGGATGGATGGATAGATGGATGAATTGATGGATGAATTGATGGATGGATTGATGGATTAATGCATGGATGGATGGATGGATGATAAATGGATTGATGCATTGATGGATGGATGGATGAACTGATGGATGGATTGATGCGTTGATGGATGGATGGATTGATGGATTAATGCATTGACGGATGGATGGATGGATGGATGGATGGATGATGAATGGATTGATGCATTGATGGATGGATGGATGGATGGATGGATGGATGGATGGCTGGATGATGAATGGATTGATGGATGGATGGATGGATGGATTGATGGATTAATGCATTGATGGATGGATGGATGATGAATGGATTGATTGATGGATGGATGGATGGATAGATGGATTGATGGATTAATGCATTGATGGATGGATGGATGGATGGATGGATGATGAATGAATTGATGCATTGATGGATGGATGGATGGATGGATGAATTGATGGATGGATTGATGGATGGATGGATGGTTGATGCATGGATGGATGGATGGATGGATTGATGGATTGATGGATTAATGCATTGATGGATAAATGGATGGATGGATGATGAATGGATTGATGGATGGATGGATGATGGATGATGGATGTTTTTCGGATGGATGTTTTTTTTTATTTTTTGAGTGAAAATTGTTTCAAATTAAATCCTACCCCATTTTTTCAATGAAGTAACATGCCTTTAAAAGTAAATTGATTTCATAAAATGATTTTAAATCTAGAAGGCGACATCTTAAGACTAAAATCTAAACTTAGTTGTGTTGTTGTTTTGTCTGCTACTTGTGACCAACTACCTTTACTTGAGTAGGATAAATATACTGTAAACTACTTCTGCTTTCTGACACTCACTGCTGCTTTACCTGATATTTCCACTTCATGGTTGCCTGTCGTTTTGGAAAATAATCCAATGGAAAATATATAGAGTAAACAGCTCTCAGTGCCATTGAGATGTACGTGTCTGCGGTGGTTCACGCCAGACTGAATGCGTCAAGCATAAACAAGACTCAAGGGCCAGTACAGAGACCTTGAGAGGGTTGGTGGCTCCTCTACCCACCTACTGCCCTGCATCTGTGGCTATAAAAGAACCCAGCCTGTTACTCTAGGGGATGAAAGCATGCCGCCTGTTTTGACTAGTGCCATCTGATCTTAAACCGAAATAAATAGATCATATGCTGAAGGGAGATTTCTTTTATTCTGATCATTCTGTTTATGCGGTGTACATTTCAAGAGAGTTTGGGTTTGACGTAGGTGCTTTTTTTAAGGATTTGTTGAGCAGCTGGTGTTGAGTGGTCCCTTTCTGCAATCGTTGACATGGTGTAGAGATAGTGGCAGGATGTTGGGGAAATTACCGGCCTCTGACATGCGAAGGGCTTTTGTTTAAGTTTCATTACAGGAGGGATGATTGGTGAACGAGAGATGGAAGGAAGGAGGAAAGCTCTTGAGTGAGACACTGGAAAGATGTGTTTATTTTGAGGGGTGGAGTTGTTTCCTCTCGTGCATCCGTATGGTCACAGTCCACCAACATGCTGTTGCCTTGACATCTGCTGTCTCTTAGGGGTCAGTAGGTCATAGTTCAAAGGGTCTTATTTTAGTTTAGATGATGAACATGGGGATTGGCTGTTGGTTCCAGAGAAGAGCTTATTATTGACAGGAAGACAAGAGCAGATTGGAAGGAGATGGGAAACGCTTTAGACCCACAAAGCTGGTCATCACTCAACCTTTGACCTTTTTCCGGACGTGCATGAAAAAACGGCAGACGTTTGTTTTCTTTAGGGAGGAGTTCGCTTCAAAACACGCTCTTTGAATATACGTCCATCTTCACACAGATGACATCCTTCGACAGAAGGACAATGTTTATTGCATGACATGTTTTACAATATTGAATTAATACTTTATTCTTTTGGAATTTGCGTAACTGTAAACTGTAATTGTTTTGAAATTCCTTGTTCTTGACATATATCCCAGAGATTTAGCATAAGCTTTATTTAATTTTAAAGGTCTAATTTAATCTTTTTATGATCTCTTTTAGATAATGCAGTTATATTTTTCAAAGATATAAAGTGTAGAATTTATAGTTTAAATAATTTATAAATGTATAATGTACTAAATGATATATAGAGAGATATTAATATTTATGTATATAAAATAATATAGAGCTACACTGTAAAAATGAATATGCTTTATCTAATCAATAGAATTGTGGCAACAGATTACAAGCAATATTATTAATTAAATTGATCAAATTAGAATTGAGTAATAATTAATCAAATTAATTCATTAACAGTTAACCATTTAAAATAAGTAAAGTTTGCATCAAAAAAATCATCATATCAAAAATATCTCACTAACAGACTAACTCTTTATTTTATATTGCCAACATTGAATGATGTTTACAAGCAGAATCACTGAAGGAGAAAACCGTAATTTTAAAACAAACCTAAATCAAACACCGATCACCATAATGTTTTTTTGGTTGTTGTTTTAAGTTTTACTAATTTTAAATGGTTAACTGTTAATGAATTAATTTGATTAATTATTATTGATATAATAATTAATATAATAATATAATATTGATATATATATATATATGATATATTATTAATAATATTGCTTGTAATCTGTTGCCACAATTTTTTTTGATTAGATAAAGCATACTCATTTTTACAGTTTATATATATATATATATATATATTTTTTTTTAAATGAGTAGTCATTTTTAAAAACATACAGATTTTATAAGTCTTATATATTTTTTTTTATTATTATTTATTATATATGCAGGGAAAAGCAACATAGCATATTTAATTTGGAACTGCTGTGCAAGAAAAAGTGCAGAGAGAACACAATCACCTGTTTTTAAAAGTCAAGTAGAACTAGACACCACCTGTCACAACAGTCTGACGCATTCCAGATATATAACACAGATATAAGCAATTGCGCATCGATCCAATAAAAAAATGGCGTGCAAGTGGAGATGTGAGTCATCGAATTGCTATATTGCAACCCCTCTTTAACGGACAACTCATTTGGAGTGAATCGCCAGCATCTCTGACTTCTCTTATCTGGCTCTCTCTCTCTTTCATGCTAATGAAAAAAGAAAAACAGAAATCAATGGCCGTGAGATTGCTACCGCATAGGTCCACATCTCAATCCAATGATGGCAAGAGGCCACCCATCCACACTGTCTTATCGTTGCGCGATTTAAATTCACACAACCCTTTCAGACTGAATGATAAAACACGGTGCAGGCAGAGAGAGAGAGAGAGAGAGAGAGAGGGGGGGCTTTACGTTGTTATCTTCACCGCTAAACAGTATTTGACATTTGACGCACATTTAAAAGTCAATGGGTTTGCTCTCAAATCAGCAAATATTATCAAGGCCCTAATTTCCCTTTTTAATGGAGAGAAACAGGTGTGAGTTGATGATTAGAGCAAACGTGTGAAAACGGCTATTGCTGAACAGACTGGACCGCTCAGGCCTTTTTTTTTTTTTTTTTTTTTGAAACCTTGCTTCGGGCATCATCATAATGCATTCAGGAGAACGCTGACTCAAATTATAATTAAAAGCGCACGTCTCGTTTGTCCGTGGCTGTCAAAAACAGGCCTTCTTAAATGTGCGACACGTTCTTCGGGACACGATTGTGAGTTGTGTTGATGCAGCCTTGCTCTGACAAGCATCCTCGATTTGGCTGGTGGTCTGCCAAGATGCATTTATCGTTGTACCTTCTGAAAGAGTGTAAAATCTGTCATTAAAATTGTCCTGACTGTGTTTTCGCACTCCATAAACAGTTCCAGCTCTATTGGGATAGCGACAAGAAGGCTCTAGGGATGTTGGCGTTCGTCTCGTAATCACTTTTGTTAATGTTTTTTTTTTGGTTTGTTTTCTTTATCTCCCCTGACAGGAGCCATTGTGCGCATCTGGAGCCTCCACACCTCGTGGTCCAATCAGAACCCTCGCTTCGGAATCTGAACCTGCACTCCGTGGAGCGGAATAAAAGGAGTGGGAGCGGAGAAATGGGGTGTGCGAAAGTTCTTTTCGTTATGTTCGTGATCGGGTTTGAAAAGGGGATTTGCGTCAACTGGAACCCCGTCCCACGCAAGACAGTTAAATATAATGGTGAGTATCTAATGACCAAACAAAACTGGTGACTGCCCAGTAAATGAGTGGTTTTTTTTCTCACAGTGTTTTTATGGCACTTTCTTTATTTGTCCGTCTCTTTCTTCTTTTCTTCAGTCGACCCCTCCCTTCATTCTCTATGCAGATTTGAGATAAGCGGAGTGATCTCTGCTTTGAAATTACCCAGATATCACATTACTGCCTGGTTTTATTATAGGCTTTTTATTGTAAAGGGCTTACATCCCTATTCATTTGCACTAGCTTCATTTGTGCCTGTTTTCCTTTTCTCACCCTATTTTCTATTTTGCGGCTCTCTACTTCTCTTTTTCTCTTATGCTTTCTCTGGAGGGAATTCAATGAGAATGAATTGTGCCTGGTGAGAGCGCTTATTAGAAAAAAAAAACGTTTTTTTCTTTAGCAGTATTTTTGTCTATTCCTGGAAAAACTTGTAAGCATTCTTAAAAATGCATTTACTTCTAAAGCAAAATTGCATATTTTGTTTTCAAGATTTGTTCTCAGATAATATTATTTGAATTATGGGTATTTTTCTTATCTCTTTGGCAAAATATAAAAAAAATAAGCATACATCTGACAACATTTAATGAAGTCTATGCTTAAAGTTGGAGAAAATCTATTTGCCAGTGTGGTGATAAAAATAATTTTGGCTGTCAGACTGAAAATGCTCTGGAAGCTTATTTTCACAATTTTCTCAAGTATATCTGTCCTGTTTTAGTCATTTGTAGATGTTTTTACAGCAATATGGTATAAAAACCATGGTATAAAAATTTCAATTTGTATGCTTTTTGCATGCCAGTCCTGATTAAAAGGTGGTGGAGGACGCAACAGACTCGCGTGATGTGGCATACTATGCTGAGACTGTAAAACTTCCCTTCATTACTGTAGTCCAGGCACCTGAATCGGCTGTTTAAAATGCAGAAGGTGCACTAGTCTACACCGCGTGTCTGGATGGATGCCCTGTCATAATGCTCGCCTCTTCTCCATCATTTGATTAATTACTTCTATAAATATCAATATAAAATGTACTCAAAAATAAAACATGACAATTTAACATTGTATCACAGTCAGTTGTGCCAGGTAGCTCTTTATTTTCGTCGGACAATTTTCAAACAAATATTTTGAAGGAAGTGTCTAATGCTTATCAATGCTATATTTATTTGAGTAAAGAAATACAGAAAAAAAGGAAGATTTTTTTTAACTCTTTCCCCGCCATTGACGGAATTTTCCGTCTTACCGTGTTTTCGCTGTTACACGGTAGGGGGCGCTATTAGGCATTTTCTGTAAAGGCCATTGCACACTGAGTACGAAATTTTCATATGCGTATTTTCGTGTTCGTCAGCCTAAAAATTCGTCACGCATAGAAACCTTGCACACCGAGTCCGTTGCGTATTTATTAAACCTTTGCGGGGAAAAACGCAAAAATACCAAATGGATTCGTCAAGCAGTGAGGATGATTTGCCCTCTCTCTTTTTGAAAAGAGAAGAAAGAGAAAATATTACGTCCATCCAATCCTGAAATTGCGCCGAGAGGAAGGAGTTCCAACTTATCAAGGAGTTGCGAATTTATCCTGAGCGATTCAAAATTTACCTCAGAATGTCAGTGGGACAGTTTGATGCTTTGCTAGCGATTCTGGAGCCACATATTAAAAACAAGACCACCAATTTCCGTGAACCAATCGATTCTGAACGGAGACTGGCAGTGTGTCTGGTATGGACCAGGTATGGACACACACGCAAACACACACACACCCGCGCGCGGCCCGGTGGAAGCGCTGGGCAGACAGAACAGCTAGGCTGTTATTGTGTATATATTGTGTATATATTGTGCCCAAATAATACATTAGTTATTGAATAGGCTGCTCAATCACACCTTATTCGATCCTAAATTTCAATCTGATTGAAAGGGGAGGTTTATTAATTTCATAATCCAATATAGAGAAGAGAACATAAACACTTGATCGAATTGAAAACCGAAACTGAAAGCACGGCGCATATGTGCAATGATTTGAGGACGAGCTCCCCCCGGCCCTGAATTGTCAAAAGACCTCTCAAAATGCTGGCTCTGGATGCGAAAAACGCAGAAAATCGAACCCGATCCGATTAATTTTATGACGGACGAAAGTTTCGGAGATGGTGTGCAAGCGTGATTGACATAACGTGAGGTCGAATTTTTTTTTTACGTGCAAAAATTTCGGATGCGAATTTCGGACTCAGTGTGCAATGGCCTTAAGAGTACAGAATATCCTGATCAAAACACCGGCAAAAAAAGCAGAAACAAGCAATAGCATATGTAAAATAAGGCAATCGTCAATGTTAAACAGCATATAAATTGAAACTGCCTATTGTTACCGAATGAAATGCAGAGCCAGGACGAGGTGTATATAGGACTGTGAAGCGTTGATGGACTCGATCAGTTTTTGTCAAAAATGCGATTTTCTCCTCTTTTTGCTCAAAATGTTGCCTTTTTTATGAAACCCAAATTCAAGTGTTGATAAAAAAGAAGGCATGAAGCTAAAATAAAAAGTTTTTTTGTAAGCTTTTGTTTAAAAGCAGAGGGTCCTTCTTTTGATACAGTATATTGCATGTTCAGATATTCATACAACAAAATATTCTGGTGGCCATGAAAGTTTTGTAAAAAATGTATCAAAAATGCTGTTGCTGGCTGGCAAAAATGCTGTCAGGGAACAACAGGGGAATGTTTTTTATTTAAATGTATTCAAAATGCTATTTATTCCAGGGATGACAAGGATTAATCAGGATTATTTAAAGAATAAAAAGTTGAAAAGAACAGCATTTAATTGAAATTCAAATCTTTTGTAACATTACAAATGTTTTACTGTCACTTTTGAGCAAAAAAAATGGCGTAGTATAGAAGGAGTATAGAAGGAGGCGTGTGTGACATGAATGATTTGGCTTAAATCAAATATTCTTGGCACCGCAATCTTAGCTAAGCGACTTTCAACTAGATTGCTGAAATGCTGTGTGCAAAAGTGGCACAGCGTTTAGTTAATTTGCCCCTCAATCTTTTCTTGTTTTAATCTAAAACAGCTACAATAAACATTAAGCAGTACTCATGGTTTTATGTACACCCATAAATTGATAGCATCTCCTTTTAAGCCCTCGGTAGAGATCGTGGCGGCCGGGAACACAGCCTTAAATGGACAGGAAATGGATTTAGTTGAGCTACAGAAAGTGAGTGGGACGTCAACGAAAGTCCAGAAAGAGCAGAAAAGTACACAGTGTGTCTACAGTGTGTGTTTAACTACTGTTTCAGGTCATGTGTGACTTCATTTGGGCCCTAAACCACATAAACAGTAGGCCTGCGCAGCACACATGCGCTTTTCGGGGAGGATAAAAGCCAGGCAAAGCATCGGAGTGCACTTTAATGTTTGTGTGTGTGAGCGCGCAGAGTGCTTAGACTGGCAGTCTGAGGGATTTAGAGCTGCAGTAGCGTGTGTGTGTGTGGTTGGAGGTGGAGAGCTGGATCGCTGCAGAGATAATATTTACCCAGTACTTTCCACACACCCTAAAGACCCCTCCTCCACAATTATCCCCATCTTAAAAACACAGAGGATTCGCAAGCATTGCAAACACTTGTCTGCAACTAAACGTCTTTTCATTCCCATTTTCCCCCTTTGTTGATCATCAAAGCACTGTACATGTCTCTGTGTGAATGTGTGATGAGGTTTCATCAACCACACATAATGAAGCATCTGTTAGGCTCGTGGTGTTTCCAGGATCTGCCGTCTCACTTTATGAGGACGTGAACACATGAACTTTGTCTCCAGAGCTGCGTTCACACTATGCCCTAATTACCAAAGTCTCGTAGGACCCTATTTTAAAGGGATACTCCACTTTTTTTGTAAATAGGCTCATTTTACAACTCCCCAAGAGTTAAACTGTTGAGTTTTACCGTTTTCGAATCCATTCAGCCGATTTTCTGATATTTAGAAGAAAATCCTGTAACCAGACAGTTTCTGGTCTCATTGACTACCATAGTATATATTTTTTCCTACAATGGAAGTCAATGAGACTAGAAACTGTTACTGATATTCTTCTAAATATCAGAAAATCGGTTGAATGGATTCGAAAACGGTAAAACCCAATTGTTTAACTCTGAGGGAGTTGTAAAATGAGCCTATTTCCAAAAAAAAAGTGGAGTATGCCTTTAACAATCTAAGCACATAGTCTAAAACACAAGTGGACTTAGGGCTTGTTCGAATCCACTTATGCTAGTTTAACAGCGGGAGAAATGGTTGGTACGCCCAGGCATGGTCTAAAAGCGAATAGGGTCCCTATTCTCTTAAAGGGACAACTATTTCAACTATTTCAATAAAACAGTTTCGAACGGTTCAATGACCTGTTCTGGAAAGAATTGTGACTTTCCCCACTCCCCCCAGCATCCCCAGGCGGAAAACCAACTTTGCAACATGGGGAATGACATCCCGATAAGTTGGAAATTGAAGTCTCGTGAGAAGCGAGAACGAGCGAGAAACACACTGTGTTTCTTTATGGCAATTCGACATAATTTTATGATACTGTGTATGACGTATTACCCACTCGGTAGACATAGCTCCACGCGATAAAATTGTCCGGCTCCGATAATAACAAATGCACATGAGCAGCGGTAGAAAGTGGTAGTTAAAGTGGTCAAGCACACCATCTATGGGACAAACTGGATTCCATCATATCTTTATGTACACAATAACAATCTTTTACATTGTAATCCTTTTTTTTTTCATATTTGGCATGTTTGTGTGTATAAACAGAGTGTACGTGTGTTGTGGACCCGCCTATTATAGGCGCATATTACTAATGCAGCCTTTAAATAAATAAAAAATACTGCGCCATTGACTTGACTTTAGACCAGGTTTTTGTTGGTCAATGGCGCAGTCTATTTCATTTGCCTCAAAATAGCAACGCACCAACAGTGCGCCTGAACACCCTCCTTTTCAGACCAGCACGCCCATGGGCGAACAGATGGGTGCACATGCTATTTACACAAGGTGGTGTAGGACGTGAAAATGATAAGTGCGTCGGGCTGAAACTAGCAAAAGACACTGCATTGCGCCAGGTTTATGATAAACCACGAAAATTTAATTAAAACACGTGACGTTCTATTCAGAGCTGTTCAAATCCTTGGACTGAGAATAATACGTTTCTGTGGCACCATTATCAACACCTAAATTAATCTGTATCAGTCACATGGTACAAGTAATCCTTACAAGCTGTAATTACATGCTGTATTTGGGCGTGAGCGCTTTTTAAAAGTAACTCGTAATTACGGTAATTTAAACCTGGCGTGAACGCACTTTGAGAGTTCACATCACCAGTCATCAAGTCTTCACGACAAGATTTTACACATGCATTTTGATTATTCAAATGTAATGACCACTAAATGTTATGTCCACTTAATGGAATCCAGAAATACAGTATTAAAATGTAAAAATAAATTTCAATGGGGCCTAAATTTTTTCTGTTCAAATTTAATACATTTTGTATAAGTATTATTTAAAATAATGACACATTTTTAGATAGTAAGAGGACAGACATGAAATCACAGGAGAGGAGTGAAATTGGACTGGGGTGAAATTGGACCTAAAGCCACGACTCGAACTCGGGTCGCCCGAAAATGTAAACACAACATACATCGGAGCACTTGCCCACTGTGGATCCAGTGGAATCCAGAAAATTTTAAACTGAAAAAGAAAAAGTAATTCGAGAACAAGCAAAAAAACACAATTTGATAAAAAAATAAAGCTAATTTCATAGGGGCGGCCGTTAAACTGTCTTCATGCTGAAAAACAGCTCTGAGAGTTCAAAGGGAAGTCAGATGCCCCGCCCCGTCAGACTTCCACTCCCCACCCATAACTTTCCACAGCAGAGCTCCACAACTGGTACAACAGAGACCGAGAGCAGGTCAAACAGAAAATTAAAGACGAATTTCAACGGAGGCCAAAGGAAACTCCCGCTGACTTATAGAGGAATAGTATATGAACGTCCAACATGCTGAGGATGGCAAAGCTACAGAGAGAGAGAGAAAGGCACTGCCTGCTTAGCACATCTCTCTACCCTCCAATTACTATAATGACGGCCTGGGCTGAAACGGACAGGCCCACATATGTGTGCGTGTTTCCGTCTATCTGTGCCGAACTCCTCCCCACACACAGATATACACAGACGTCTGTGATTTATCCTCTCCTCTGCTTCTACTTCTCATTGTCTGTAAAAGTGTTTCGTTTTTCATTCAATAAATCTGTCTCCCGTAACCTTTGTAGGACTGTTCGCTTCAGAGTGTGTTTGTTAAAGGGGACAGAAAAAAAGAAAGTCTTTCTATTTTTTTTGTGCGCTTGCCACTTTCACGAAAAGGTCAAACTCGGTACAAGCTGTGAGCTCAATTCTCGACTGCAATCCCACCCCCCCCCCCGGTCTGTCAAACGACGGCCTATTTTCAACAACCTTTCACACATCTCTCTCTTTTACCGTCATATAGTCTCTTCCACTCACTCTTTCATTTTCTTTCAGTCTTGCCCCTTCATTCCCCCCCACCTCGATTTCTACTTTGCTCTTTTACTCCCATGCTGTAATTTTTCAGCGCCCACACCTTTTTTTGCTCTCTCTGCCGTTCCTGCGTGTTTGGCCCTGAGGACAGTTTCATTGCTCTGATGTTGCTTTTTCATAACTCGGGAGACTTAAAGTCACCATGAAATCAGAACTGGCCTTATTGACGATCCTAATACACTTTCCTGGACTTATTGTGCATGTTTTGGCAGTTTTGCCCAAAACATCTTCACTGAGAAAAAATATTTTCAAGATTTGTTATCACAACATATTTTCTTTTGTCAAATCAACTTTATAATAATTTATTTAGTTGAGATAACTTATTATTTTGAGTTTCTGATGATTAAATTAATCTCCATCATTGTATTAACTCACTTTTTCCAGTTCAATCAACTTAAAATTTTAAGGCAACCCAGGTTACTTACTTTTTTAAGTTAAACCAACAATATTTTTTTACAGTTTAGTAATCAACTTAAATAATTTATTTAGTTCAGATAACATATAATTTTGAGTTTCTGATGATTAAATCAATCTCCTTCATTGTATTAACTCACTTTTTCCAGTTCAATGAACTTAAAATTTTAAGGCAACCAGGTTACTTACTTTTTTAAGTTAAACTGTCAATATTTTTTACAGTGTTGCTCTGTCTATAAAATGACTGCTTTTTAATTTACCATCCAATATCCTATTATAAGTCCTCTGCTACTTTTTGTTGTTGTTTCCATATGGAATTTATTGCGGACTTTGGTAACTTGTGATATTGTTGAGATCTCTTATGAAACGTTCCTGTTGTTTTGGAATAGTCATCTCAGATAGTCATTAGTTAGTCCAAGATGGCCGTTAGCTGGTGCAAGTGTTTGTTTAGCATTATTTATACACTCTAATAGTATTTATTCAGTAGTGAATTAGCTTTTTATTTATGTTTTGTTTGTTTTAGTCATTTTGTTTTGTGCTTTTGTCATTTTTTATTATTTTTATAACTCAGTTTTAGTACATTAACGTAAAAGTCTTGCATCAAATTGTTATATTTTATTTCAGTTTTATTTTAACAACACTGTCAAACTTTAAACAGCTACACGTTGATCTTTCCAACTCAAAGTAAGGTTAAACCAGCTAATGACCAGCTGTTGACTAACAACTTTCCAAAACAAAAGATTTTACAGAGAATACTAAGGTTTTTTTTTTTTTTTCAGATGAAAAACATAATTGACTCAAAAGTGCTTTCAGCTTGCTATTTTGCTAACTGCCACCATTTTGTTAAATTCAACCACATGTCCTCCTTTCAAATCCCATCTAAAACATGTTAGCAAAGCAGATGTCAGCAATCATGAACATGCAAAATGGTTCACATGTAGAGAGCGTTTCTAATAGACTAGTCTTCAGGCGTGGGCCGCTCCCCTGTCTCTTTTTTGCTGTTTACACTATAGCGCTGTCAGTCATCGAGACACATATTCTAGTGACATCTGTCAGGAAGTTGGGATGTCAGTCATCATGATACCTTTTTTTTTTTGAATACTGCAGTATTATAAATGATTTATCTGTGCACATCATATTTTTAAATTCATGTGCCCTTATATTCTTAAATCAAAACCACTTCCCCTCTCTCTTCACTGATGATGGACTGTAAAAACACATTATTTTTCATATATTATAAATTATTGCTACGCTTCTCTTCCTAGTCTGTCAGTAACACTCTGTTTAGTTCCGGTCTCTATGAAGCCCCTCCTTAGGAAAAGCATAATGTACTCTGATTGGTCGACTGGACCAGTTTGTTGTGATTGGTCAACTGCTTCAAGCGTGTTTCGAAAATGTCACGCCCCTTACCAAAACTGCGAGTTTCAATTAAGCGTGCCACACAAGCCCTCAAATGTGAAGCCAAAACGTCTCTATCGCCCCCCAGTGACCGGTCCTAGTATAGGTCATAAACCCCGCCTCCCCATGTTATTCAACGGGACGTGAGACCAACTAAACAATTAAATTACACTTCACATATACTTTATGCAAAGATAGTTTCTGTCATTTATGGTAGTTTCTATCACGTTGATGTAATTTCAAGTTTGTTTTTAAAATAAGTTTGTTTTTAGTTAGTTATGTGATGCTATAAAAACGGTGCTGTGACATCATGATTGACAGCTGTGATTGACTGCAATCAGCAGACATCATTGGAGAAGAACGGAGCAGACAGAGGCCACTTAATGAAAGTGTGTGTGCTTGCGTTTGATTCAGCGAGAGTGAGGGCGGGGCCTTGATTTCGCGGCTTTACTTCCTGCTCACTTGTCCTGAAAACGCAAGTGCGTAGACTCAAGTTCCAAGATGTCAGCGCCATATCGGGACATTGGCGGCTTCAGTTCTCTATGATGGAAAAGAGCGAAGGGGCGTCATCCATCTTTTTTTACGGTCTATGGTTTCAAAGCACTACTAACCCAACACAATCAGGTCTCTTCCTTATTTTTTTTGTGTATGCCTGCGTGGGAATTATTTAAATGAGGTATATTGTGACGTGTACGTTACCAGAAGAAAACTTAAGGCCCCGTCCACACTACTGTGTTTTCGTTTAAAAACGGAAAATTAAAACGAATACGATCTCCGTCCACACCAGCGTTTTATCTGCGTATTAGAAATGATCTCCGTCCACATTAAAACGACTGAAAACGCGGATCACGTGACCATTCACCAACACTGGGCATGCGCGTGCCGGTGTAAACAGTGGTTGGCGAATCAGGGAAGGATACGTCATGACTGATAACACCCAATCATAGAGCCGAGCGTCAGCCTCTGCGTCAGCGTTTCTAAACTCGACCGTTTTGTCTCGTCCACACTAAAACGCCCTCCGGAGATTCAAAACGAAAAACGGAGCTGCAGCGTTTCTAAACTTCTCCGTTTTAGGTCTTCGTTTTTCCCGTTTTAGTCTGGACGGGAGGTGCAAACGTAGCAAAAGGTCTCCGTTTTTAAATGAAAACGTAGTAGTGTGGACGGGGCCTCAGACTACAATTGAGGTGTTTCAGGGAGTTCAGAGTGACTTTTAAGACTTTTTTTAAAGCTACACTGTGTGATTTTTACCCCCATTTTCACCCGGTGAAAAGGTATATGACCATCCAGTGAATATTACTTTCTGTTCCTCTCAATTCCGATTTCGTTTTAACTCCTACGGTGGCCAATGTAGTCCAAGATTAACATGGCTTCCAGTTCGAAATCGTCCACGAGTGTTAACTCAAACGTAAACGCGAAAGGCGAAGCTTGAATTAACGGGTCTGTCCCTCAGTCTTTGGCTAATGTACTTTCAAGATGGAGGGGCAACATGGCGACCGACACTAGAACCCCTTACCCGTGTGTATTTTCAATGGCATATTACACACTCACGAGAATACTTTATTACTTGAACGAAGTAAATATACATTAATGAGCACATATATTTTTGAAAGAACTACGTGTTTTTAGCTAAGAGTTACACAGTGTAGCTTTAACGCCCAAACAGCAACAAATCTCTGTATGCTAAGCATTTGATTGCTAACCACTAGCAGGAAAACCAGCTATTCTAAAAATGTTTTTTCTTCCCTATGGAGACAGAATTAGGCATATATATATATTCCCATATACTGTTTGTGTCGTTTTCTGCCGACGTTCCCTCGCTCGCTCTCTGCTCTTTAGTGGCGTTTGTGAGTTTTTCAGGCTATTGTTGTGGTAATCCGTTCTGACCATTTCCTGTTGCCGAGTCCTGCTCTCCCTTTCTTCCCTTCCCAAAGCAGCGACAGCCCCACCACTCCTTCATCTAATCTACTGCAATTACAGCACTTCCCCTCGTCCCCCCAAACGCCCACTCTCTCACGCTCGCAAGCTCACCGTTTGTGTTTGTGTGTCAGCGTAAACACGCCACCTGTGTCTTTCTTAATGTGTCTCTCTTCCCTTTCTTCTCTTTTTAATTGTACTGTTACGTGTCAGCATCAGACGGTGGCTCCTCTCGTCTTTGTCTTAGAGAACGTGGGTGTGTTTTTATAGCCTGTATATGAGTGTACGCTCTTTTCTCTTCCTAATTAGTGTGTGTGTGTGTGTGTCCATTTTCTGTGTTTCCAAGTCATTTTTTTGTATCCATGTCAAAGCTTCAAAGGGCTTAAAATAGGTCTTTAATAGCAGAGTGTGTGTTTGGAGTGCTGCGGTTATGAGCTATAAGCAGGGCAGGACTGTATTTATAGCAAAGCTGCTTTGTAAGGAGCCGTGGAGGAACATCAGAAGAAAACTGCAGCCTTCAACTTCTGCGGCTCTGGTCCCTCAACCAGAGCTCACTGCTCTCTCATTCGGCCCAGCTCAGAACTTGCGAAGGACAAAGACACACACACACACACACACACACGCAGAGTTCACCTCTGTCCCCTTTTATGTTGCTCACATCTGGATTCCATTCAAAGTGATTTCTATTTTTAGTTTGTTCCTTTTTTAGTCTGTTCACTTGAAGATAGAGACTCACTCTCTTCCCATTAGATATGGTGCTGTTGGTCAACTTGTTCTTTGTGTTTTCCATGTTTACCTCAGCTTGGTCAGTTTGATTGGTTTGACTTTTTTAATTAAACACTGCTAACCATACAAAACCAAGTTTAGCATCAGCAATCAGCCCCTACTGGTGGATGCTGTAACTACACCATATGGCATCTTTCTCCTTTGACTGCCATTCAAAAATAAACATCCACTTTTTATATACAGTATACCAGTGCAAAATGCCCGTATTTAGCGATATCTTTTGCATTTCTAATCCAAACAACGTCAAACTCGGCACTGCACTTACTCGTGCCCGTAGCAAGACACTTGTCAAGTTTGAGATCCATCGGACTAACGGTTCAAGATATGCGATTAACAGACAGACACACACACACAAACACACACACACACAGACCTTCCTGTAATAGATAGATAGATACACAGACACACACAAATCAAAGCAAAATATGTAATGCAATTTGTTTGTCATATTTTCCATGGTATGCACAATATTTATTACATGAAATCTTAAAAATAATTTAATGCATTGTTGTAATATCATAAATGTACATTATAATGTTATGATGCCTTTTCCATGGGGTGCACAATATTTATTGTATGCTTATAATGAATATAAGACATGAGTTTTGTATAAATTTGTATAAATATTTATTTAACTTCATTTTTTTATTAATTTTAGTACGTCGTCTTATGTAATATTTAATATTTTAATAATTATATGATGTAATATTTAGAGTGTACATTACAATGTTGTAATGCCTAAATTCAAATGTAACATACAAAATGATTGATTTTATATTTCGTTTTATTTTTAATTAATATTTTGGCTAAATAGTAGAGATTTTTTATCATTTTCAGTCATAAAATGTGATTATCTGCGTATCATCTCGTCCTGAATTTTAACATTGACACGCCCTTAATTTTCCCTCTCGGCTGTCGTTCACATCACAACTCAGGATACTTACTAGTGAATGGTTTTACCACTATGTAGGATGTTTTGTTTGTGATACCACCAGCCAGAACACCTTCTAGAAATCAGACAAAGAACCCCCTCAGTGGACAGTTTGCTCAACGTTGCCACTTTCTGGCGGGGATCTGTAAGTGCATCCTGTATAATTGCCATGTTCTGTGAATGATAATTAGAAATGACACTCTCTGCTCGGCTCAGCACAAAGCTCAAAAAACTTGCTCTGTGACTGGCTAAGAGGCATTTGAGTAATTATGCAGGTATTTAGAAGTGTGTGTGTGTGTGCGTGCGCTCTGTCACATCTCCCAGTTTGCATCCTAGCAGATGTTCTCTGTCCTCCCTGGGGGAAGTCTGTTTCTCCTCTTCTCTTGGATCATCCAGCCCTCTTATATGTTAACAAGCTGCCGCTCTCCAACTAATAACCACACACACTCCTGACTTCCATCCTGGCAGAATCTTCATCACCACTCGTGGTGTCTTTTCTCCCCTCCTGGAGTACTTGCTCATCATAACCCTCTCTCCACTCTGCACCCATCTGCCACAGTAATGGTAAATCTGATGAGGCACAATGTTCTTGTGTGTTCAAGGGTGCATGGAATACTGGTGTCCTCTTGTGGCTTCTTCACTGGCTTAAGCCAAGATGGATGATATCACCTTCTGTTTTAATTCTGCGAAAAATAGCCACAGATAGTAGTGACTGGTAGTGTCAGGAAATTGAAGATGATATCTATCTATCTATCTATCTATCTATCTATCTATCTATCTATCTATCTATCTATCTATCTATCTATCTATCTATCTGTCTGTCTGTCTGTCTATCTATCTACCTGTCTGTCTATCTATCTATCTGTCTGTCTGTCTATCTATCTATCTATCTATCTATCTATCTGTCTGTCTATCTATCTACCTGCCTGTCTGTCTATTGATCTATCCATCTGTCTGTCTATCTATCTATCTATCTATCTATCTGTCTGTCTATCTATCTACCTGCCTGTCTGTCTATTGATCTATCCATCTGTCTGTCTATCTTTCTGTTTGTCTGTCTGTCTGTCTGTCTGTTTGTCTGTCTGTCTGTCTGTCTGTCTGTCCGTCCGTCTGTCCGTCTGTCTATCTGCCTGTCTGTCTGTCTATCGATCTATCCATCTGTCTGTCTATCTTTCTGTTTGTCTGTCTGTCTGTCTGTCTGTCTGTCTATCTGTCTGTCTGTCTGTCTGTCTGTCCGTCTATCTATCTATCTTTCTGTTTGTCTGTCTGTCTGTCTATCTGTCTGTCTGTCTGTCCGTCCGTCTGTCTGTCTATCTGCCTGTCTGTCTGTCTATCGATCTATCCATCTGTCTGTCTATCTTTCTGTTTGTTTGTCTATCTATCTATCTGCCTGTCTGTCTGTCTGTCTGTCTGACTGTCTATCTATCTGCCTATCTATCTATCTATCTATCTATCTATCTATCTATCTATCTATCTATCTATCTATCTGTCTATCTGTCTGTCTGTCTGTCTGTCTGTCTGTTATATATTTAGTTAGAATATATATATATATATATATATATATATATATATATTAATTATTACAACTCTCAGACTAATTTTAGCATATTATTGAAATTAGCAATTTTAATGTATTTGGTCTTGACAGAGATCTGCTATAAGCATGTAAGATATGTTGCTGCTTCATAAATAGACAGGCTGAGATGACAAACGGGTTGAAATTGTATGTGGTGTGTTGATTGTGTGAATATAATTCATTTAATACAAGATCTGGCAACTGGTCAACATTAGACAAACATATTGGTCCGATTATTTATAAAGGAGTTTATGCCATGCAAATTACGGGAGTTTCCCAGGAGAAATATCAAACCGGGAGGGGTCCGGGAGATAGGGCTAAAAAAACGGGAGAAACCCGCGAAAAACGGGAGTGTTGATCATAGCAGATCTAGGCAGGTGGAGCTGGGGGAGGTGGAGGATATCAGAGGAATACTGTAGGTTACAGCAAGCAACGAACCAAAATATTTAAATGTGGAGCAAGCAATCTCATTGGCTGCAGGATCAGCAGAAGTAATGATGCGATTTCTTGCAGATTGCATGTAAATTATAATTGATTGATCAATTTATATATGATCGTTTCATTTGTTTTATTCATCTTTATGCTAATTTCTACACCTTGAAATGTTAAGACCAACATCAACCAGCATAAACCAGCATGGATCATACAAATTCCATTTAGCCCAAATGAATCTTTTTAACACATTGCCAACCAGTTTAAGCAAAGGTTATGAGTATCCATGGAAATTCATGCTTGCCTAAGTTGGCATTTTCAGCTGGACTGGGACGTTGGTGAAAATGATAAATGTGAGAGATTTTTTGAAAGCCCAAGAGTCATATTGGATCAGTGACATTTGGATCACATCTAATACCCCTAAAAACCTTTTTTCCTCTCTTTTCAGATGTGCAGGACAGTATGGCGAGGTTTCGCGCTGTTGGGGTGTGGAACTACACCATGTTGACCCTGGCAGAACATGAGAGGGTTTTATACGTGGGCGCCAGAGAGCACATCTTCGCCCTGGATCCCAATGACATCAGCAGACAACTCCGACCACAGGTACGTTCTGCAGAGAAAAGGCTTTTTTTCGATTTATTTCATTCAAAAACTCCAAATGCACCCAATAAATACTAATCCACAAGTCATCAAGCAAAAAGGGCATTAGCATTTTATCATTCAAAAATATCAGCATTTAAAAATGACTCACTCTTTCAATGCCACAGCCATTTGTAGTAAATTGCCAGTTGCGGCTGTCAATAGTGAGCGCACATTTTAAATGCAGAGTGCTATTTGCTTGTAAAAGTCATGTCTCTTTCTCTCTTAGATTGAGTGGTCGGCTCCTGTGGAAAAGAAAAGAGAGTGTGCAGCGAAGGGGAAGAATAACCAGGTACTGCCTAATGTTGCATCCTTTATGTTTGAACAGCTTTACTTTGTCTGGCCCCGCTGAAATACATTTACTCTCCGTCTCTCTCACGCTTTTCTCTTTGTGTCTCTTTCTCTCTTTCCTCCTGTCGTTTCAGACTGAGTGCTTCAACTACATTCGTTTTCTGCAGAGCTACAATCACACACACCTGTACACATGCGGGACATACGCCTTCCAGCCCAAATGCACGTATATTGTAAGTGTGCGCTTTTATCTTTGAGAAATCTGTCCGACCCACATGATCAAGTGGAGCGGGCTGCAATATGATGGAGAAACTGTGTGTGTGTGTGTGTGTGTGTGTGTGTCAGCGAGTGGCTTCTAGTGTGTCAAAGTGAAATATATTAAATGTAAATGAGGTTGTGTTCTCATGCTGTGAGGACGATGGGATAAGACGGGCATGACGTGGCTTGTTGTGTGTGCATTAATTGATTCATTATTAATTTATTAATAATATATATATATATAGAGAGAGAGAGGGTTATGTATTTTTTAACTATTTACATTTTTACAGCATTTAAAAGCAGCCTTTATATATACTGCATTATAGAAATATTTTTAATGTATTAATTATACCTAATGCATTGTATGATTTCCTGAATAATTGTAACCTCAGTTATAATACATTATATTATTATAATCTATTAATTGTAATATAATCTATTCATACTTTAATCTATTCATACACATCTTTAGAAAGTATAATGCATTAAAATATAATGCAATTTCACAAATCTGCAAATATTATTATGCATTTTAATTTTGGTTACAGTTATTTATTAAAAGATATCATGAATTATAATGTACAAAAATGAATACCTTTATAATGTATTACACATAAAGGCTTTAATTAAACCAATGTTATTATGAAGCCTCTTCTGCTCACCAAGGCTGCATTTATTTGATCAAAATACAGAAAAAAACTGAACATTTTTGATATATTATTATAATTTAAAGTAACGTTTTTTTCTATTTTAATATATAATTTCTTTCCATTAAATATTATTATTATTATTATAATATATTTTGAAATGTTATTTGTTCCTGTGATGCAAACCTGAATTTTCAGTGTCACATGATCCTTCAGAAATCATTCTAATATGCTGATTTGGTGCTCAATTATAAATAATGGCTCTTATTATTAGCAATATTGAAAACCGTTTTTGCTGCTTAATATTTTTGTATAAAATGTGATAAGAAGGCATGATGTGTGTGTGCTCTTATTTGTGTGTGGGCAGGAGGACGATGCAAGAGGGCTCAGCTGCTGCTTAAACTTCAGTTGGCAAACAGCCGGTGGCTCAGTGTGTGTGTGTGTGTGTGTCAATTCATGTGTGTGTGTTTGCTTGATCCATATGGAACCGTTTCTGTCTTTCTCTAATAGAATGCAGATCATTTCACTCTGGATAGCGCCGCCCCGGAGGACGGTAAGGGAAAGTGCCCCTACGACCCCGCCAAGGGTCATACAGGCCTCATTGTGGGTGAGTCAGCTGTATGCACACGTTTCTGACATGTAAAAACCTGCATTATTATTCTTGTGCCTTGTGTGTGGGTGTCCATTTGTGCTCGGCGCCGCCTGTGGATGCCTTTATGCCTCCTCTCTTCCCACACTTGGGAGAGATCGGAGTCCCTCTTTAATATCTCATAACCATGAGGCTGTAGACAGGAGTGTGTGCATGTGTGCCTGTTCCCGCTCTAAGCGTTCTTCTCCTTTCCTAGACAAAGAGTTGTACTCCGCCACCCTCAATAACTTCCTGGGCACAGAGCCCGTAATCCTGAGGAACCTGGGACAACAACATTACAGCATGAAGAGTGAATACCTGCCGGCTTGGCTCAACGGTAAATCTGAAAACAAACACAACATATATTTCATTCTCCTGCTGAAAACACTATCGTATGTTTTGCTGGTGCCGATGGTTGACCAGCTGTACCAGCACCAGGACAGAGAGTTAACCAGGCTGCTCCTTCAGACATGGATTACTGAGTTCTGGATTCAGTTGTTGGCACTTGGCAACTTGACACAATCCTGCAATTCTTATATTAAACATAGATATTACACATAGCACATAGTTATGTAGATTTAGGGCCAATCCCAATTCTACCCCTTACCCCTTCACTTTCCCCTTCCCCTCCGTTTTGCGCGTCCACGTGAAGGGGTAGGGTTGTCCCAATTCTCTTTTGGTTGGAGGGGGAGGGCTAGGGTGAAGGGCCAGATAGCCCTTCAAACGAAGATTTTTCGGGAGCACACTTCAAACGAAGGGGTATGAGAAGCGTCACTGCTAACCCAGGCTGGCTGCCCAAGCAACAAAGGAGACCCATAAATTTAAGTATTTGTGGCTTTAATAAGTATTGTAACGACAAATAATGATTTGCTTTATGTTACATTCAATATTGTGTTCATATTTACGGTCAGTTTCTTCACAGAAACGTTTGTAAAAAAATCGCTAAAATTACTGTAGTTTGCTAACGATAGTCCCGCAACATATTTTCGTCGTCTCCGTTGTTTCCTGCGAACTTCACAAGATAAATGAAAGAAAATAGCTGTAACCCACGCGACTGAGATAACTGCAGCTGTCGACGGCATCTTGGAAGTTGTGATAAACATCGGCGCATCTCCTGTGACGTAGGCGCTAGCGACGAATTATAATGACGTTTAACGGAGGCGTAGTGGTGTCCCATTTCTTAGGGGAATATTTTCACCCCTACGCATTGCCACTCTGTTTCAAGGGTCAAGGGGAAGGCGAAGGGGTAGGGCTAGGGGAAAGTGAAGGGGTAAGGGGTAGAATTGGGATTGGCCCTTAATGCTTCTAGGCTTTTATGTGTTGTACATGTCCAGTTGTATTTAGGTATTTAGAATTATAAATAAAAATTATATATATATATATATATATATATATATATTAGGGCTGTCAGTTAAATGCATTATTAACAGCGTTAAAGGGTTAGTTCACCCAAAAATAAAAATTAAGTCATTAATTACTCACCCCCATGCTGTTCCAACCCCATAAGACCTTCGTTCATCTTCGGAACACAAATAAAGATATTTTTGATTGAATCTGAGAGCTAGATCAGTCCTACATAGACTGCCTAAGGGACTGGCTCTTGACGGCCCATAAAGTCATTAAAGAAAAGGTTTAAATATTCCATGTGCCTACAGCGGCTCAATTATAAGTTTATCAAGCGACGAGACTACTTTTTGTGCGAAAAAAACATAAATAACGACTTTATTCCACTATTCCATTACTTCCTTATGGGCGCATGCGCGAGAACTGAGATGAGGACGTTCTCATTCGTCTACTTCTTGTTACCGGCTGCTCACCGCTTAGGAGTTTTACCGCCACCTACCGTATAAATTGATGATCCATATATAAGGCGCTCCGGATTATAAGGAACACTGTCGTTTTTTGAGAAGATTAAAGGCTTTTAAGTGCACCTTATAGTGCGGAAAATACGCAAATTGAAAAGCGTATGTACAGCGCGCATCTTCCTCTGCTTGTAAACAGAAAGTTTTGCGCTTCCAGCTATATCAGCACATCATCTTATACGGTAGGGGGCGGTAAAACTCCTAAGCAGTGAGCAGCCGGTAACAAGAAGTAGACGAATGAGAACGTCCTCGTCTCAGTTCTCGCGCATGCGCCCATAAGGAAGTAATGGAATAGTGGAATAAAGTCGTTATTTATGTTTTTTTCGCACAAAAAGTATTCTCGTCGCTTGATAAACTTATAATTGAGCCGCTGTAGGCACATGGAATATTTAAACATTTTCTTTAATGACTTTATGGGCCGTCAAGAGGCAGTCCCTTAGGCAGTCTATCTAGGACTGATCCAGCTCTCAGATTCAATCAAAAATATCTTTATTTGTGTTCCGAAGATGGGGTTGGTACAGCATGGGGGTGAGTAATTAATGACTTAATTTTCATTTTTGGGTGAACTAACCCTTTAACGCTAAACCATTTTTACGGCGTTATTTTTTTATCGCGCGATTAACGGTCTTTTTGGTCTTGCAAACTTTGTCATTTTTTTCACATGCTTTTGCAACAGGACGTGGTGCTGCCCATTCATTTCAATGGTTTGTGTCGCGTGATGACATTTTGTTGCTTTGTCGAACAAAGCGCAAGCGGATCTAGACCGGAAACAAAACAACAGGCACGACGCCGCACACCAAATACGTAGTTGGTTAACGTTACGTTTTGAGTGGATGACGATCGCGAGAAGCTGAAATGGACACCAATAAGATTCTGAATTGAAAGTTTACTTTAAAAAAGTTGCCAAATAGTTCCATTGATGAGACCAAAGTGATCTGTGTGTTTTGCCGTTGTGAACTGAGCGATCATCATTGGAGCACGTCCAGTCTGAAACACCACTTGATGATGGCCAAGCACACATACACACACACACACAGCTGATGCGAATTCTCCGCCCCCTCGTCAATATCAGGACCTCGTCAGTATTTCGTTCACCCTTTTATTGATGGACAGTGTTACATTGTGTGTGAGATTATTTGCTCCAAGTGAGAACGTTAATGTGAAATTGAACATATATGACAATGTTGTTTTCAATAAAAAACTTTTGCACAAAGCAAGCCGATCCACTTTTCCATGTAGATAAGAGCATTAAAATGGGAAAAAATAATGTGACAAAAAGAAATCAAGAGACATTTAGAATAGATAAAAATGTGTGATTAATCACAAGTTAACTGTGACATTAATGCGATTAATCGCGATTATGTATTTTAATCGTTTGACTGCACTAATATATATATATATATAATATATATATAATAGTATATTATATTTATATATATAATATATATATATATATATAAATATAATATATATTTATATAAATAAATATATATTATATTTATATAAATATATATTATATTTATATATATATATATATATATATATATATATATTATATATATAAATATAATATATATATATAAATGGAAATATTATATATATATATATATATATATATATATATATATATATATATAAATGTAAGCGAATACAATTTTTAATTGAATTTATAATATGATGTGGCAATTAATTCATCTAATTAATTGCACATCAAATTTGGCAAATATGTCATTATTATGTAAAATGAGAATAGCATCAAATAGACATTATAAAAAAAGAAGCTTTAGAAAAAAAATATTTGATTCAACATTGAATTTATTACATATAATATAAACTTTTAGGCTTCAACAGCCATGAGGGTGACTAAATGATGACCGAATTTTCCTTTTTGGGTGAACTACTTGTTTTTTTTTTATTAATATGGAAATGTGGATAATATTTGAAATGAAATGAAAACTGCCAGTGGTTGGCAGTAAACAGATATAATTTAACAATTAAAATTTTTTACAGCATTTATTAGTGGAGAATAAACCATGTTGCTTCTTTGGACATGGATTACGGAGTTATCTGGATTCAATTGTAGCCGACTTGACACAATCCTGTATTGTTTCATTCTCCAAAGCTCATCTCTGAGTCGTTGTCATAGCAACAGGTCCGTAAGCTCAAATCTTTTTTGTTTAACGTAAACAGGATTAGATTTCGGATGTTAAAGTCTGTCCCAGACTCTGCACCATTCTCAACGCACCCAGGGGAAGTAAGAATTTAGTATTATTATAATTATTTTAACAATAGCCTAATTTAAAAGAAAATAATCATTGTGTGAATGATAACAGGCACAGACGTTGTGATGGACTGCTTTAGGTGTGCGGGGATAATTTACCTCACATTAGATGCACAGTTTGTCTGGTCTCTGCTTTAAGTGCAATGCAGACATTGTGTTTTCTACAGCTCAGGAGATGCTGTCTGTCGTGCCATTAGAGAAGAGGACCTGGCCCTCCTACGTAATAAGAAAACATTTATGATTTTTGTTGTCTCCCAGTCACATACTGTAAGAAAGCAGGCTTTTACATAGAGCTTTTATGCCCTGATGCAGTGGCATAGCAGGACCTGTTAAATTAAATGTTAAGTTCATCTGAATACATTAACATCTGACACATGAAACTTGTAGAAATGCAAGGGAAGTGGAAATGGAAATATAATGCGATGGTTAAATATTTACACGTTTAATTCTTCCCCAGCTTTCACTCAGTTCTTTCTGCTTGTAGTTTCCTTGGCAGTGTTTCGTTGCTCTTTTAAGGTCTAGAAATTCCTGGTAGACTTACTTTTAGTTTGGCTTGCATGTGAAAAAGTCCCAAGAAAGATGCTTATAATATAATATAATATAACATAATATAATATAATATAACAATTCAGAAAGAAATGAATGCTTCTATCCGGCATGAATAGAAGTGACGGTTATGACTTTTACAAAAGATTTCAATTTCAAATAAATAAAGTTTATGATCTCAAAAACTCATTCCACTCATGCTAAACAAATCCAACCATGTGCTTGATAAACTTAATCAGCCAGAAAAGGGATTATCACAAATTAAAAGATCTGGTCTTATAGCAATTGATATATTATCTCAGTATTAAGCGATGTACTACAGGGAACAGGGCCCTGATCTTTCCAGCAGGGTTAATCCGAAATCAGCTCAATGAACAATGTCCCACGGTGGATATTTAAGATCTTTTATCTGTTTCATCAAGTAACCACCAGCCCCTTATCTATTAAGTGCTGTGTCTACTACACGTTCTTGCATATCTTCCCCTTTGGTCTGGTACAGAGCCAAACTTTGTGGGTTCGGCGCTGGTCCGGGAGAGCCGTAACAGTAAAGATGGAGACGACGATAAGATCTACTTCTTCTTCAGCGAGAGAGCGTTGGAGCTGGACTGCGACAGCGATCTGACCGTGGCACGGGTGGCACGTGTGTGTAAGGTGAGAATGTAAACTCAGGACTCACACACACCAGAAGTATTCGACCAGAAGGTTTCGGCTCGCTTGCTCTAGGGCAGGGTTTCTCAAACGGGGGTTCATGAGGGAACTGCAGTCGATAAATAATGACTTAAATCAGATCAATCAAACAAATTGAGCTGCACAGATGATCTGAATAAAACGTAAATAAGGTTGCGTTGCGTGTAGAGTGGCACTGTGGTAAAATGCAGTGTTATCAGCTCGGTTCACAGTAAATATTCTGCTTCTCTTTAACTCTCTGCAAACATTTAATGTGCATTTCTAATTTAGAATCCTTGAGGTATATTATAGTTTGTATTAATAGTTTAAATTAGTTTTCATTCCTATCTTTTTTATTTATTTTTTGTCTTAATTTTAATTGTGGTTTTTAGTTTATTTATTTTTTTATTTTATTTTGTTTAATTCTATTTCAGTTTTAGTTAGTTTTGTACATCAAGCTGAAATAAAAATGCCATTTCTTTGTCAGGTTGCTCAAATCTATTTCAGGGTTTTATCTTAAGTAACAACTTTTTAATGGTTTTACTTTTTTAGTTAGGAATGTAATGTGCACTAGGTTAACTTTATTTACATTCACACTCGCATAATTTTGAACAATTATGTGTGCAGAATGTGCGTCTTGTCATGAGACATTTTCATATGAAATTAAATATCACAGCAGGTCAAGCAGCCTATTTTATATATATATATATATATATATATATATATATACTGTATATATATACAGCTCTGGAAAAAAATAAGAGACCACTGCAAATGTCATTCTACTGAATGAGGAAGAAGAACCAAGAACCAAAATCTTATTTAATGAGGAAAAGTAGAAAAACCACTGCTGTGGTCACCACTGTCCTCTTGCAATAGGACCAGCTGGATGGCAAAAACAGCACTAGTAGTACCTCAAATTAATTGGAATCACTATTGACCATGCCAAAGGAGTTGAAAAGGAAAAGACGGGTTCAATTCTGGCTTTACTGGCAGAGGGATGCAGTGAGTGTCGGGTTGCTTCCATCCTTAAAATTTCAAAGACAGTGGTTCATAAGAACAAGGTCAAGCAGCAGACGTTGAAGACAACAAAGCTGCAAACCGGCAGAGGGCGAAAACCACTCTCCACTGACCGGGATTACCGCCAACTCATTCGAATGTCACTCAACAACCGTAGGATGACATGGTGGAGAGCATGCCAAGACACATGAAAGCTGTGATTGAAAATCAGGGTTATTCCACCAAAGATTGATTTCTGAACTCTTCCCAAGTTAAAACATGGTTTTCCAGAGCTGTACATCTATGTACAGGTGAAACTCGAAAAAATTGAATATCGCGCAAAAGTTCATTTATTTCTGTAATTCAACTTGAACGGTGAAACTAATATCTTATATAGACTCATTACATGCAAAGTAAGATATTTCAAGCCTTTATTTGTTATAATTTTGATGATTATGGCTTACAGCTATGAAAACCCCAAAGTCAAAATTTGGATATTGTGCAAAGGTTTTCATAAGCTGTAAGCCATAATCATCAAAATGATATTTAAAAAAAAATTAAGGCTTTAAATATCTCACTTTGCATGTTATGGGTCTATATAATATATTAGTTTCACCTTTTAAGTTGAATTACAGAAATAATTTTTTTCACGATATTAAAATTTATATATATATATATATATATAAAAGACGCATGAAAGCTGTGATTGAAAATCAGGGATATTCCACCAAATATTGATTTCTGAACTTTTCCCAAGTTAAAAGATGGTTTTCCAGAGCTGTATATACATGTATGTAGAGGTGAAACTCGAAAAATTTGAATATCGCGCAAAAGTTTATTTATTTCTGTAATTCAACTTGAAAGGTTGAAACTAATATCTTATATAGACTCATTACATGCAAAGTGAGATATGTCAAGCCTTTATTTGTTATAATTTTGTTGCTTATTGTGGCTTATGAAAACCCCGAAGTCCAAATTTGGATATTGTGCAAATGTTTTCATAAGCTGTAAGCCATAATCATCAAAATTATAAAAAAGAAAAAAATTAAGGCTTTAAATATCTCACTTTGCATGTTATGAGTCTATATAATATATTAGTTTCACCTTTTAAGTTGAATTACAGAAAGAATTTTTTTCACGATATTCAAATTTTTATATTTATATATATATATATATATGTGTGTATATGTATATACTGTGTGTGTGTGTGTGTGTATATGTTTATACTGTGTGTGTGTGTGTGTATATATATATATATATATATATATATATATATATATACTGTATTGGCTATACGGAATATCTACTGTACTATATTGTATGTATATACTGAGGGCGCAGGCAGTCTTCAAGCAATATATATATATTTAATAAAAGCAATTGAAATAATAGACTTACTGAAAACATATTAATGTGTTTTTAAAAGTCTAATGGTTACCCAAAATAGTTAGTTAGATAGTATAGTATAGTATAGTATAGTATAGTATAGTATAGTATAGTATAGTATAGTATAGTATATAAATAGTTTCTAATAGTTCGAAAATAGTTAAGGAACCCCTCCCTGAGGTCTAGCTGGTGGACTAGCATAGTCATGCTGTATTTTTCAACAGGGCTGCTCTAGGGCAACTGTACCTGTAAAAATAAAATCATTTTGAACCAAAACGTCTGTTAAATGGCCACTTGCTTCACTTTTCAGGGAGACCTGGGTGGCACACGGACCCTGCAGAAGAAGTGGACCACCTTCCAGAAGGCCCGCCTGATGTGTTCTTTCCCCGAGCGCCACATCACCTTTAATAACCTGCGGGCCGTCTTCACCCTGCCTGGGGCGGACTGGAGGAGCACTAGTTTCTATGGCATCTTCCATGCGCAGTGGTGAGCGAACCCTCCTGCCATGCCAGTCCGTGTCACACTCATAAATATTTCTCTCTCTTCCTCTTCCTGACGGAGTTGTGAAAGTCACTCTGTCCTCTCCTTATATAAAAGTGTCACCGTGCCAAACACCCAGCCGTGATCCTCTAACGTAGAAAATGCTGCACTGTCATTATGTTGACAGTAAGACTATTACTGTAATAATCCAGCCAATGTAGCGCAGTCATTTACTTCAGACTGACTGACTACTTTTTTCTCTCTCTCTCTTTCTCTCCTTCTCTTTCTTTATCCTTTGTTCTCTCTCAGGGGGGATGTGGATGTGTCTGCTGTGTGTCAGTACCAGATCGGAGAGGTGAAAAATGTGTTCGACGGGCCGTATAAAGAGTACAGGGAGTCGTCTCAGCGATGGGTCCGATACACCGGCACTGTGCCCAGTCCTCGACCTGGAGCGGTGAGCTGAGAGGCCGTGACTAAGCACACCATTTTTCATCCCAAAATAAGAACTTAATATTATTCCTGTTTGATTATAAGATTTTATAAACATCTTAACAAAGATTTTGAGTCCGATTATGTCAGAAAAAACATTGTTTGGAAAACTTTTATTATGTAATTTCAAGTAATGCAAAAGTATACAGTGACCTTGACTGTGCGCCATTCAGAAGTAAATTGAAAAATACCATTTACAGGACCGTTCAAATGCTTAATGAAATTAATACTTTTATTCAACAAGGACGCATTAAATTGAAAAGTTGTGTTGTTATAAAAACATTTTCTATTTCAAATATTCTTTTGAACTTTGTTCATCAAAATCCTGAAAAAAAGTATCACGGCTCCTACAAAAATGTACAGTTTTGATCATTGATACTAATAAGAAATGTTCCTTGAGCAGGAAATCAGCATATTGGAATGATTTATGAATGACCAAGACAATGATGCTGAAAATTCAGCTTGCGTATTAAATATTACTGTTTTTACTGTATTCTTGATCAAATAAATGCACCCATGGTGAGCATGGTGACATTCAAGAACATAAAAAATCTTACCGACCACAAACATAAACATAAAATGACATACGCGGTTGCGAAGAGGTAGCAGATTTAAAATGAATTCAAACTGAAAGAAAGAAATTAAAATATTTTTATATATCTCATCACATTTATTAATTCACTTTTGTGAACCAGGATATAAGAATACTTCATTTCCCATAATTCTTTGAATTACAGCTCATTCTTTTTTCCTGTTATTCCAATGCAAGTTCCTGTGAGGTGTGGCTAGTTTGATTCTGCGTCTGAAATCGCATACTCTCTTGAGTAGGTACTTATTTTGAATAAGTAATTACTTTGCAAGTAATTACTTCTATATTGTATGACTGTGTAGTATGAATGTAATCTGGACTACATTCGCCATGCTATCATTATCACGTGACCTACCAGAGTCAGTTGCGCCACACTGCCGTTCACAAATCCTCTCCCGTGGCCTTATGGGATAGTAAAGTGTTCAGTGTTTGCACACTTCAGATTTTTGATAGAAGTAATTGGTCAATTGATGAATTCGGACTTCTTTTGTCAAATACTGTTTTCCGCCTACTGTAGCAGGGAAGTACGTGATTTCGGATGTAACACGAGTTTGAAGTTTTGTAAAAGCATTAAACAAACCGAAAATACTATACTGGTTGTATTTTAAATTTGTATGATGTTGTTTAAAAAAATACACATTATGACATGTCCTAGTATAAAGGTATTATTAAGTAAATATGCCCAATGACTTTTGTTTATTTCTACAGTGCATCACAAACTTTGACCGGGAAAACGGCTACAACAGTTCTCTTCAGCTGCCTGACGCTACGCTAAACTTTGCCAAGAAGCATCCGCTAATGGAGCTCAGGGCGGAAGCTCGCCCCCTGCTGCTTACTAAAGGGATCAACTTCACCCGAATAGCTGTGGACAGAGTGAGCTCACTGGACCAGAGATCCTACAACATGCTCTTCATAGGCACAGGTGTGTTATAGAGGGTCAAACTCAGGCATGGATCATGGTACGGAACATTACACAGCTAATAAGAGAAGTGTTTCTTTGTCAAGAGGGTTTTTTTTTTAAAGTCTCCTGCATTGTCCTTCTTGTTCTTTTGTCCTTTTCTGTGTAAATATAAATAGAGCAGCCAAAGAAACCATTTTATTAACCATAATGTTGTATCTAAGTGGACATGTCACCTCTGCCAATGAATTCCTGTCATGCAGGAAGGTTAGTCCTTGAAATATAAATTGAAAAGATGTATTTGGCCTTGGCACTCTCATATAAACTCACTCACAATGAGTTCAGTATTTCACCAATCCCTCACAAAAGACAAATACATCTAGAAAAACCTAACTAGTTGGCGTTAAATATTTTCAGAAAGGTGACATCCTGTAGTGACATTTCCAACAATTTTCTTTTATAATTATTATTTTATAATTATATCATATTAATTGAAAGACTTGGAAAGAATGGAATATATTTATAATAAAATATATGCTTTAAAAAAATTACCTGTGAAGGCAAAAAGAGGTTTATGACATCACATTAATTTAGAGACTACGTTAGTATTATTTTTAAATATATTTTATAATACAATATATATTCCTAAATGTATTTTTATCCTTTTAAAAAAGTATTTATCATACCACAGGACTATTTAAAATGACTAGTGCACAAAAAAAAAAGTTTCTATGGCATAATATTCATTGATAAACGAATGAATATCATTATAAAATACAGGTTTATTTTTAAAAATGCATGTGTCATACCTCAGGACTATTTAAAATTAATGATTTTATGACATATTATTTGGAAAACGACATGAATATTATTATGCAATATACTTTTAAAATGTATTTGTCATACCACAGGACATTATTTGTGAAACTATTATTCTAAAATACATTTTTACAATATAATATATATTTTTTAACTTTAACATCTCACACCGCAGGACTATTTAAAATGATTAATCAAGGCAAAAGGTAAAATAGCCTAAAATATACGTTCAGGGTATAGTGTAACCCTTTTTGAGTGCAGTCAGCATCTGAGGCAGTGTGTGAGTGTGTGAATCTTGGATTGAGGATTAAAAGTCAACATAGACACTCTGACATGAGCAAAAGTACCAGGGTGGATTTGTAAAGCACACCCTGTAGCTCTTCAACTCTCCTCCATTATCCCTTTTCCGCACGTTCCCTTTTCCTCCCAGACTGAGTGAGAGGTCAGCAGCACATTATCTGTGACAAGCACTGTGTGAGAGGACGGGATAAAGTACACACACGGAGTTATGATAGGTCACGGCACCAGCTGGGGTGTATTCAATTTTCCTCCCGTTAATCCGCGTAACCTTGTTCCTAAAATCCAATGACGGAAAAATATGCCACATGTTGATGATACATTAATGGACTATTTGTCTCTCCTTTCCCCCTCTCTGTCCCCATTGTTTGTGGTTCAGCGCACGGATGGCTCCAGCGTGTCGTGATTTTGGGTTCAGAGGCCCATGTGATAGAAGAGATCCAGCTGTTTGATCGGCAGCAACCGGTGGACAGCCTCACCATCTCGCACAGCAAAGTAATTTCTGATCTGTTTTCTTGCTGAGCCAATCTCTTTGATGCCAGCTCTCCCGCCTGACTAGCATTAATGGGTTTTGTTCAAACTGAGTAGGAAAACAGAATGCACCGATAACCGAAAATCATTTATTTGCTATTGTTTTCCTTCATTTAATAGCAAATCCTCCCATTCTATCTCGACAGAAGTATTTGTACATTGGCTCACGCTCTGAGGTTCTTCAGCTGCCCTTGGCAAACTGCAGCCGGTACCATTCACAGCCAGACTGCCTGCTGTCCAGAGACCCGTACTGTGCCTGGGACAGCGAGGGACGCGCTTGTGTCCGCATCGACCTCCACCGCGGGTAAATTCATCAATCTTTTGGTTCTACTGCTAGCATCCTTGCACCATCCTCCATCTGCTCCATTTCTGTCTTTTGCGCTCTCCTCTTGATTTTTTTCTCTGTGATTCTCCTCTTGCTCTCCTCCGCCACTTGCTTTCCCAGGCCCTCTGTTCTCCTCCACGGGTCCCTTTTTATATTTTTAAGCTGCATCCCCATAGCAGTGTGTCGAACAGCCTTCTGACATATCGTCAATATTTGTTCTGCCCCCCACAGCTCCACATCCACACTCTCGCAAGACCTCATGCTGGAGAGGTTCAACCGAGGAAAAGCCAAGTTTGATAAGCCTTTCTCCATCCCCAGCCCTGGTACGTCAGATTTACGCTGCCCCCTACAGTGAGCGGTTTCCATTAGGGGACACGCACACTTATAAAGGAAAAGTTAAAGAAATTTGAAATTAATTTTTGATGTGTTTTAGCTTACCTCAAGGGCGCAGTATTTTCAATTTTGAGATTTTAGGTCAACCGTTCTTGTCTATCAGTCATATAATGGAGGTCTATGGTCACCACTTCAAAGAGCATGCACAGAGAAGTCCAAATTAAACATGATTTAATGACTCGTAAATGTAAGAACACATTAATGGCCTGAGACACGAAATGAGAGGTTTGTGTTAGAAAACGAACCGTATTTATATCGTTTTTACCTCTTGCAACCACAGCCACGTCTAAGTGATCTATAGGCACGGGCGCTTCAGTCTGCGTGATCTCTCGCTCGGTTGCGAAAAGAAAAACAAAGTTGTCTGTTGATATATCGAAATCGAAATTTACGAGTCATTAAATCATGTTTAATTTGGACTTCTCTGTGCACGCTCTTTGAGGTGGTGACCATAGACCTCCATTATATGACTGACAGACAAGAACGGTTTGACCTAAAAATATCAAAATTGAAAATACTGTGGAAACAAAGACACCTACATCTTGGATGCCCTTGAGGCAAGCTAAAACATACTATCCGTGAACTATCCCTTTATTCCAAAAATGAAAACACACCCACTTGTAAGGTCTTCGGAACACAAATGAAGATCTTTTTGATGAAATTTGAGGGCTTTTCTGTCCCTCCATTGACACTTTGATGCTTCAAAAAGTTCATTAAGAGATTGTAAAAGTGATTTATATGAATTAAACGGTTTAGTTCAAAATTTTCTGAAGAGGCACAATCACTTTATATGATGAACAGATTGAATATAGGTATTTATTCACATATAAACATTCATCAACTCACACATCATTTGTCATAAACGGAAGCTCAAGCACGTTCGCTCCAATCAGGTTCAAGCAGCACGTACTGTATGAGCTCCCTCAAGAAACAATAAGGTTTGTTCTCGATCTCGAGCATGTTCAGTTGAGCTGCAATGTTTAAATGTGAATAAAAGCCTAAATTCAAACTTTCCATCATATAAAGCAAATGACTCGTTTCAGAAAAAAACTAAACAGCTCAATTCATATGGATTAATTTTGCAATCTCTTTATGAACTTTTGAAACATCAAAGTTTCAGTTCCGTATCTGTCAATGGAGGGGCAGAACAGAAAGCTCTCAGATTTAATCAAAAAGATCTTAATTTGTGTTCCCAAGATGAATAGAAGTCTGAGGGGGTTGGAATGACGAGAGAGTGAGTAAATGATGAAAGAATTTTTAATTTTTGGGTGAACTAACCCCTAAAAGGAGAGTATATAAATTAGAAAATTACTTGACATAACATAATAAATAATAATGTAAATGTACTAACCATGTTTTCTGAAGGAGAGAAATCTAGACAGAATATGATTTGTTTCAAATAATCCGTTCACATTCAATAATGTCAGGGAACAGTCAATGTAAAACAATAGTGAAATAAATCTTTTTTTCTTTTCCCAGATCATTCTAGATTGAGAAACGTAACTGTGGTCGTTGGGTCGGACCTGGTATTGCCCTGTAATCTGGTTTCCAACTTGGCCCAGCCCTTCTGGGAGCTCAACGAACGCGAGCTGGCCCTCGTGGAAGGTGAGGCCATCGGGCCGCGATTCGACCGAGCCCTCCGCTCCCTCGTCATCCCCCAAGCCGGTTCCCTCCAAGCGGGCCGCTACATCTGCTACTCGGAGGAGCAAGGCGTGAAGTTCCAGACGGAGAGATACCAGGTCGCGGTGGTAGCCAGCGCGCCCGTCTTCATGGAGGCCCGCGCTCCTGACGGCAGCATGGGTTTATTCTGGGTGCTGGTGATCACATTGGGCGCCGCTTGTCTGTTGCTGCTAATCGCGTCTTTGTACCTCCGTCGAAGACTAAAGTTGGCGCTGGGAAAAGGGGCGGAAATGAAGCCGCTAGAGAGCACTTTGGTGTACCCCATTACTTTACCCAAAGAGCCTCCCAGCCGGCCGTCGTTCGTGCCGAGCAAGATGGCGAACGACGAGGATCGCTTCTGGGAAACGGGAGCTAATTACTACTACTCGGACGGCTCCCTTAAAATCGTCCCAGGGCATGCGATGTGCTCCGCCGGCGGCACGGCGTCTCCGAGCGCTATTCCCGGTCAGCCCATTCACTCGCCGAGCAGGTTGAGCCTCACCAACATCCGAAACTCGGGCACCAATGGATACATCCGCCTGAATCTGAGCACGGCCGGAGAGGAGAGAGCGAGCGCGGGATCGGGAATGGGCATGGGAAGCGGACTCGGACTGGGCAGCCGGGAGAACGACTACACCAGTCCTTTCAAAGAGGAGCTCCGGAGAACTCTGCAGCAGAGGAGCGTGCTTCCCGATGCCAATCCCGAGGAGTCTTCTGTGTAGACCGCACAGGAACCACAGAAAACCTCACCTACCTCCCTCCTGCTTGGGGAACTCTCTTCATCTTACTCGCAACCTACTTCTTCTCTGTCAATCTCCCGTGCCATAAGGCCACCGACATTCCCTTGGATTATTGTGGTTCTCATAAGTACACTCAACCGAGACTGAACACATCTCGCAAAGCTTTTTGTAAATGTCTATATTTAACGGACCAGACCGACGGGGCTAACAGGCGAACACAGGTACATCTCTGAGAGGAACCCGACCCGTCAGTCTGATCTGCGTCGGACAGATGTCTGGCAACCCAATCATTTGGCAAGACGGAGGATACAGAGCTTATTTTTGACGTCCAGAGGTTGCTTGCCCCTTTTTATGGGTTGAACACATGAGAGAGGAGGCGAAAAGGACATGCATAAACTTAAATCGCAAGATGACAATCACGCTCTTCTCTCAAGAGTGAAGCAGAGGAGAAATTGTCTAGGGGGGAAAAAACGAAAGCAGGACTTGAATCATGAACAAATGCTTTGCCTTTCTTTCTCTACGGCTCAAGAACTTTTTTTTCAAATTTTGTCTTTTTCTGAGAATGTGTATTTGAGACTTGCAGCACTAATATATTGTGAGGGTTTTTTCATGTCAACTGTTGAAGAAGGTTTTCTTCTTTTCTTTTCTTTTTTTTTTTACGATTGATAGTTTCATCTGAAATGTGAAAGGATTAGCAGTGGTGGTAGCATGAGGAAAGTGTGAACAGAATGTGTACTAAGACTGTGTTGGATGTGACAACAAGTGCATTATTGTATATATTTGGCTTGAACTGCCAAATGAAGTACAACCCCAGTGTTTGCCTACATGATGGAATGAAACTTTACTTCTGGCATGGGATAGAAGACTCCGCCCACGTTCTGAAGCCGGATTGTTCTACATGAAAGGGATCCTTGATAAAGGTCCAGGATGCGAAGTAGAGGCTACGGCTGATCAGAACACAGGTAAGACTACAGCAAATCACACACATTTTATTTGGGCTGCTAACATGAGGATTTGAGACCTATTCATTATCATTCAAAAGTTTGGAGTCTAAGACTTCTCTAATGCTCACCAATGCTGCATTTATTTGATCAAAAAGTTGTAATTTTATGAAATATTAAAGGGATCGTTCACTTTGAAATAAATTTTTGGTATGTTTTAGCTTACCTCAAGGGCATCCAAGATGTAGACGTCTTTGTTTCCGCAGTAGTTTCAATTTTGATATTTTTAGGTCAAACCGTTCTTGTCTGTCGGTCATATAATGGAGGTATATGGTCACCACCTCAAAGAGCATGCACAGAGAAGTCCAAATTAAACATGATTTAATGACTCGTAAATGTAAGTACACATTGATGGCCTAAGACACGAAACGAGCGGTTTGTGTGAGAAAACGAACAGTATTTATATTTGTTTTTACCTCGTGTAACTACAGCCACGTCCAAGTGATCTGAGGGCCGCGGACGCTTCGGTCTGTGCAAAGTTAAAATAGCTTTTATTAGAAATCATTCTAATTTGCTGATTTGACACTCAATAAATATTTCGTCTTAACAGTTGTACTGCTTAATATGTTTGTAGAAATATATTCATAAAAATACTCACTTTAAGTATTCATAAAAATAAAAACTGTAATGTATAAGATTCTTAAAAGGTTGATATATGAGACGGGCGAAAAGATTATGACAATAAAAATATATCCTGTGTGTAATAATCATTTATATAATATATGAATGTTTATTTAGTTTTTTCATGTATTAAAGAATTCGGTAACACTTTACAATAAGGTTCGTTAGTTAACTACATTAGTTAATATGAACTGCACATATACAGCATTTATTGATCTTTGTTAAAGATCATTTCAACATTTACTAGTATTTTATTTAAGTCTTGTTAACATTAGTTAATGCACTGTGAACTAACAGGAACAAACAATGAACAGCTGTATTTTTATGAACTAACGTTAACAAAGATGAACAAATATAGTAACAAATGTATTACTCATTATTAGTTCATGTTAGTTAATACGTTAACTAATGTTAACTAATGAACCTTATTGTAAAGTGTTACCAATAATTCTATAAAAGATTACCATATTTTAACTTGATTTTGTCGTAACGTATAAAAACTAACTGACTCTATCTTTCTTATCTCTTTCAGTGTGGGCTTTGCAACTCAAACAGAGACTAAATATAAAAACAGGGTGAAAACTGAAAGCAGAGGACATTTCATTCCATTGACTTTGATTGTGAAGACAAATGAAGGAGATTTCGATTATCCGTGACCCTGTGGGTGGAGAGGCACTATGATGCTCATCACTGGTCCATACTTTGTTGCATGATGTTCTGCAAAATATATTACATAAGTTTCAACAATAAAACTGATATGTTTTAGAAAAAAAATGAAAAAGACTTTTCGTACCTGTGCCTCTTCACCATGGGTGAAGCCAAAGCAGACTGCAGACATGTTTTTCTTCTCCGTTTACTCTTCTCCTTTCTTTTTTTTGTTCAATTCTCTGCTTTATGTTCTGGAATTGGTCCATTGCACAGAACTCAAGTATTGTCTGAAGTCTTTGTTACTACTACTCTTGTTTTGGTGGAATGCTATTCTTTGTGGCATGAGAGCTTTACGATTTTGCAAGCGGCTTTCCATTCTGTCATTTGCTCTTTTCTAGTCTACACTTGTTAGATGAGATCTTTGTACTAAAAAGTACGCTGAGAAATGTCAGATTAACAAGGACCGAATACTTTCTGCCAGGCCTTCTCAGGGCTCTCTTGAAATTGTGAGACTTCACTAATTGCTTTGACAAGCCTGACTTCAGTCTGACATAATTTCACTGGGAGACCCGAAGTGTTGCATATGCTAGTTTGCATCATGCATGGCTTTTTTTTGTACTGAACAGTATTCCCTGCTTGATAAAAAAAGAAAGACGGTCATCTCAGTTCATTCAGTTCATCTCCCATGGCTTTAAATCTGCTGTTTCTTTGTGAGTTTTTGTATTACAAAATGTCTCTTTTCTTGCATTTCAAGATATCTTTAAAAATGTTGCTGTTATTTTTTTTTTTTTTAGGTAATTATGTTAAGTAACTTATTTTGCTTGTACAAAAAGTTGATATTTATTACCATTGTACATATGCCCTTATTTTTTATATATGTATATATCTTCAGAAAATAAAAGTAGAGATCAGTTCACAGTGAGTAGGTCGTTTATGCTTATATGAGTAAATGTGTTTAATTGTTTATTTAGTAAATGAGCGATCGTTTCGCTAGATAATACCCTTATTCATCGTCTGGAATCGTTTAAAGCCCTTTGAACAGTTTGCACTGAAACTGTCTTTTGGACCTTCAACCGTTTGGTTCCCATTGAAGTCCATTATATAGAGAAAAATCCTGGAATGTTTTCATCAAAAACCTTAATTTCTTTTCAACTGAAGAAAGAATGACGTGGACATCTTGGATGACATGGGGGTGAGTAAATTATCAGCAAAAGTTTTTTTCAAAAGTGAACTACTCCTTTAAAAGAGGACCTATTATGGTTTTGTTTTAAAGATTTTTTTACACTTTACTGTGTAATGTTACTGTTTGAGTATGAAAAATGTCTAGAAAAGTCACTCCAAAGGGAGTTAATCTCTATATCAGTAAGAACTGTTTTTTCTGAACTCTCCAATGCCTCAATTGTAGTCTTGAGTTTTCTTCCGGGAACGTAGCCTACACGTCTCAATATTCTTCATTTAAATAATTCCTACTAAATGCATATGCTAAATAAATGAGCGAGGCCTGTTTTAGTTACGTCCCTGTGGTCGTATGTTTTCTTTTGGTTTCTATTTCTCTTCTCTCTCTTCTACCACTATCCTATTCTTAGGTTTGCGTCATCTCTTGTCCGCTGTTGGTTGAGAGCGATGTCAATCTTCATTCACATCATGACGTCATCTCCCTCCCGTGGCCTATCAAGTTCAACCTACGAGTTTAAAGGGAAGCGGGAGAAGAACGCAAGACAGCTTTGTTTCTTTCTGTGTGTGTTGATTGCCGCTTGTATGTACGTTATTTTTCTGTTACAGACATTACTCTGTTTGTTTTGTTCTGCCTTGATGGCGTGTTTTGAGGTTACCACTTGTAACGTGTTCTGCCTTGATGGCGTGTTTTGAGGTTACTAATTGTAACGTGCTCTGCCTTGATGGCGTGTTTTGAGGTTACTAATTGTAACGTGTTCTGCCTTTGATGGCGTGTTTTGAGGTTACCAAGAGTAATTTGGACAGGTAAAATGTCACGTGACGTACATAAAACAACACCTAGTAAACTCGATGTATACTACACCAGGTAAGAGAGTGAATGCCACTTTTGTATGTTTTGTTATTAGTTAGTGTAGGTAGAGAGGGCGCTTTGCGCTGAAGATCTTTGTCTTTTATTTTCTTTTGTTATTAGTGAGCTAAGAGGTTGGGGTTTAGTTAATTGGTGTTTGTTTTTGTTCCTTTCTTTTATTTGGCTTCACTTTATGTCCTTACTCTATTATTATTATTATATTTATTTATCTTTGCATTAAAATATCATTTGTCAAATAAATCATACTTTATATTTTCACAACTCTGAGTATGGGTCGTCTCTTGCCATTATAATGTGCACCATCTCTTGATCACAACCTCAATGTTGCCCCTTTCAAACAAACTTGTTTGAGGGTACGTAACATTTAATGGGGGCTCGTCCGGGATCTTTTATCTCAAGTTAATTCAGTTGTGATCAGTTGTATGTGTGTATAATAGTGGTAAGTGACGTTACGTTTATTTTTGCGGTTTATTCATGCAGAGCAGTATTTTTGTACTCGTTTGCTGGTTGTGCATCATGGAAGTGTTTAGCTTAAAAAAATTCATTGCCAACCCGTCTTTCGAACAGATTAGTTCTTGCAAGAAACAAGATTTAGTTCTGATAGCTGACCACTATCAGATTGAGGTGAGTAGACAGACCCTTAAGAGCGAGATACAAAGTAAATTGATACATCGTTTAAAAGAGATTAATGTTCTTCCTGTGTCACGTCCTGTGGGTGATGAGGCTGGCGGAGGTGCAGAGGTGAGTGTTGGTGGGAGTGGCGTTGCCGTGACAAATCGCAGTTTTGTGGATGATGAGGATAAACGGAGCGGTAGAGCTGATGCTGAGGCGGAGGTGGGGGCCGATGCTAAGGCCGGCTTGCCACCGTTTGATCCATTCTCTCCCAGTTCTGTTGATTCCAGAGATGGAGCGCGACTGAGAGTCCGCTTGGCCCGTTTGCAATACGAGGCACAGGAGAAAGCCCAGGCACGTCAAGCTGAGATAAATCTGCGTTTGGAGGTACGCAGGCTTGAGATTGAGGCAGAGACTCAGGTGAAGCTGAGACAGCTTGATCTGGACGCAATGAAAATCGCTGCCGGTTCAGCTGTGCAGTCGACTCCAGGTCCAACCTCTGATGTTCCTCCGCGGTCTGATTCGTCCCAGGTAACGTTTGACATTAGTAAGTACATTTCTTTAGTACCTCAGTTTAGAGAATCAGAGGTTGATTCGTATTTCAGTACATTTGAGCGCATAGCTACTTCTCTTCGATGGCCTAACGACGTCTGGTCTCTATTGTTACAATGTAAATTGATTGGAAAAGCTCAAGAAGTCTGTTCTACTTTATCTCTAGAAGAAAGTTTAAAATATGAGTCTATGAAGTCCGCGATACTTCGTGCTTACGAGTTAGTCCCAGAGGCTTACAGGCAGAAGTTTCGTGGGCATAAAAAGAATTCGGCTCAAACATTTGTGGAATTTGCTAGAGAAAAAGGAATCTTGTTTGACAAGTGGTGCACAGCTAGCAAAGTGAGTGATTTTAATGAGTTAAGAGAACTTGTACTGCTCGAAGAGTTCAAAGGGTGTTTACCTGATCGTGTAGTGGTCTACCTAAATGAACAGAAAGTAATTTCGTTGTCTCAAGCAGCTGTGTTAGCGGACGAGTTTGTTTTAACCCACAAAAACGTTTTTGCACTTGCACGTCCAGAGCGATCACAATCTGTTCCTTTGCAAAACCCACCAGTCCGTCCCAAACACAGTCCAACTCGTACGAGAGAGGATCGTGAATGTTTTTACTGTCACAAACAAGGACATGTGATCGCAGATTGTCTGTCTTTAAAACGCAAGCAGCAGCCTAAGAGCGTAGGGTTTGTGAAGACTTGTAAGCCGACTGTCAGTGTACCTAGAGTGGAGAAAATCGATGACAGTTATCAACCTTTTATCTTGAAAGGGTTAATTTCTCTAAAGGGAAATTGTGACGAACAGAAAGAAATAAGAATGCTCAGAGACACCGGTGCAATGCAGTCTTTTATTGTGGCAGATAAATTACCATTCTCTGAGGACTCTTTCTGTAATTCAAGTGTGATAGTTCAAGGCATTGACATGAGTTGTATTACTGTGCCATTACATCGTATCCACCTGCAGAGTGACTTATGTACGGGATTTGTAAGAGTGGCAGTACGTCCTTCTCTTCCTGTCCAGGGCGTTGATTTTATCCTTGGAAATGATCTAGCGGGGGGGAAAATTTTGCCTGTGTTAGAAGTTGTTGAAAAACCAGATGCGTTCAGTCAATTGGATGTGTCACATACTTACCCTGAAGTTTTTCCCGCATGCGCTGTCACCCGCGCTCAGTCGCGTAAAGTGGGTGATATGGTTGATTTGTCTGACTCTGTTTTTATCACTCTTTTTTCTGGTGACGAATTGTGTGCCGGTACGTCGCCAAAAATAGATAAATCACAGACAGAGGTTAACAGAGAAAATGTGTCTGACGCCGATGCGTTAAAATTACCCGTGTCACGAAAAAAAATTATTACTGCACAAAAAGAAGATGAGTCTCTCAATGCTGTTTTTAATTCTGCCGTCTCTCTTGATTCAGTTAAAGATCAAAAAGTTGCTTACTTTCGGGAGAATGAGTTATTGATGAGGAAGTGGTGTTCTAACACAAATGATTCAGAGTGGAATGTTGTGTACCAGGTGGTCGTTCCTTTTCCTTATCGTAAACATGTGTTATGTTTAGCGCATGATCATCAGCTTGCAGGTCACTTAGGAATTACAAAGACGTATGATAGGATTCTGAGACATTTTTTCTGGCCAGGCTTAAAGAAAGATGTGGCTCAGTACTGCCGTACTTGTCATACGTGTCAAACTGTTGGGAAGCCGAACCAGGTGATTCGCCCCGCTCCTCTGTCTCCCATACCAGCTATTGGAGAGCCGTTCGAGCATGTGCTCATAGACTGTGTTGGGCCATTGCCTAAAACTAAGTCGGGTAACCAGTTTCTGTTAACCATAATGTGCATGGCCACTAGATTTCCGGAAGCAATTCCATTAAGGAAAATTACCGCGCCTGTTATCATCAAAGCATTGGTGAAATTTTTTCTACTTTCGGTCTTCCGAAAATAGTACAAAGTGATCAGGGCACGAATTTTTTATCAAAACTTTTTAGACAAGTACTGGAGTCGTTGTCAATATCTCACCGAGTCTCAAGTGCGTACCACCCACAAAGCCAGGGCGCACTTGAACGGTTTCACCAGACACTTAAGTCGATGCTGAAGAAGTATTGCCTGGAAACTGCTAGAGACTGGGACGAGGGAGTTTCCTTAGTATTATTCGCTGTAAGAGAGACTGTACAGGAATCTCTTGGTTTTAGTCCAGCCGATCTCGTATTCGGACATCAGCTGAGAGGACCTTTGAAAGTTTTTAAAGATCACATTTTGAACAGTGTTCCGGGTCCTCGCACTAATGTACTGGATTATGTCAGTAATTTTCGAGATCGTTTGCATACTGCTTGGTCACTGGCTAAAGAATCTCTAGAAAATGCTCAAAAAGGCATGAAGCGCAAATATGATCAGAAAGCAGTTGCGCGTTCATTTTCGCCTGGTGATAAAGTGTTGGTGCTTTTACCTGTTCCTGGATCATCTTTGTCTGCCCGTTTCTTTGGTCCTTATGTGGTGAAACAGAAAATGAGTGAAACTGATTATATGCTGTACACACCTGACAGAAAACGTCAAACCCGAGTTTGTCACATAAACATGATAAAAGCTTACCATGACAGGGAGATGCCGGAGGTGAAAGCTTCAGATGAAACTGCAGGGCCCGCGGTCTCTTCTGTCGCAATAGCCGTGGAACTGAAACCATTTTCTGGTATCTCAGGGGCTGACGAGGATGGTGTCGTGCTTCGCAACGCTCCTCAGCAGTGTGCAAGGTTAGCCAACTCAGAAATTTTAGAAGATCTTCACTCGTATCTCAATCATTTAACTGCTGACCAGGAAACTGACATTGTTCAAATAATATTCGATTTTAATTGTCTGTTTAGTGATGTTCCTAAACAAACAAATGTCTTACAGCATGATATTGTTGTAAACGGTGCTCGTCCTATTAAGCAAAATGCTTATCGCATAAATGCAGTCAAGAAATCTATTATGCGTCAAGAAGTGAATTATCTGCTTGAAAATGACTTAGCCAGACCTAGTTGCAGTCCCTGGAGCTCTCCTTGTCTCCTTGTGCCTAAACCTGACGGTACGTTTAGGTTTTGCACTGATTTTCGAAAAGTGAACGCCGTAACGGTGCCAGACAGTTATCCGTTACCCCGCATGGAGGACTGTGTTGATAATCTGGGGTCTGCTCGTTTTGTTACTAAGCTGGATATGTTGAAGGGGTACTGGCAGGTACCACTTACTTCACAAGCGTCAGACATTTCAGCATTTGTAACACCAGATAAGTTCCTTCAATATACAGCGATGGCTTTCGGACTCAGAAACGCTCCAGCCACTTTTCAGCGTCTTGTAAATATCGTCTTGGCTGATGTACCGAATTGCAATGCATATCTTGATGATTTAGTGTTATATTCTGTGACTTGGGAGGAACATGTGAGTTTGTTGAGAACGGTGTTCGAACGTCTACGTGCAGCTAATTTAACTCTCAACTTGGCAAAGTGTGAGTTTGGTCGAGCGACGGTCACTTATTTGGGTAAAGAGGTTGGACAAGGCTACGTACGACCAGTGGAAGTGAAGGTTACTGCTATTGCAGAGTTTCCAGTCCCTGCGACTCGACGAGAGTTGCGAAGATTTCTAGGTATGGCTGGTTATTACCGCAGTTTCTGTAAAAATTTCTCAACCGTTGTTACCCCTCTCACTTCATTACTTTGTCCATCTAAAAAATTTGAATGGTCTGCGGAGTGTCAGAATGCTTTCGATTGCGTTAAAATGCTTTTATGTAATGCACCTGTTCTCGTTGCACCTGATTGCTCCCGTACTTTTAAACTCGAGGTAGATGCAAGTGCTGTTGGAGCCGGAGCTGTCCTTCTTCAGGAGGATATAAATGGTATAGACCATCCGGTGAGTTATTATTCTCGCAAGTTTAATAAACATCAGCTTAACTATTCTACCATTGAAAAGGAAGCACTTGCTCTCTTACTTGCTCTCCAGCACTTTGAAGTTTACCTTGGTTCCAGTAATCTTCCTGTCACCGTATTCACTGACCATAACCCTCTAGTGTTTTTATCCAGGATGTACAATCAAAACCAGCGTTTGATGCGCTGGGCTCTAGTACTCCAGAATTATAACGTGGAGATCAAGCACAAAAAGGGTGTTGATAACGTTATGGCTGACGCTCTTTCGAGAGTGTAAAATATTGTGTGTGTTTTTTTTTTACAAACAGGTTTGTTCTTAAGGGTGGGAGTGTTACGTCCCTGTGGTCGTATGTTTTCTTTTGGTTTCTATTTCTCTTCTCTCTCTTCTACCACTATCCTATTCTTAGGTTTGCGTCATCTCTTGTCCGCTGTTGGTTGAGAGCGATGTCAATCTTCATTCACATCATGACGTCATCTCCCTCCCGTGGCCTATCAAGTTCAACCTACGAGTTTAAAGGGAAGCGGGAGAAGAACGCAAGACAGCTTTGTTTCTTTCTGTGTGTTGATTGCCGCTTGTATGTACGTTATTTTTCTGTTACAGACATTACTCTGTTTGTTTTGTTCTGCCTTGATGGCGTGTTTTGAGGTTACCACTTGTAACGTGTTCTGCCTTGATGGCGTGTTTTGAGGTTACTAATTGTAACGTGCTCTGCCTTGATGGCGTGTTTTGAGGTTACTAATTGTAACGTGTTCTGCCTTTGATGGCGTGTTTTGAGGTTACCAAGAGTAATTTGGACAGGTAAAATGTCACGTGACGTACATAAAACAACACCTAGTAAACTCGATGTATACTACACCAGGTAAGAGAGTGAATGCCACTTTTGTATGTTTTGTTATTAGTTAGTGTAGGTAGAGAGGGCGCTTTGCGCTGAAGATCTTTGTCTTTTATTTTCTTTTGTTATTAGTGAGCTAAGAGGTTGGGGTTTAGTTAATTGGTGTTTGTTTTTGTTCCTTTCTTTTATTTGGCTTCACTTTATGTCCTTACTCTATTATTATTATTATATTTATTTATCTTTGCATTAAAATATCATTTGTCAAATAAATCATACTTTATATTTTCACAACTCTGAGTATGGGTCGTCTCTTGCCATTATAATGTGCACCATCTCTTGATCACAACCTCAATGTTGCCCCTTTCAAACAAACTTGTTTGAGGGTACGTAACAGTTTTGTTTTAAAGATTTTTTTACACTTTACTGTGTAATGTTACTGTTTGAGTATGAAAAATGTCTAGAAAAGTCACTCCAAAGGGAGTTAATCTCTATATCAGTAAGAACTGTTTTTTCTGAACTCTCCAATGCCTCAATTGTAGTCTTGAGTTTTCTTCCGGGAACGTAGCCTACACGTCTCAATATTCTTCATTTAAATAATTCCTACTAAATGCATATGCTAAATAAATGAGCGAGGCCTGTTTTAGTTGCGTCAGAAGTGTGTTTAAACTCGGCTTGACATTTCCGAAGCACCTTGGAAGTGGTTGACCAATTGCAACACCATGGTCCAGCTGACCAATCAGAGCACATTGCGCTTTTCGGAAGGCGGGGCTTCATAGAGACTGGAGCTAAACAGAGCTTTACTGACAGACCTGTAACAGAGGTGCCGCAATAATGTAAAATATGTGAAAAATAATGTGTTTTTTTAACATTCAAGCAGGAAAACCAATAGACCCCAAAAACAAAATCAAAACTAAAAGGGCATAGTAGGTCCTCTTTGAAATGCCATTGAAATGTCATGTGCAACAGTTGTTGGTAATGCAAAATGGCTATAGTGGTTTTCATATTGCTTCTGCTAAACATATGTCAAGACAGTCACGGTGACAGTCACAGCTGACTGTAAAACGAGGAGAGGAAGAGAGAAACCCAGAGATCGCATATTATTTAACCATCACTGACTTCTCGATTACCCCACTTTGAAAGTTTCATGGCAAATTCAGCCATAAATGTATAAAGCTCATCAAGACAAAAACTGCGTTGGGTGTAAAATCCTCAGACAACCTCTGCAGGAATGGTCTGCTGGCCCTATTACCTTCAGTCATTGATAGATTCCCAAGGTGTGTCTGCAGAAAGTTCAGTGAAGCACTTCTGGCTCCAGCAGACTGATCTCAAGCCAAGGCTGTTTGCCAAGATCAGATGCCCATTGCTCTGTAAAATAGAAATAGTACATTCATATATGTGTATAATCTTATCTGGAGTATCTGGTTGACACTATACTTTTCCACCACTATAGCCTTGTAAGAGAAATACATTTTCGTTCAAACGTTTTTAAAAATAAATTAAAGGGTTAGTTCACCCAAAAATGAAAATTCTGTCAGTATTTACTCACCCTCATGTTGTTCCAACCCCGTAAGACCTTCGTTCATCTTCGGAACACAAATTAAGATATTTAAGATATTAAGATCGCTCCTGTATACTAGTCCATAGGCTTCTTGAGGGAATGACTCTTGCTGGCATCGAAAAGTCATTAAAGACATCGTTAAAATAGTCCAAGTGACTACAGGGGCTCAATCTTAAGTTTATCAAATGACGAGAACACTTTTTGTGCGCAAAAAACAACAAATATAACGACTTTATTTCAACTATTTGTTTATTTCTCCCTCTGCACAAGTCAGGTTACTAGTTTAATAGCGTAAGCTTCTGTTATTGTACGTCACACGCATCACACACATGACCAGCGTCGGCCAATAGTGAGCCTACGTGTGACGTAGCTTTACGCAATCACACTACGTTAACTGACTACAGGCCCATGGAGAAGGAAGTGAATAGTTGAAATAAAGTCGTTATTTTTGTTTGTTTTTGCGCACAAAAAGTATTCTCGTCGTTTGATAAAGTTAAGATTGAGCCCCTGTAGTCACTTGGACTATTTTAACGATGTCTTTAATGACTTTTAGATGCCAGCAAGTGTCATTCCCTCAAGAAGCCTATGGAATAGTATACAGGAGCGATTTAAATATCTTAATTTGTGTTCCGAAGATGAACGAAGGTCTTACGGGGTTGGAACAACATGAGGGTGAGTAAATACTGACAGAATTTTCATTTTTGGGTGAACGAACCCTTTAATACTTTTATTCGGCAAGGACACCTTAAATGCCGTTTGATGTCCAGTAAAGACAATTATAATGTTACAAATGATTTTTAAGTAAATGCTTTTGAATTTTCTATTCATCAAAGAATTCTGAAGAGAAAAAAACTATTATGTTTCAGATTCACCTGAAACTACTTTTATTAGTGCTTGAAACAAAGCAGAGTCAGAATCCAGCCACCTCCCTATTTTCAAGGACTGTCACTTGGATGAAATGCATGGCATTTTAAAAATAAACAGCGCTTACTGTCTCTGGGCTAAAATGAATTGCATTAGCCTGCAAAAACAATGCATTTCTTTCTTTCATGCATCCAGTCGAAGGATCAATCACAGTATGGGAACATTTCAAACATTTTAATGTGCATATGAAAACCTCATTTTTAAATGACTTGGAATGATTACAAAACACTCACATTTCCACTCTTTGTTTTTCTACTTCAAGGCCCCCTGGGTGTCAAGACTTTATTTCTGAGTGTCCTTCTGCTGGCATCAAGAATATTTACTGAATCATTTTCTGTTAAATGAAAGAATACTCTGTTCATTTATTTAACCAGAAAAGGCTTCTCAAGAACTGGCATTAATTAAAAAAATAATTCATCCGAAAATGAAAATGCTGTCCCTCGTGTTTCCAAATCCCAAGGCAAAATGAGAGCAAAAACGCAGTCTCATGGCAAATTGTAACTATTTTATGTTTTGGGAAATTCAAAACATGAATTTGTATGGTTGGTACGTTTTGTGTGATGTGCTTATGCCGCCCTGACGGAGGTGGGGTTAGAGGCGGACCTTTATGCGTCCTTGTTTTCTTTAAACTGTACATTTTTGTGCAAATTTCACAAAAATGACTTAAAGCATGCAACCACAGAAGTCAAAGAGTTTAAAGTCAGCATGAAACGGACGCCGTGATCGTCTTTTCTTCCCTATTGTGACGTTTATCAGAATGAAACCGCTTCTTGAACAAGAAAAATAATGTTTTGATGTTTTGATGGCTGTGGTTTGCTATTGGTCGATCTCATTTGAGTGATAGGTTGCCCCGCCCTCATGTCAGTAAGAAGAGATGTCTGAGAAGAGATATCACAAGTTAATTTGATTAAAGATTACAAAGGCAAAAGTGCATGGATAATTATTTCTAATAAACACTGCTCTATTCCATGAAAGAAACTTCTATTTCATGCACTGTAAAACAATATTGTTGGTTTAACTTAAAAAATTAAGTAACCTGGTTGCATTAAAATTTTAGTTCATTGAACTGGAAAAAATGAGTTAATACATTAAAGGAGATTGATTTAACCATCAGAAACTCAAAATATTATGTTATCTGAACTACATATTTTTTAATTGATTTGACAAAAGAAAAAATTGTGTGATTACAAATCATGAAAATATTTTTTTTACAGAGGTGACTTTAATGGTTGTACTGTAAAAAATGATTCTGCATTTTAGTTATTTCAATTAAATTGATACAACTTGTGGTTTCTAAATTTGTTCATTCAACTTACCATGTTAAGTTTTCACTATCTCAACTAGTATATAAGTTGACTTAACTGGAATATGTGTTGCCTCAACTTAAAATCATATGCTGAACCAGTAACATTAGTCTCTTTATTTATCGCGAGATCATATCACGTGAGAGAGAATAGCAAGTTAAGTTCAACGAACATACATTTTAGTACAGATAGCCTGAAAATGTAAGTTATCGTCTTTCAACTAAACTTTTCAAGTCAACGTTACTTGAAATAAGTAGTTGTTTCAACTATTTTAACTATGTAAATAAAAGTTAACTGAGTCAAAGAAAAAAGATAACTAAAAAATGTAAGTTGAGTGAACACATTTTTTTTACAGTGTGGTTATTTGATGTGTTTTCCAAAGGTGTCACTGTTTTGAATGTTGGGGCAATGACTCGTGAAGGAGTCCTTTGTTTAGTTGCAGCTCTGTCTATTTTAGCACATCTCCTGCTATCATGTGGCAGGGGGAAAAAACGTTGTTGTGTATAACACATCCAGCAATTTTTGATATTCATTATGCACCTTTCATGATTTCTCATCGACAGTAGAAGCCCTACCATCATGAAACTTTCCGTTGCATTTATGCTTTTGTCCCAAGCTTGCAGTGCATTAGAGCTATACTTATTAATCGGTATGAAATTGTGACCTTGATATTGTTAACTGAGCTGGAGTCTCTTTGCAATGTTTAAACCTTTGAGCCTGCCAGCCTATACCTGCAAAAAGTACTGTACAGTCAATTACCGTATTCAAATTTCTCAAAGCAAGGAACGGTTGCAGTATATAGGCAGCAAACGTGTGTTCAAAGAAGACAGCAGACAGATTCTTCTGACATCCACGCTTAGCTCAATCTTTCACAAAGAGGCACCTCCAGTCAAACAGAGCGAGATATTTCATGATCACACGGGTTATTTCCTTCGAGATGGAGGCTGTTTGCAGTGCCTGACTGAATATCTTAAGGAATAAATTATGACTGATCAGTTTCGTTTAAAGAAGCTTTTGATCTTTCACTCTGCAACCTATAAACTGTGTCATTCTCTTCCACTTAAACAGATACAACATGCAAATTTAATGTTTGGTAGGTTTTTAGACCAACATAGAAAACTATAATTACAAACTGTCTAAATAACAGAAGGGGGATGTAATGTGATTATCAGCTAAGCTTTAAAACCCTAACCAGACGAAATATAGCTGTGTGTGTGTGTGTGTGTGTGTGTGTGTGTGTGTGTGTGTGTGTGTGTGTGTGTGTGTGCTAAAGTTAGAGGCAAACTGCAAATAAGAAATCAAAGTGGTGTTCTGCAGCCCAGCTCAATGCTACCACAGGCATCAAAGAATTAAAAAAAAAAAAAAAAACAGTTCAAGTACTCAACAATATCTGACAGAATTGGGGTGCGCTGCAAGAGCGCGTCAAAGAGACAATGACTCAGCCATAACTGTCACTGGATCCAAATTTGTGGATATCAGCTGTGCTTATGGTGAAAGTCAATGCTAAACCAATTCTCTAACTTGTGTCAAGTTCTCCTGCTCACTTTCACATCACTATCTTATAGACACATGTTCTATTGGTACTTTGTTTTAAAATTATAAGCTGTCATTATTTTATCAACTCGGTTGTCATATTAGAGTGCAACAAATACCAACAGACAATGAAATAAAGCTGTCAAATATCATTGTATTAATTAAAAAATTTTTTTTTTTTCAAATTAATTTACAAACTGACCCTATGTTTAAAATGCAATTTATTAAAGTGAAATTATTTACATGGCTATTCATTTGTCTATTTAAAAAGTAAGCTATATATTTATTTATTTTAAATGAAATTTAATTAAATAATTAAATAAATAAAAATATATACATATTTGTTAAAATATCATTTACATATATTTTCAGTTTTTAATTAAAGTAAATATTATTTTGTAAATCGGATTATTTGTATTAAAAAATGTATTTATATATTATTTTTAAAATGCAATTGAATTAAATAAAAAATGGTCAAAAAAATGCTGGGTTCTTTTAACCCAAATTTGGGTCAAATATGGACAAACCCAAATGTTGGGTTAGTATGTAATATATGTAAAATATAAACATTTAACTCATTGGCTGAGTTTCTCCATATTTGACCCAAAGATGGGTTAAAACAACCCAGCATTTTTAGAGTGTATTTGAAAAGAAATACTTATATTTTCATTCTTAATGCAATTTAATGAAATATTATTTTGATTATCTGATTATTTGTCTATTTTAAAAGGAATTTTATGACAATTTTCATTTCTGAATCAATAACTATAAATAAATGAAATTTATTTTATTCCAGTTCTGGAAGACTAGGAGTGCCACTTAAAATGTAATTTATTTATTAATTCAAAAATGAAAATCACAAAGCCAAGTTTTACCTCTGATGAACCTGTACCCTGACAAGAAAGGCGTTTCGCATGATATATATGGTATTACTCAATGTAAAACATGGTATTACGACAGTACCACATCCAAAAAGTATAAATGAATATTAGGTAATAAAATAGTGCTCTTGATTTTGTCTATGAACGTTTAATCTGTGCTCTACTTTTATGTCTCAATTGACTTTTGCGATTTGTTTACGCCACTTATTTTTAGCCTTAAATTATATAGCTTTGGTTATAATGAATGATGTTGGGGAATGCTGCTGTTTAAGTCAAGGTCAAACGAATAAGACATTATATTCATTATTGATGGTATTACCAAACAAAAACCCATCAGTATGAGTACCAGAGCCTGAAGCAGCCTCATCTGTGTATGTGAAACACCTGGGCTCCCCTGGCACATCCGTCTAGATCCTGTTCGTGGATTTTAGCTCTCCATTCAACATAATCAGACCAGAGCATCTCCTCACCAACACACTCGAGACAAACATGCAGATCAGGCTTTACGATAAACAAAACAAAGTCTTTGTGACGCACAAATGTCTACCTGTCAAACCTCATATCTGTGAGACTCCTGTCAGACCTCAGGGTTCTCTACCCCCTGATCACTAAATACTGCACATCTGGATAGACCCTCGGGCAACTGCTTAAATATGCAGATCACATCACTCAAAGACAGTGGCATCATCGCTATTAATGTTGTATTCATCAACAAACTTCTGGTCTTATCATCTACAGGTCAAAAGTTAGTGCTCAGTCATTTTTTTATTAGTCTCGTATATGCTGCTGCATACATAAAACAGCAATGTTGTGATATATTACAATGTAAATTTATTCCTGTGATGCAAATCTGAATTTTTAGCAGCAGAGCCATTACTCTAGTCTTCAGTGTCGCATGATCTGATTTTGCAGGATTCATTGATGAATAGACAATTTAAAAGAGTAGAATTTATAATAAATGTCTTTGGCTTTACTTTTGATCAGTTTAACCCATAGACAGTAAAAGAAATGGACACAGCGACCCTATAGATTTCAACGGAGGAAGCTTAACCCTTGCTTAATAAAAGTAGCCTTCCAAAAAAAAAAAAAAAAATCATAGGCCTACTGACCCCAAAATAGATGAATAGTGGTGTTCTTACTTGATCTCTACGCATTTTTTAAATAGAATTTATTTTTATTTTTTTTTCAATAATGTTGCTAGTAATAAATGTAATATTTTCAGAACATTCGGATGCTTTTGAATGTCGAGCTATAGAGAAAAAAAGCAGGCTTTTTCCCTGCATACTGATGTAAGACTATGGCATTCCAGCTTAAAAAGATAGTTCATCCATGTACTTGGCCTTAAGTTGTTCCAAACCTGTGTGAATTTCTATCTTCTCCTGAACACAAAGGAAGATATTTTGAAGAATGTCAGTAACCAAACTGTTGTGGGGCACAATTCTTCATATTCTTCAATATAGAATCAAATATCTTCCTTTGTATACAAGAGAAGATAAATTTACACATGTTTGGGCAAGTATGTATATATAAATACATACATACATACACACACACACACACACACAGAGAGAGAGAAATTCATACAGGTTTGAAATAACTTAGGGGTGAGTAAACGATGACAGAAGTAATTTTTATTAGAACTACACATAACGTGAAAATGTGCAACAGGCACGTTGGATACGCCTGAATGTGATTGGCCGTTTTGAAGCACGTGACGCATTTTCTTAAACCTGATTGGCTAATTCATATGAACAGGACGTTGTTGCCAGATGGAACAAGGACAGCCAGATGCGTTAGAACTAGCAGTCTCTCATGTCCAGAAAGTACACATACAAATACACATTTAAAATTCAGTAATAGTTATATTCATATGTATCGTAGTCGTAGATTATTGGCTGTAAAAAGACGTTTATTTTAAGGTCCATTCAGGTGATTTCAGGTTCCTTCACAGCGGAAGAATATTTGCGTCGTTTTAACGTGCGGTAAGGAGCGAAGTTTGAACATTTCAGTAACCTTACAATAGAAACAAATATTTGTTTTTACATATTAGATGCCACATTTCTATATTTAAACTGGTTGTGGTTATGTTACACAGTAGGGTAATACAATAACGTTAATGTTTATAAAAGTGCCTGATGTTTTGAGATGTTAACAGACATGATACGTTAAAACTTCTACTTACAGTCCAGGGACCAGTTCCATGAACATACTAGCCTAGCTGCTAAATGTAAACAATAATATTCAATTAACCATATAATCGCGTGTGGTTAGGATAATTGAACTTAGATGCTGTGAGTTTGAAGTATTGTATATTAACATCTGTTGTGTAACGTTAAGATCTATCGTTAGTCTGACCCACTAACAGTTAGCAATTAGCGGGGGCTAATCAGTCTTTTCAGATTCAAATTAGAACAATCTACCTTTTATGTAACAGACTCTAAAAAGTTATGAAGAGTGGGCGATCTTGTCGTCTTACTCTCTGAAGTTTTATTATGACAGTCTCTTATCTTCAGTTCATTTATTTACTCAGATCTAATTTCTTATGTACTGGACTCAAGCATGGAGGATACTGAAGCCATGGACAGCAGAACACCACTGGCAGCCCTGTCTCCCTCTCGGCAGAACAGTGAAGGTGCTGGAGATGTGGATTTCTCCAAACTTACTCCTTCACAGTTTGGCATATCAACAGACAGCTTCTTACCGTCATCCAAGATTAAAGGTTAGCAAAAATAAACTGGATTTAAATGGGTTAGTTCACCCAAAAAATGCCAATTCTGTCAGTAATTACTCTCCCCCATGTTGTTCCAAGCCTGTTCATCTTCTTAACACAAATGAAGATCGTTTTAATGAAATCTGAGAGCTTTCTGTTCCTCCATTGACAGATACGCAACTACCATTTGATGCTTTGAAAAGTTCATAGAGATCGCTTCAAGAGATTGATAGTTCATAAAAGTAACTGTAGAGACTTGATCACTTTATGATGAACAGACATAATTTTATAAAAAGATCTTTGTGTTCTGAAGATGAGCGAAAGTCTTAGCGGTTTGGAACGGCATGAGTAATAATGACAGAATTTTCATTCTTGGGTGAACTATCCCTGCCTTGTTTATGTGCCTTATGCATTGTTACATTTTTATTATTTATGATAATTTTCTGTACAGTATTATTTTATTTTGCACAATTTTACCCTACGCAATTCTGTTTTGTCACTGAAGCACACTAAATTAATTTTAAATGTATCTGAAATCACACTTTTCATACGCTAGATAAGTCCAGAGTGGCTCAACTGAAGTCTAGGAGGAGATCCACGATTGGGGTCCGGGGATCTCCAGAAACGAACTCTCTTATCTGCTACAGAGCCAGACAAGCTGCAAAAACACCTCCCCGAACACCACAGGTAGATGCATGGTCTAACACAGCTATTTTTGCTTTAGGAACCAGATTTTACATTAATCATCAAGTGGTGACCTAACACAGTAGCAAAGTGTTTATCAAACAAAAGTAAGCGTAATTGATTTAATCATTAAAGCTAGGCATGAGTTGTCGTGGTCCTATTTTCTTCCCTATTGTGATGTATATTCTTCACTATTCCAAGTAAAATGGCTTCTTAAACCAAAACCAAAAAATGTAGAGACATGATTGTGTCCATCATTAATTGTTGTTATTGCTAGATGGAGGGGAAGATATTTTGATTAAAGATTATGAGTGCACATGAATAAAACAAAAAGATGTACATAAATAAGTCCTTTATAATAAATATATCACAATATTCCATAAAAATTAAGATTTGACCATTTTGATTTCATTGAATTTTGTGAATGCAAAAGTGATTTCCAACCTAACACACTGAGCAAGAACTGTACAAGTATAGCAAGCCAAATTATTAGTGACGTAAATGTGTGACAGAATACCATACAGTTTGATTAGAGACAAACTCTTTTTCAATTTTCTATTAAAAAATGCAGAATTATATGATTATTTGTAATGTCTACAAACTTATCTGGACAGAGTTGCGATCCATTTATAAGACATGACCCACCTGTTTCATAGAGTGAGCCACATTGTTTAACGTCATGATGATGATGAAGGTTGTTGGGATTTTTCTTTATCTGCTGTAACTTTGTGCCCTCTCCTCATGAAGCTTTTGCAGGGGAGTCCGTTTCTTTTACGCTGCGACTCTCTGAAGAAGAAGATGGCTGCTTTCCAGTGTCTGATGGAGGAGGACGACGACGAAGAGGACGAACAGAAGAAAAATGAGGAGAATGGGAGTGCGAAAAATACTTTGGCTGAATATTCTATGAACGGTCAGTCTCTCCTCAAACTGTTGTGAAGTTATTAAGAGAATGTCATTGTTTGCTATTTCCAGCTAATAGAACTTATTCAGAAAAAGCAGGCAACATAATAAATTTAGCACAATTTGATTTCCTCCATTGATCCCAGTTAGAGCGCAGAAGGATGATGTGGAGTATAAATCAACTGAAGCTTATAATCCTTAAAATAAATCTGTTTACATTTCAGAGGGCTTTCAGATTGAAAAGAATTGTAAAAGCATATCTACAGTAGTCTTTCAGTTTGAATAATCTGTGATCATTTCATGTTTTGACACTATGAAATTGTAAGTTTTATTCAAACATAAACAAGACATTTGAGGAATATCAGTGCTTTCCTTTCAATACTCTCATTTTTAAAATTCTATCAACCTGGAAAGTTGAATGCTATTTAATGTTATAATAACACTAAAACCACTCTAAAATATGAACATATGTTTATATTAAAGTTCATAAGCAGCTGTTTTTCTTTTAATTTACATTTGCTTTAACTGGAATCAGTAATAGGATTCAAATCATAAGAATCAGTTCTTAGTTCTCTGTGTGGCTTTCATACATTTTTGGTCAGTTACTATTGAGATTAGCAATTGCTGATTCACTGTAGTTTTAAAACGAGCACAGATTAATTATGTTCTTATGTAGCATGACCTGTTTTTCCTAAATGTAATCTTGGGCCATTATCTCGATGAGGACGTCTCTTTCTGCTACTGTCTGTCCTGTAGGAAAGGAGAACCCGCTGACTAAGCAAAGTCAGTTCGCTTCGATGACGCCGCCTCCCTCTAAGAAACGCTGCTGGGCCCCACCAGTGGAGTGTGAGGACAAGATTACTGAGACGCCACTCCCCTACCCCACTTTCATAATACAACAGGAGCAAGGGGTAAACATATCAGCATTTAACGGCACCATGTTTGATATTCGATATACAGTTTATCGTCTGTTAAATTGCCATTAGCGGGTAAAGTGGCAGAGGTAAAGTGCTTACAATGCAACCAATGGATGCTACTCTAACTCGAACAGAGTTTGCGGTCACTATTATTAGTCTGGTGGTGTTCCTGTAGTCAGCGTTGCGGTCTTCTGTTTTTCTATGATTGTAGGTGAAATGCTCCGAGTCTCAAAACCAGAGGTCTCTATCTGAAGTGGATTCAGATGCAAAGAATGAGCTTTTGTCTTTACCCATGCTGTCAAAACCAGATGTTAAACCAGCAGGTAAGGGAACTTCACCATGGCAGTGTTTATTTGATCAGAAATACAGGAAAAACTGTAATCTTGTGAAAAATAAATACAATTTCATCTATTTTCATATATTTTTAAATGTAATGCAATCCTGTGATGCAAAGCTGAATTTTGATATGCATACCTGTGAGGCTCACTAACAGATTTAGATAGATATGTGAACAATATTGGAAAGAAATAGGCTTTTTGTGTATATAGAAAAAGCCTTGGATCTTTTAGTTCAGCTCATGAACATCTTACTTTCATCATACTTTCTGATGTTCATACATGTTTTTACGTGCTGTAACTAAAAGTGGAAGAGATGACTGCTGCTTGAACTGAGGATCTAGAGTGATTTATCATATTTAACCCTCTGGGCTTCTTCGTAAATGGGTTACACTTAGCTTCCTCCCGGTCAAAAACGGGCGAAGCCTTAAAATTTTACTTTACTTCTTCCCAGGATAACCATTCAAATATATTTTTGTTCTATAATATTTTATGATTATTATTTAGAATTTTTAGAATTTTTTATGATACTTTGCATTAATTATATAATTTTTATGAGCTATTTTTTCCATTAGAATTAATATACATATTTTTATTTTATATTGTTTTTTTGTTTTTTTTTCAATAAATACAACATTTCACATCAAAATAGAGTGTCAGCTAATAAAAAAAAAATTATTCAAGTAGAAGAGCGCCACCTAGTGGCTTTAAAAAATAGTTACATGTGTGCAATGTCCTGTACAGCCTGTAGGCTGCCTATAGCTTCCTATTCAAATACATAGAAAGGCTTTTTGATTCTTTTTGTTGGTTTAGACATGATTTCTCATGTCTGTGTGCGTGTGTGTGTGAGTGCGCATTTGAGCAAGATTTTTTTCTCATTTATTGATTTTATTTTTCATATTCTACAAATTTGCTGGTGCAGTCTTGCCAGTTTATCTGTGTATGTGTGTGTGTTTGTGTGCGTGTGTGTGTGTGTGTGTGTGGGGGGGGTGGTCTTATTTGCACTCTTGATGTTCTAGAGAGTGTCACCCCTTTATTGCTGTACACTTTTTTTCTGCACAGTTGCTGATCTGTAGCTTGTACCACCAAAAGTTTCTCTGAGTTTTCCTATTTTTTCGTATTTCCCATTCATTTCCTATGTCGGTCATTTTTGACCGGGAGGAAGCTAAGTGTGACTTTTTTTTTTACGACCCTTTAACAAATCAGAATCATCTCCTTGATTTTTTTGTGTGTTCATATAGGTAATACAACAAAAGTCACCAAGTTTCAGCCCGATGCGATCAAGCAAAAAAATGAAACATTTTAAAACGTAACAGTTTTCGGTCATTTTTGACCGAAGAAGCCCAGAGGGTTAAGAACGTCAACACGAGAATGTCATGTTTTCATATTCCATCGATCTCTTTATTTAAAAGGTCAATGAATGTTTGATGATAAAAATCCATTATATGACCCTTTAATCCATTTCTTTATTTATGGTTCAGGTTAATTTTTTTTTTCAATACTAGAGCCTTTTTTTCTTTATAGATGATAACATGGGCTCCTCTATGCGCAAGAAGAAGCAGGTTCGTTTTGGGGCACCGCTCTCTCCAGAGTTCTTTGACAAAACCCTCCCTCCCAGTACCCCACTGCAAAAAGGAGGCACCCCAATGTGTCCTCAATCATCTACGGGACCTAAACGATCTTTGCTGAAGACCCCTCAACGATGTGATGCCCCTCTTCCCCAACCTGACTTCAACAGTCCTCAGTTCAATGGAGCCTCTCCTGACCTTGTTATTAACCGACGCAGTGCTGGACTGTTGTTCAGTGATGAAGTATTTGAAGAGATCGAAAAGGTTTGACACTTTCCAGCTTCTCCAAACTAACTTACCTGATTGTAGATTGAGTGGCTTATGAGTTTATTCTGTCATTGCCCACAGGCTCCTTCCTCTATAAAGTTATGTATTGATGGTGAGTTTTTGTGACTTTCTCCAATTAATCTCCACAGATAAGTTTTCCCAGTATAGAGGACGAGTCTCCCTCATACAAGCCTTCAAAGAACTGCAAGGGTGAGTTATGAAATGGTTTTGAACAGAAGGAAAGTTTCTCTGCGGCCTGTTCTAATTGTGTATGTAAAACCGTAGATGTACTCTCTGCTGAGGACCCACGGCAGCCTCAGGCGGAAGACTCTGAAGTTATGAACGCTGCTTTTCAAGAGGAAGATGATGAACCATCAAATTCACAGACAGAGGAAAAACTGCCAGGTCCCACTAGTGACCAGCCACTGGCTCTCTCCATCTCCAGTGAGTTAAACTTTCTTCCATTTTTTTTTTTTAGCATGCTCTCTTTCTTGCCCTTAATAAATTCATACCATTTTTTTATTACTCTTTGCTAATTTTTTTTTTTTTAGCAAAATAGGATAAAGATTATGAGAACTCAGTGCAGAATTATAAGTCTGCTGTTCTTCTAAAACATTCACAACACATCTGTTTTTATCTGTTTGTCTATTTTTCCTTCCGTTTTTGTGTTCGTTTTAATATTCAGTCATTATAAATTTCTTACAGATTCTTGCAAGGAGAATGTAAACTTTTAGTTCACTTTTAAAAAAACTTTTGCTGATAATTTACTCACCCACATGTCATCCAAGATGTCCATGTCTTTCTTTCTTCAGTCGAAAAGAAATTAAGGTTTTTTTATGAAAACATTCCAGGATTTTTCTTCTTATAATGGACTTCAATGGGAACCAAACAGTTTAAGGTCCAAAAGACAGTTTCAGTGCAGCTTCAAAGGCCTTTATACGACACCAGACAATGAATAAGGGTCTTATCAAGCGAAACGATCGTCATTTAAAAAATTAAAAAGTTTAAGTTTTAAAAGCACAAATGCTCGCCTTGCTCTTTTCTGTGATGTGCATTCGTAACTCTCCTGTTCAAACTCGTTCATCAAAATGAACAAATCTTTTTTCAAGTCATGACTCGAAGGGTCCTAGATAAGACCCTTATTCATTGTCTGGTGTCGTTTAAAGCCCTTTGAAGCTGCACTGAAACTAATTTGGCCCTTGAACCGTTTGGTTTCCATTGATGTCCATTATATGGAGAAAATCCTGGAATGTTTTCATCAGAAACCTTAATTTCTTTTTGACTGAAGAAAGAAAGACATGGACATCTTGGATGACATGGGGGTGAGTAAATTATCAGCAAAAGTTCATTTTTTTTTTTTTTAAGTGAACTCCTTTAAGAGCAGAAATGCATTGTTTAAATACTTCTTAACTTCAGCTGTTAGACTAGTATGTATTTATTAAATGTATTTCAGAACAGAAATGTGCATCAATATGTATTTAGTTTATAATATTTGACACTCATGTTTCCTGTCAGCAGTAGAGGTTGACAGGGAGTCAGAGTCTTCTGCAATCTCTGAAAGGACACATTCATTCAACTCCAGCACTGAACCAACTCGCTCTCGCAATAGAAAAAGAAAGGTGAGGACTCGTATCTGCAAATCACTTCTTTCAAACTGTCCATTTTAAAGGATCAGTTCAAAGCACTGATTAAGCTCTTTATCATTCAGACGAGTTTGTAATAGACACTTTGTGACCAAATGTACTTTGTAATATATATATATATATATTTGTGTATTAGTAGAATTTTTCTTTCTTATCCATACTAGATTTTGATTGAGAGTTTTTTTTTACTGTGAGCGAGGTCTTTGAACCAGGCATTATTTATTTATTCAGTCAGAGAAATCACAATTTGGAACAGCCACTGTTGTCACCATTTCAATGTTGCATTTTTTTCAACAATAAAAAAATTCTTCCCAAATGGTATCATCACCACAATATTTGATCTTTTTTTACTTTCATATTCTTTCTCATTTTAAAAATCATCCCAAAACTTTATTTCCAAGTTAGAAAATCCAAGATTTTCAATGTGCTTTCAGGCTTTATATTGAAGAACCTCAGGAGGCTGAAAGAAAAATAATTTCGATCATCCAGCTCTGTTGTGTTCCTTTGTTTCAGCAATCAGGGGAGCCTGAGCCTGAGACAAGGAGAAGCTTGCGTTCAGCAGCAGCATCTGCTTCAGGAAAGATGAAGGTATGAAGCTTAAAAAGTGGATTTATAATCTGACATGTGATGAGTCTTGGTGAACGGGGGCTTTTTAAGCTCTGATTATTAACACTGGCATCAAACTGACATTGAGCCTGAAATAATAACACTAATGTGACTTGGACTTAGCATTTGGTATATAAATAGCATGATGTGTGATTTCATACGTCTAGAGCCTTTGAGCACATTTGTGTGAACTCTGTCCATGTTCCTCACTGCTTTTTTTCAGAAGACGTCAGGAGTAAATAAACGATTTGGCAATAAGGTGGATCGTTCTCTATACGGGAAAAGAGACTATGCTTCAAAAAACCCTCTGCTCAGCCCCATAATTGAGACGATGTCTACCAGTCTCAGCAACACACCAACACAGACCCAATCAGGAAAGCTAACAGGTACTCTTGTCCAAGTTGTTCATTTCTGATTCAGCCATTTTGTCATCCATGCTTAGTCTGAATGGACTGATTATTAGATGAATCTTCTGCAGAGTAAGACTGATACGTTCATTGCACAAAAATATGTTCTGCTCTATTCACCTTCACCTATTCTTATATAGAATGGTACTTTTATTCAGCAAGGATGCGTTTAATTGCGATTCTTTGTTTTGGGTGCACCAACTTTACAACTTTGTCGAATGTTTACGTTCATAAACGAAAGGAAATATTCAGAAAACCATAATGGTGCTAGCCCTCTCAAACAGATATTCTGAATTAACTTTAAAGGAGAACTCCGGCGAACAATGAACCTTTGGTCTAATAAAACATCGGTACCTAGTCAATCGTTCTCTGAGCTTTGTTTTCATGATAATCGAATGTAAAGAGTTTTATCTCTAAAAACTGTTTAGCGTATAATGCTAGTAATGGGGGCATTGACTAAGTAAAAAGAAACCGCTAGTTTATACCACTAACAAGGCTCAAAATAGCCCCACACTAACGCAGTAACATAATATGAGGCTCCATATATGCAAAACAAAGCATTGAGAACTTTGTAAGTGTACAGACCGTTTAATAAGGCCCCGTCCACACTACTGCGTTTTCGTTTAAAAACGGAGAATTAAAACGAATACGATCTCCGTCCACACCAGCGTTTTATCTGCGTATTAGAAACGATCTCCGTCCACATTAAAACGACTGAAAACGCAGATTACGTGACCATTCACCAACACTGGGCATGCGCGTGCCGGTGTAAACAGTGAATGACGAATCAGGGAAGGATGCGTCATGACTGATAACACCCAATCATAGAGCCAAGCGTCAGCGTCTGCGTCAGCGTTTCTAAAGTTCTCCGTTTTGTATGGTTTTGTCTCGTCCACACTAAAACGCACTCCGGAGATTCAAAACGCAGCTGCAGCGTTTCTAAACTTCTCCGTTTTAGGTCTTCGTTTTTCCCGTTTTAGTGTGGACGGGAGGTGCAAACGTAGCAAAAGGTCTCCGTTTTTAAACGAAAACGCAGTAGTGTGGACGGGGCCTAAGAAGATACTTTTTGAAGACAGTTCACTTCGCGTATACAGACAGGAGCCATCTTTAAAAATAGTCTCGATAAGTCGATCCCCGAACGCCGCTCATACAGTTCAGAAGTTCAAGATCAATCAGCACGGCGTTCGTGGTTTGACTTATCGAGACTATTTTTAAAGATGGCTCCTGTCTGTATACGCGAAGTGAACTGTCTTCATAAAGTATCTTCTTATTAAACAGTCTGTACACTTACAAAGTTCTCAATACCTCGTTTTGCATCTATGGACCCTCATTATGTTACTGTGTTAGCGTGGGGCTATTTTGAGCTTTGTTAGTGGTATAAACTAGCAATTTCTCTTTACTAAGTCAATGTCCCCATGGCTAGCATTATACGCTAAACAGTTTTTAGAGATAAAACTCTTTACATTCGATTATCATGAAAACAAATCTCAGAGAACGGTTGACTGTGTACCGATGTTTTATTAGACCAAAGGTTCATTGTTCGCCGGAGTTCTCCTTTAAGACACCGCAGCTTTGTTAACACAACTAATGTTAAAGTATTACACTCTTCACACACAGATGGAGAGCAAAACTGCATTCAGACACCCAACCTTCCCCATAGCAAGACCGTTTGCCCCATGGTTATTCTGGGTACTCACTGTTCACAGACCAATGAGAAAGAGCAAACGTTGAGCTCCTCTGTGACAGACACCACTGACAACCAACCAGATTTGAACGTGGCTTATTTTGAACCCTCAGTCGGCGCTCAGAGTCCCACAGGAAGAGTAAACTCAAGGTCTAAGACATCCAAGACCAAACGCGACTCGGGGAGACCTAAGCGCCAACGTCGTAGCTCAGGCGCAGCCAAGAGAAAGGAGCTCAGCAATACAGCTATTAACTCCACTACTGAAGCAGATTATGAATTTGGGGAACGAGATGCTGAGAGCCAGAAGCCAAATCAATCTGCAGGTTTGAGCCCAATGCACCAAGACAGTTTTGAAGCTGAGTGCTCTAAGAACAAGGAAATTGAGGCTTTGAACGGCTATGCGGCACCAAATGAAAACTCCATGACCACTGAGAGTTTAGAGCAAAAGACACCAAGACGTGGACGTGTCCAAACGGTGCTGGAAAGTCCTTGTGTAAAGGTCGATGAGAGTGGTCAATCAGAGCGAATTACTGTTGGCATGTCAGAAAGCAACGCTGAACCTAAAAAGCCTAGTTTGGCCCCCTGGCAGCAGGATGACTTCAATATCGACGACATCTTGAAACCTGTGGCGAAGAGTCGAGGTTCAGTGCGACGCAGCCTGAGGAACCGGAGGAGCGTGGACCTGCAGGCTGTGGGCCTGGCCTGGGTGGACCACACGTCCCCGGAGCTGAGTCAAGTGGCTCGGAGAAGGACGCGTGGAAGACTCAGCGGAGTGTCGGAACCACTCTTCATTCAGGCCTCCGAGGAACCAACACCAAACTTGGGAGAATAACTGACCTCAACCGTTTGTGTCAGTTGCGGTTTACTGTCGAATAAACTTTTTAATGAAAAGTTTAGTCTTTTCTCATATTAAATGACATGTTTTTATGGATGAAAACCACCTCTTCTTAAGAATATTGTATAATTGTTAGATTACTTCTGCTCATTAAATCTTCATTTAGATGAAGGATCCTGTTTGAACGGGATTTTCCCATGGCAATCATTTTGTTTCACATAAATGGCTATCCCAGGACAACCTTTTTTGTTTTCTTTTACTGTATATTTGCCTGCTTCACAATTCAGTTGTACAAACCAATACAATATGTACAATCCATTGGCACTATTTGTAATTAGCATCACTTTTGAAACAATTTTACATGGATGAATGTTATGAAAACATGTCTGGATTATATTTCAATCCAAAATCAAGAGATTTTTTTTTTTTTTTTAATAACAGTGTTCACATTTATCATTACCGTAATGCATTTCCTTATTCTAATTGCTAATATACAGTAGTTATACAATCATTTAAAAAAAAAAAAAATTTAAAACAATTGTCAAATGCATAACTTTGTGTGTATATTGTAGTTTATATTTAATTGGCATAACTATATATTTTTAAAAAATGGCTTTGTGTTTTATTTTCCAGTAGCAATAATCAATTCCAGTACCAGTATTAAAATCTAATGGGAAATTCGAAAGGACCATTTAAAATAGGGCTTTAATATAATTATTTTTTTTTTTTCTGTTAAAACCGAGTACAACTTGGAAATAATTATTGTAGCCATTGATTCATAGCCTTGATTCAGCTGTGTTTGTTTAGACTCACATTATGTTTTATGGGAATCAATCCTCAGCAGTGCTTCTGTAGTCGAAATAACACTGCAACAGCGTTTAAATATTTATGTCCTGTAGTCAGTCTCCAGTTTCAGAGGTCCAGAGGCATTATTTTAACATGGACTTACACCTTTGCTGTACGTGATCAATATCTTATCACAAATCTTGCTTCCAATGCAGCTTAAGAATTGTTTTATTATTTAGTGAAGGTCTTAAAATGGCAATTGATATTGGGTCTGGCCAGGCAGTTTTGTTGTAGTAATAGAACACTGCCATCTAGTGGAGGCAATAAGTAAGGCTATCACATAATTCGCACAGGCCAACACAAATTTGTCTACAACAGGATAAAAACTTTTTTTTTTAGTGTTACATTTCTGCAATTTTAAAATAACTACATTCACTTTACATTGGTTTACAATCTCCAAGAGTTTGATTCATTATTTTTCTCCGTGACCTGCGTTGCGACAACAAATCAGCTAATTGACAGTGATTGGACATTTCGGCCTGGTTTCACAGACAGGGCTTAAATTAAACCGGGATTAGGCCTTAGTTTAATTAGGACACTAGGGTTATTGTATTTATTATGTGCTCTTTTTGAACTTCAGTGTTAATATGTTCCCTTAAGTTGATCGTCTGACGGTAAGGACTCGTGGTAGTGGTGCTGGTGGTGGTGTGTTTGTTTGCGTGTGTGTGTGTTCCAGTGTTGGGGTTAAAATTATTGTGCGAAGTGTTTTTTTTTTCGTGGCGTGTGAAGGAGGGGAAACCCCTCTCCCCCATCATGCAGGCCCAGGGAAGGCAGCTTAGCACCAGAACAATGGGGTCCTTTGACCAAATTGAGGCCCTTTAAGACATGTGGCCTCTTGTCACCGTGGCAACCCCCCGAGACAACGTACTAGCCGACAGCTGGAGAGAGAGACTAGAGAGAGTTCATCTCGTTGAGCTTCAGGACTCTCCACTTTGCTCTGCCCCATTATTTTCTCGCCTACGCCCGCGCTAAGCGTCGAGCGCCTGTCTTCCTTTATTTGTTAATAATGCATATATTTCAGATCCCTTATCGCCTATCATCTATTCCATCCCGAGTGATACTTTAACTAGATCCTTAACAGAAAGACTCATGCAAAATTGATTATGAGTGGCTCATACCACGATTAGATTAAAGTGGTCTGAGGTCAAACGTTTGAGCTGGTGGGCTGAGTGTTTACGTTTTCCAAGTGTCGTCTGCTGCGTCACTGAATTATTCACAATCTGTAAAGTCTGTTCCGTTGCACATAACTGTCACTCTCCATCTATGCTTTCCATTCAGCGTTCATATTTCTCAGTGCTGTCACACTTCAGGGATTTTAACATTTTCTCTTTCAGTTCTGCTGCTGTCGTGGTTGAGCAGCTTTAACACTTTATCAACACAGTAACAATGAGTAGCGCACTATGCTGACATTATTAACGAACAAGAAACTCTGATTAACGAATTAGTTGGCTGAAGTAAAATATTTTTAGATTTTATGTCTCTAACCTGCCAAACTCAAATATATATTACCTCAATTCTCAAAGTTCTCCCTGTATTATTAACTCTTACCCTTTGTTTGGAGATGGACTGATAAGAAAACACCTGTGTGCTCTTACTTATAGAAATATGCATCTCTTTTGATATATTGTTTTTTGATAACGGTTAGTGCACAGACTGTCCTTTGAGTTTATTGCCACAGTAAAGCAAGAATACATGCTTATTAAATATGTACCACTTGCGATGCATTAGCTAAATATTAATGTTTGTGTACTTGTAAAGAGTATTTCTTGCCTTTGATCCGTTTTTTTAACCTTTGTACTGTTTTCAGGTCCACTCCTCTCCGCTTTCTTTTTACAGCATATAAGCATTGATAATTGTTGCCAATCACAATTATATCTGTTGAGTGCGTGAACGGAATAACCTATCAGAGTTAGGGTCACAACGAGGTCGCAACAAGATAAACACATTCATGTTTACAAGTTTAAACATCAGATGTTGCGATGATTGTCAGTGATATCCACCGGACAAGCCAAAACAGGATACATTTAGTTAAATTTCAAGTTTTTGCTCTAGTACATAGAGCTCAGGTTCCGAAACTCCTCAGTTGGGGTCAAATGTCTTCCTAGAAGCCACAGTGGTTGTACATGAGACAAACATCTGAGCAACTAGGTGATAGACCACCCCTACTTTGGAAAGGAACCTATACAAAGTTAGTGTTTGCAGCCCAGATCACGGATCATTAGTTTCCAAACAGCAGGGCTGCCAGTCTATCTCTTTGAAATGTGTTCTCTTTACGTCAAGTCATATTCCTTGGCCTGTGAGCGAGAACCTGAGACGCGAGGAGGATGTGTTCGCCGCTTCTCCATTGGGACGGACTTCAGTAGAGCGATGTGGAACCCATGCCTACTCCATTATTAATGAACTGTTGAGTCCTCAGCGCACTCTGTCTGCTGCGGAAAGATGACAATGTAAGAACTGTGCGAGCTCTACAGCTGCTGCAAACGATGTCTCCGTATGAGTAGTTTTGTTTGCTGATACAGTGGCAGTGCCTGTTGCCTATACTTCATGGTTTTTGGGAGGGAATTTGACATGGTAGAAAGCAGACAACAAATTGCTAAGGAGAGATGTGGAAATGTTGTAGTTGATTTTGCATTGCGGGTTTGCATTCCATGAGCAGATTCCGTTCTTTTTAAAAGTTAAATTTTAATTTTTGGTTGAACTATGCTTTTAAAGGAGCTGTATGCAAGACATTTATTTCAATTAATCATACATTTTCCCTGATATGTCACTAGACATTTAGAAATCATGTTCATTTCAAATACTTACAACAGTAGTCCGGCCAGGATATTGTCATTTAAAAAGTGAAGTTGCAGCCCTCAACTGATGTTGATTTTGTCATGTTGTGTTTTGTTCTGATGCGCCACCCTCGACCGATCTACCAATCGCGGAGTCAGTAGTGTTGCGGCATTTGGGTTGCCAGCTCTTCTCTTGTTACCACAGCTGCAGATACAAACGTGTCGGAGTCAGATAAAAAAAATGTCTAACGTTGCGACACCAAAAAAAAACCTTAATATGAATCCGAAATATAAAGTCCAAAATAAATAATGAACAGAAAAAAATCCTCACTGTGTAGGACTCGTCACTTGCCATTGGCAGCTTCCTGTAGTATCCTACGTTCCTGCTGGAGTCTGCAGCATATCTGGCAACCAGGGGGGCGAGGATACACCGCTCTACAGTAATTTGAAAGTGATTGCAGTACCAGTTTTGGCCACAATCTTGCATACGGCTCCTTTAAGTTCAACTGATAGCATGGTATAATCAGAGAATGTCTAATTGAAGAGAATTGGCACTGGCTGGTTACTTCCGGGTTCTGGACTGGCTGCAGTAACACGGCTCTGTCCATGCGGGGGCGCTCGCGGTCGAGTGCTGAATGAATGGGAATCAATGGGGTTTCACCCCCATAAATCCACTTTTCTCAGGATGTAATTTTTTTGTCAAGTAATTTGAAAGTTGCATTCAAAAGGGAGGGCTAAGAAAATACACTCAGCTGAAAATTGCATTTTTATGTTCACTTATCTGTTCTAAAAATTCGTTCAAAAATGTGATGACGTCACACAATAGCAAAATGCTAGCGTGTTCCGGCCAACAACGGCCTAACCTGTAAGAAATCAAAAGGACATAAGTACTCGTTCATTCGACTTTTGGCCTATAATCTATATTGAACTTGCGGAATCAACAATAAAATCTATGTTAATTTAACGACAAACACTTTTAGCCGTTTAGCCCCATAGACTCCCATTCATTCTGCTCTCGCCCGCGATCACCTCCAGTGGTATTCTAATGGAACTGCAACCAGGATGATACACAACGGAGCTAATAGGAAGTGCCAAGGCTCTCCGTTAGACGGGCTCTGGTATAATATTGATTACCTCAAAAATAGAGTTCCACCTGTCCATTCTTTAAAAATAAAAAATAAAAACCTGATTTACATTGAGTGCCAATTAGTAAATTTTTTTATTTTTTTATTTTTAAACGTTCTTACTATGGCCACTAGGGTTGTCAAGCATACTAGTTGGTATACAAAAACAAGTTGACTGTAGCATTTCTGCAGTACCGGTAGCAGCTGATAGATGCTGGTTACTGTGCGTTAAAGGTTTCTATTTACAGCCAATCAAAGGTGCTTGTCAGTTGCCCTGTTCACACCTGGTATGTGTTTTACAAAGTTTCTGTATTGACAACCGTATTTAAATGTGTGATTGAATCGGAAATTTCAATGATTGACCGTGATGACCAAAGGACAAGACAAAATGGGACAAAATATACATTAGTTATTAATTGTATACATTAGTAATTGTTTTTAAGTCTTCCAAAAATATCCCCGTTTACTTCCGTTGTAAGTTCCTCCCTGTAACCTTGATTTTTGCTACTTTCTTTTACCATTTTTTGTTAAGAAAACAAACAAGGGATGAGTCAGAATTATTTTTGTGGAAATCAACGCAAATGTTGTTAATTTAGATTAACTTAGAATAGATTCCTTTTAAGAAACCTTATGTATCTAGTTTATTGATTTAGGAAAGATTATATTTTGAAGCCTGGTTGGAATGAGGTCATTTAAAAGTATTTGTGTTTTTTTTTGTTTTGTTTTTTGGTTTCGACAGAACTTTAAAAGTGTATCTGATTACAGAAGATTTAGTTGAGCACACACTGAGTAAATTATCCAGGGTTAAGCAGTGATGTCATGAGTTGTTGACCAGCTTGCGATGGGCAGAGGCAGACTGATGTATTGGATTAGTGATTGTCAGAGGTCAGGGGTCACGCTGTCCCAGGCCAGAAGGTCTGTCCTGTGATGAGATCTGAAGATATCAAAACAAAAGCCAGAGCAGCCGCCCACAGACTCCACGTCAATTATGACAATGAAAATATTCCATTGTGACCAGAATGACGGCATTATTAGAGGGAGACATTGTTGTGTAAATTAAATATCTGTGTATGAATTTAAAAAAATGCAACGTTAAATGACAATTTATAAAGACAGTTCAGAGAGCAGGAAAGCTGTCTCTGTGTGTCCTGGAAACCGGACATAATCCAATAACAGTAATTCATTTTCCATGTACTGTCGAAGCTGATTTTATTTCATATGAGACATTCCCCTTGTATTTTACAGCTTTTTTGTTTACTCACAGAGCATGAATGATAAATAACTACAATCAGCCAGCCGTAGTAATGCATTTCAGCTATTTCTGTCAGGATCTAATCATATTTGGATTTGTACTATTGAATTAAAGACACTTTTCACTGACTCTTAACTTCAATTTCATAACGATTAGTCTCATTAGACTGACAGGCTCTTATATCAGAGTGCCAGAGCTGATATAATGAGAGGTACAATGCAGTATTGGGAGTAACATGAATCTGACTGCTACACTTAAACTACATAAAATGCAGAATGATCTAAACAAATCATATTAAGTTTCAAAATAGATCCAAAACACAAATCATAAAATCAGGGTTTTAAATAAATAAATGTGATTAATGCGTACCCTTGTAAAAGTCACAGACATGATATTAGTTTGTGGATGGTTTCCAGGGTGTTGCTATGCTGTTGGGTGTTCTTGGGTGTGGCTAGTTGAATGCTTGCTATACTTATTAATTAATGTTGACTAACAATTGGAACTGTGTTGTAAAGTGCAATTTATAAAATATATTTAAACATATAGTATTTTAATATTATATTAGCCTATTTATATTTTCAATTCGGGTGACATTTGATTAAAAAAAATAAGAGGGGGTTAAAAATAAAGTGTGAAATTTTCCTTCTTTTTTGGAATTTATAACGTCTTTGCGCTGTTGAATCATTCACGCTTCTGTTAAAGAAATAAATATCTATTCTGTTTTTAATTTTGACTTTCAAAAAAAAAAGCATGAAAGGTTAGTTGATCTCGATCAAATCGCGACATACATGGCTTTGAACTTACACACTAAATCAATAAAGTTTTGAGGATATAGTCTGGCATTTCGTGACCTCAGAAGTCAATTTTTACTGTAAAACAAAAGAGAGATGCGCGCTGATGAGCTCTTAAGGGAAACGTATAGTAAGAGCTCCAAATTTGGAGGCATTAAGGGGTGTGCGCTGCTGGGCTGAGAGTAGGAGAGGGCGTCCTCCACTCACTGCCAAAACAGGAGCGAGGGAGGAGGAAGAGTGAGAATGAGAGAGGCATAGATTGTCTGCTAGGCTCAAAAGAAGAAATACCCTCCAACAGCCCCTGCAGGAATTCAGGAAGGTCTTAGGTTGCATTGTTGTCTGCATTGTATCCTGCCCTGTAAATACACACGACGCTCCAGCTATGGCCTGTGTCACATGACCATGTGAAGAGCATGTCGTTTATGTCTCTGTTTCCATCCTCCTCCTATTGTAATTATAATGCAAACTAACAGACCTTGAGTAAAGAACTTTTCTTTTCAGACAGTGGGCTGCCAGGGGACCAAACGCTCCGTGACTTTGTTTCCTTGATATTGAGATATTGCCCCTTTGCGAATAGGCTACTCCACAATGACTGGAGAAAAAAAAAAGACTCGCTTTTATGATAAACTCGTTTTTATGATTTCGCCTATGATTTCTGGGTTGAATTGGGAATGCTTTTGAGATTCCAGTTCCTAAATTTGAAATCCAGTTGAAAACAGGATGAAGAATAACTGCAATGTGAAACTGAATGTAGGAAAGAAGATGGATAGATGGATGGATAGATAGATGGATGGATGGATGGATGGGCGGGCGGGCGGGCGGGCGGGCAGACGGAAAGGTAGGTAGATAGATAGATGGACGGACGGACGGACGGACGGACGGACAGGTAGGTAGGTAGGTAGGTAGGTAGGTAGGTAGGTAGATAGATAGATAGATAGATAGATAGATAGATAGATAGATAGATAGATAGATAGATAGATAGATAGATAGATAGATAGATAGATAGATAGATAGATAGATAGATAGATACATAAAGATACATATACAAAGATGCATACATAGATGGACGGACGGACGGATAGATAGATAGATAGATAGATAGATAGATAGATAGATAGATAGATAGATAGATAGATAGATAGATAGATAGATAGATAGATAGATACATAGATACATAGATACATAGATACATAGATCATATATACAAAGATGGACATAGACGGACGTACAGACAGACAGATTCTGGTGACTCTCCTGTTCGAACTCGTTCACCAAAATGAACAAATCTTTTTCCGAGTTAATTCGTTCATTTCGTTCCTTGAATGAACCAAATGACTCGAAAAAAGATTTGTTCATTTTGATGAACAAGTTCAAACAGGAGAGTCACGAAAGTCACTCGCATCACAGAACAGAGCAAGGCGAGCATTTGAGCATAAAACTTAAACTTTGTTATGTATTTTTTAAATGAGCGATCGTTTCACTTGATAAGACCCTTATTCATCCTCTGGAATCGTTTAAAGCCCTTTGAACAGTTTGCACTTTGAACTGAAACTGTCTTTTGGACCTTGAACCATTTGGTTCCCATTGAAGTCCATTATATGGAGAAAATCCTGGAATGTTTTCATCAAAAACCTTCACTTCGTTTCGACTGAAGAAAGAAAGACACGGATATCTTGGGTTACATGGGGGTGAGTAAATTATCAGCAAAAGTTTTTTTTAAAGTAACTACTCCTTCATACAAGCTAAAGATGGACATTATTAGAAGGTCTAATGCCTTTTTCTTAAAAAAGCATAAACTATCAAACAGATGACAGAAGGTCTGAAGATTGTGGTTTTGGTTTTTCAGCAATTTTTTTTATATATATTTTTATCATGCTGGCAATTTAGAGGCCTTGGAAATTTTCTTATCAAATATGACACAGTTACCCATAACTTTCATTTTCAGTTGAAATCACCAATATCGCCCGAATGCTTAAGTGATAACATATCCTGGCAGTGTTTCAGAAGGGGAGGCATTCAAGTCTTAATTCCCTATATGGAAAAAAAATCACCATATATCATAATTTTTTTCATTAAAGACTTACTTTGAAATATGTGACATTACAAAAGCAAAATTTAAAAGCTGTGAACACAATTTCATGTTGAATTTAAAACACATCACTAGCATATTATTTGCTTTTAAAGGGATAGTTCCCCAAAAAAGTTTCATCATCTTTTACTCACACTCAAGTTGTTCCTTGTAGGAGTTTCTTTCTTCTGTTGAATACAAAATAAGATATTTTAAAGAATGGTAACAAAACAGTTGATGGTAGCCCTTAACTTCCATAGTATTATTTTTCCTCCTAAGCCAATTACCCTCAGCTGTTCACTCTTAGAAGAAAAGGTTCTATATAGAACCTTAAAAGGTTCTATCAGCGCTACCCCTAAAGGTTCTATACACTCTTAAAAAAAAGGGTCCTCTGGGTTCCATATAGAACCCTGGGGTTCCATACTTGGCCAATAGAACCTTTTACCAAAAAAAAAAAATGGTTCTATATAGAACCATTTTGGAGTTCCAAAATAAGTGTCTTGGATAATCATCATTCTTTAAAATATCTTCTTTTGTGTTCAAAATATGAAAGAAACTACAAGTTTGGAACAACTTGAGGGTGAGTAAATGATTTTTGGGTGAACTATCTATTAAAAATCACTATTTCACATTCAGATTTTCAAGCAGACACAAACCCCGGTCCTACAGACCGGCAGAAGTACACTCATACTTGAATGAGGAGGGCACTTCTGTGCACTTGAGGGATCGAGCAGGAAAAACAGAACTAAAGTATAGTGTCAGAGAGATCTTGCTGAAGTTGCTCTCTGCTTAGAGGCTTTGGATGAAAAACATCTATAGTGGATTGGATGAGGTGTTTCAATTGAGTTGAAAGTGAGATGGAGGAGGATTGGGTCTCTTAAACAGGCCTGACTTCAGTTTCAAGAGCACTATAGGTTTAAATGGACAGATTGGAGGTAAATGTCCACATTTAACCTTCGTAATGTAACATTTTTTTTTTTTTTTTTTGCTGAAATGGAATATTGAATAAAAAAATAAACAGTGCGCAACTTGATATTTTCAAAATCTGACATTTATTTTATTTTATTTTTTCAATTTTCTGTCTCAGTCATCAGGTCATATTTATGTTAGCTTCTGCCTTTTGGGAGCCAAGACATGGATGTCTGAGACATGGATGCAAGTTCAACTTCAGCATCTCAACATTCAGTGGTAAATACATTATTTATCATTATTGTTGTAATAATGTCATTTAAATCATGTTAAAATTATGTTTAACCATGGAAGATTTGGAAGCTATTTGGCTGTTAGGTAAAATAATTTTGTCAGTGATGTCAGCCAAAAGATTACATTGGAATCAAACACATGATGAATCATGAATCATACCCCAGCATATAAAGGAAGAAAATGTGGTCAGTTTTGAATTCCTTTTGACTTTAAAGTGAGAACCAACAGATAGATTAAAGTGAGCCTGGTCTCTCAGTTACATATGCCTGGAAATTTCCGTTGTATAGGCCTCAATCTGCTCCAGGATGGGAGGGGTTTGCGTGTGTTATGGAGAAATAAAGGGCAGTGGTTTGGGACTGAAGTTGGGTTTTGAGAGTTGGCCATGAGCCAGCCTCAGCAGGAAGCCTGCTGGTTCACACGGACAAAAGCAGTAATGACTAGTTCCAAGGATGTCTGCGGTGGACATGACTGTCATCATCCATCCCAACCCCCTTCAAAAGTGTCTCTTTTTCTTCAAAGTCAATATCTGGCCCACTGTATATACGTGACTTAAGTTTGTGACTTGTGAGAAAACACTTGAAATACCCAGAATTGTTAGTTCTGGTGGCTTTAAGAAATCATCAAAGAAAGTAATTTTGTTTTTTTTTTTGGTTTTTTTTTTTTGAAAAAGGCAAAAAGGATATTTCTCAAGGAAAAAAGAGGTTGGCAGAGTTTTAAATTATACAACAGTAGCTATATCAAATGTTGGTGGAACATGTTCATAGTTAATGTGATGAACTACACCTCTTACTCTGACTTCATACAAAAAAGTTAAAAGTAATTGCAAAAAAAGGTGAATGATGAAGTTGATTCTGAGGTTCTAGTTCAAGTTCACAGCACTTAATGTGTTTTTTGTTACTTTCTGCATTGCATTAAATGTAAGTGTCTAAATACGTTTTGCAAGTGTCTAAATATGTAAATGTTCTTGGTTTTGGTTCCATGAAAGAAACTTTAGCATCAATGGAACCTTTCCATTGAACTTTTAGATCCTTAACATGTTCTTCACACCAAGAAACCAATTAGTTACTTGAATAACTTTTCACTGAAATGTTCTTTGGGGATGCATTTGTAGGATCACTGTGTTCTTATACTTGAAACGTCTCAGTGTTGTTGTCCATATAATGAAAGTCAATGGAATATAAATGTTATTCGGACCCCAACGTTCTCCAAAATATGTCATTTTGTGTTTCGTATATGAAAGAAAGTCATTGGTTTGGAATAACATGTGGGTGAGTAAATTATGGCAGAATTCTCATTTTTTTGGTTAACTAATACCAATAGAATAGAATAGAATAGAATAGAATAGTTTCTGGGGGAATTTATTTTTCACAACTTACAATGGCACATGTGCTCTGCATCTCATCTTAAAGGAGTAGTTCACTTTAAAAAAAAAAAAAAATGCTGATAATTTACTCACCCCCATGTCATCCAAGATGTCCACGCCTTTCTTTCTTCAGTCGATAAGAAATTAAGGTTTCTGATGAAAACATTCCAGGATTTTTCTCCATATAATGGACTTCAATGGGAACCAAACGGTTCAAGTTCCAAATGAGAGTTTCAGTGCAGCTTTAAAGGGCTTTAAACGACACCAGACGATGAATAAGGGTCTTATCTAGCGAAACGATTGGTCATTTAAAAAATAAATACACATTTTTTAATTTTATAAGCACAAATGCTCGCCTTGCTCTGTTCTGTGATGCGCGTTCGTGACTCTCCTGTTCAAACTCGTTCATCAAAATGAACAAATCTTTTTTCCGAGTCATTTTGATCATGAACAAAATGCCTCGAAAAAAGATTTGTTCATTTGTTCACTTCATTGAAAAAATCCTGGAATGTTTTCATCAAACACCTTAATTTCTTTTCGAATGAAGAAAGAAAGACATGGACATCTTGGATGACATGTGGGTGAGTAAATTATCAGCAAAGGTTTTTTGGTTACACTTTATTTCAATAGTCACTTTAGACGTTCTACAATTATACAATTATAAGTAACTTTTCAACTACGTGTCAACTAACTCTCATTAGAGTATTAGTATATTATAGTAGACAGTCAGTAGACTGTTAGGTTATGGGTTAGGGTTTGGGTTAGGAGAATAAGTTTACTTGTAGTCGCCAAGTTACTCAGTCAGTTGAATGTCTTTTGGGGGACCAACAAAACAAAAAGTGTTAGCAGATATTAAGCTGACAGTCTACTAATACACTAATGACAGTAGTTGACGTAGTTGAAAAGTTACTTATAGTTAATGTCTAAAGTGGACTATCGAAATACAGTGTAACCTTTTTTTTTTTAAATGAACTACTCCTTTAAGTTACAGGGATATTCCCCCTGTAGTCTTGCTCAAAAGCACAATGATGATAGTACAAAGATTGCCTTTACAACATACATTCACCAGTCCTGATCTTTATCCACATCAGCGACACATTAGAGAAACCAATGTTTGACAAAAGAGTATGGGCCTTTTAAAAGCTCAAGTAAACACTGGCATAGGTCAGAGGAAGCTTTTCTGACCTGAATTATGCTTGCTGGTCTGTGAATGGTCTGGAGCCTAAGAATCAGATGACCACAAAATGAAGATCTTCTCTAAAAGTATATAGGAATTGCTACTGTATCACTCGCATACAAGGTTAGTTCTTTTATTTCACTACAAATTGTATTGTTCTTCTTTACTAATTAAACCTGCTTTGATCCTTGTTAACACTTTGTGTTTACCAAAGAGGGAATGACCCAACGGTTAAACTGAATGTTTTAATTAAACTGAGATGATCTTTATTTGATGAAGTCTGTGCTTGAGGGGAACTACAGCTCGCCCACATAGTGTTATGAAAGTCTATCAGATGCCATCGCTACCTACTCATAGTACGGCTTTATTTATTTTTATATGTGTGTGTTTCTATAGTGACAGTGCCGGTAGCACTCAAAAACAGGAGAACCCCCTCATGCATTGAGAGGTTGACATGATGCTGTTTTCACACTTTCAGCAGCATAAATTCAATTATTAGGAGGACTTCACAAACAGAGGATTCATTTAATTTGACATTCATTATGCAAAAAGAATATCTGATTTTTTACTTTACTTTTAAGGTGCAAGGCAACTCTTTAATATGAACAGTTGGCAATTAGATGCCTGAGTTTAATTCTTTCGAAAGACCGCAGCTTTAGAAAATGACCACAAATGGTTTAAATGTGACCACATTTTTTTAATCAAGCTTAGTCCAACAGGCGATCCATTTCTAAACAAAAAAAAGATTGATTTGTATTTTGTAAACAAAGCCTGATTAAATCCATGTTTGAAAATTCTGAATTCATTTCCCTTATATAGTAGTTCCTGTTTTTAAAACACCTGCCAGCTAGCTCGGTATCAGCTGTCGAAAAGACAAGAACGACTTCGACATTCTGCTGTAAATATTGTTGGTTTAACTTAAAAAAATGAAGTAACCTGGCTGCCTTCAAAATTCAAGTTCATTGAAATTGAATAATTGAGTTAATTCAATGAAGGTGATTGATTTAATCATCAGAAATTTAAAATATTATGTTATCTTTAAGTTGATTTGACATAAGAAATAATGTTGTGATTACAAATCTTGAATATATATATATATTTATTTTTTTATTTTTTTTTTGCAGTGTAGGCTATAAAGTATCCTATACATTTAAAATGGGTTGTTTGGAGTCCTTGACAGCAGTGAGTCACTATTGGGTGCTGTTCAGGAAACAATCCATGCAAAAATACATATTGTGTGAATATGTGCATTGATTTATAATATATTTGATCCATATTAGCTTATAGGCTTATACTTTGATTAACCATATAGCAGTTTCTATAGTTAGCCATATAAAAGGCCATATTCACACAACAGGTGATCTACTATGATGTATCAAAGTATGTCAACAGTCATCTAATTGTACTTAGGCTACACATTAAGAAAATTGAAATAAGCAGAGATATCAGTTTTATATTCTTTCTTATATAAGAAAGACCTGGTCCCATGTATTACATAATTATTCTGAAACAATTATGATAGTCTTAACTATAATGTTTCCTAACTTTCCTCTTTTGAATTTTAAAAATGATCTAGAGCATGCTCTAAATAATTATGTAGGCTAATATTAATCTATCCACGCAGCTCAAACATTACTGCAATTACAACGCAACTACATCACATCATAAATATTCTATTAATGACTGGGGATGGCACTAAAGCAACAGATTCACATTTCCCGAGTGGGTGTTAAATTGAAACATCTCTCGCGTGGAGCACCGAAGGGAAAGGTGTGTGTAGGTCACCTGTCATCACTGGCTTATACAGCACTGCGGGAAATTTACATAATCATATCTAGTAGTGACTCTCACAGGCATTGTTTATATAGTGCGTCCCCGTCCCCAAAATCAAAACATATGCTTTGTGAAAGCGCTGTCGTTTGCGTTTATTTATTTATTTATTATTTTACAGCATTATGATTTCTCTTGAAAACAGGGGACGAAAACAGCAGAATGGCTACGCAGAACCCCGATGGGAGGTGTCGAGGGGCCGTCTTTGATCTTTAAATACCCTCTAACATTAAAACCACACTCCATCGCTTTGATTTCTTTTGTCGCTGCCAAGGCGCGACTGCAACATTCAGACGTTCCCTAAGCGTGCCACATCGCCTTTTCTTTTTTCCGCTCTACCATCTGTCCCTTTCTTCCATTTCACGCAGAATCAACGGACATTCGCCCTTCAGATGTGTGCAGCCGTATCCCCCCTCTCTCCTCCCGCTGCAGTCCCTTTCTTATCCCATGCCTCTCCCTCTCTCACTCGGATTCGCACGATGCAGACGCTCCCTAGCGCCGACTGTTTCCCCCCTCCCCCACCCGCAAAGCTCCTGTTTCACTCAAAGATGGCGTCAGCTCTGGAGCCACTGCTCTCTGGCTGCATTTTTCGGGCTTGTTGTTGTCTGTGTTTCGAGCGCTTTCTGGCACCTTCTCCTCGGCCATTCGAGCCGGAATTCTGGTAAGTAGCTCACAATTACACGCAGCGTTCAGAATGCTCTCGGCTCTTGAGCCCGAACTGGACTCGTGGTTCTGCCTTTCAGGGAAGGAGCGGGAGAAGGTAGAGGGAACGGGGGGTACGCGGAGATGAAGGGGGAGGGTGGGGGGAGCTAGCCGAGGCCTAACTACTTCCCTCACGGGCCTCGTCTCCTCCGCTACCACCGCCACCGCAGGCTCTCCGGTTGGGTAGGGAGGGTAGGTTACAGTAAGCGGGGAAGGAAGTGGCGGATAAAATGGTGGAGGAAGCGCGGAGGAGCAGTCGAACATCTCGCGTGAGGATTTTTTTTTGTCATGCGCTTATCCGAGGCAGAGATTGAGGCCGCGCGCGGCCGTGTCAAACGTTGGCGCGAGGGAAGGAAGGAAGGAATCTTGGCGTCCCTTTTTTGTAACGGCTGAGGCGCGCTAACCGCGGTAGCCACTAGTTACGGGCATTGTGTTTTCAGCTAGGCCGCGATGTTTCTGAACGGAATATGAGGTTGGAAAGGTCTATAAAAACGTCCTTTTTCAGATTGTTATGGTGTGAAATCTCAGGCGCGGAGAGGAATGGAGGAAACATTGTCCTTATTCTAAGCTGCACGTTGTTTGTGTTTTGGAGCTAACAACATCCGCTCAGTGCACTGGCTTCCTTACTTCAAAGTTTACATCGTTTGGAATGGGAAAATATGCCTTAATAGTCTTTAGTAAAGTATATTTACTTGTGTTTAGCCACTATCAAACTGCAGTTTGTAATATTGTTTACATTTTTTCAGCGTTCAAGAACCGTTTCTGTTTTGTTTACTATTAGCCATGTGTTGACATTTATTACGTGCTTTCATTTCTGCTGCAGTTTGACATGTGATTAGCACCTCATTACAGATGATTTCTGACTGACCATCTGTCCTAGATGTTGTGAAGTTGCTCAACGTCAGTTTGAAGTTATAATAATAGGCATTGCATTTCACGATTTACATTTTGTTCATAAAAGAACAGTGGTTTTCTTTCAGTCATGTAAAGGATGTTTCAGGGACTCTGGTTGTAAGACATATGTTTTAATATAACCCTTGTCACTGATCTGCTGTCATTGAAAATAGTGTATTTTTAACAGTTCTCTATTGTAAGTTGTTTTGTTTGTGTTTAGATTATTGGGTTACGTTTTATATTAGGGTGTCATTGTTACAGTGTAAGTAATATTTTTAATGTACTAGAGTAGAGTTTCGATTTGTTTAGGGTTAGCTGCTTGTAATTATGCCTGATTTGCTGTTATTACTTTAGTAAGTACATGTGTAGCAAGGATGTAAAATAAAGTGCTCTATTATTGTTGATAATATTGGCTAAAACAAAGCTTAACTTGGTTTAAACATGTGTTTTTAACAACTATGTGCTATAACATTTCAATTAACCATTTGATACAATGCACTTATTGTGTACATAGATGTTTTTATGTTGTACTTGTATTTAAAATGACCTGTAGGAGTGCCTGCAATTACAAAATTGCACTGTGGACCCACCCTTAAAACTAAACTAACCTTACTACCTTTCAGTAGCCTTAACATTATCCCACCTCAATAGCAGTAAAAGTGTTTTGCAATAACACACAAATACAATAAGTACATTGTACAACACAAGTTCATGGTACTCGTAATATAAAGTGTGACACAAACATTTCTGAAGTGTGGTGTGGAGTTAGTTTGCTGTCATTATGCATGTAATGCATATAGATATTTTACCCTTTAGTGAGGCTGTGTGTTTCTGTAAAACTGTTTCTGTTTTCGGCCATTTTTATGTGCAGGATGATTAATATTGATGAGTGTTCAATAATTTTGTTGGTTGCAATGTGTGTTTTGTGCTTTTCAGATGCTAATCCTTTTCATGTTTTGTTTTTTGTGTGTGTGTGTGTGTGCAGGTTACAGGAGTTTCTGAAGAATACCCAGTAGGAAGATGGTCAGCCTACGTCGCTTCCTGGAGTGAGAGCTCTGTTCAGGACCGCTTGTTCCAAAAGCGCTAGGAGGATCGACAAGGAAGGAACGAACTGCTGGACAGTATTTTCACACTTGCGTTTCCCCAACATAAGAAACCGAAACTCACCGAAAGTGCTGTCACAATTCTTAACAAAGATGCTCCATCTAAACGGATAACAATAACTGTCAGAATCGAGGATTCTACTTTACGGACTGCTTTTGAGATGGGCAAATAAGACGACACCCAAGGCTCTTGCAACTTTTTCTCCTGGAGTAGCTGTTGCATACCTCACCTCTTTGCTTTGGTGTGGCAGCCCTTCAGGAGGAAGGGTCACTGGGTTAGGGGAATCTTTTCGAGGTTGGGGGGGGGGATTTAGGGAGCCTATGCTATGGTGATCGGCTCCCTCACTAACAGCTCCTGCTCAGGCACAGAGAGAATTACTACACCTCCCCGGGACAAAGGATAGCCTCCTGGAAGAAGAGAGAGGAGGAGGAGGACAACGACGTTGAGGCAGCGCCAGGGCCGAGGCCGCTGGGTGCTCCCTAGCGGTTGTGAGAGTGTGTTGGGCTTTGGCCCAGCAGTATTACAGCAGCCATGGTGAAGCTGGCAAACCCGTTATACACCACCTGGATCTTGGAAGCCATCAAGAAGGTGAAAAAGCAAAAACAGCGACCGTCCGAAGAACGCATCTGCAATGCTGTGTCAATGTCCCATGGGCTTGACCGCAAGACGGTTCTGGAGCACCTTGAGCTCAGTGTTAAAGATGGCTCCATACTCAAGGTGTCCAACAAGGGGCTCAACTCATACAAGGACCCCGATAACCCTGGACGTTTATCGCTCCCGAAACCCAGGGCGGCAGGAGGTGGAGGCAGTTCCAGCACCTCCAGCTCCAGCAAAAAACCAGGCTTGGACTGGAACAAACTCATCAAGCGCTCTCTGGAGGGGCTTCACGAACCTGGTGGATCATCCCTAAAGAGCATCGAACGCTTTCTGAAGTGCCAGGCAGATGTTGCAGGTTATCTGTCTGGCAGTGGCTCTATGGGGCCAGGCATTTTCCACCAGCAGCTCCGCCTTGCTCTGAAGCGGGCCGCGGCTCACGGGCGGGTGGTAAAACAAGGTCCGCTCTTCCGGTTGGTAAGCAGGAGTTCTCATAATGACGGGACGGGCTGTGTGTCTCTGGATTCTCTGCCTCCGGTGCGTCTGCTGCCCCACGAACAAGATAGGGTGAGCTGAAGTTTTTTTTGAATGTTTTGAAGTTTTCTCTGTGCGTGTTGAGCAAAGCAAACTTTGTTTCCTTTTCTGATGAGCTTTATTTACATATTTCACTTCTGTTTCAAAAACCGACTCTCAGCTGTGACATGATATGAGTTGGCAAATGGATTTCTTACAATTTATAACATTTCCAGAAATAATTGATCATGTTAAAGGCATCCTCATAAAGTGAATGTTACATTTCTGACATTTTCCATAGAGTGCAACATTCGGGTTTTAAAACTGATTTTTAACAACTTATAATTCTTTAAATACAGACAGTTGTGAGTAACAAGGTTGTTAATCAGTGTTATATGCTTTTGTTGAAGCGGTCTGTTATATAATCGAGTTTAACAGCGGTATTCATTGTGAAAACTAGGCCACATTAATCGTGAAGCTATAAGAATATTCCACCAATCAGAGAGTCACAGCAAGCAAATCACACAAAAAAAATGAGAGCCCTGAAAGGACAAGTTGGGTATTTTATTATTAAAGCCCTTTTTTTAAGATTGTTTCTGATGAAATAGAATGGTTAAGATGGTTTTTTAGACAGATGCTGCAGTCCCGAGAATTTTCAGTTTATGTGGTAGCACCCCCCATTTAATGGCGATAATGCACCTTTGCCAAATGCAAGCAAACCACTTGTATAATGTAGCCTACGATACCGCGACTGCATAAGACTACAGAAAGAATACAAACAACCCCATTTCCGTTTCCGGTGGCGTAGTAATACCGTTCATCACAAAACATACAATACAAGTCAATGGAGTTGTACAAAAACTACGATAAAACCTGTTGGAAAGCATCTTTTGCAGCGATTTTGTGTGAGCATATCAGTGAACGCCCAGACCACTCGGTGAGTTTCACGTGTTACGGGAAGAGCGTATCCAAAACGTAGTTACATCTTTATGACTGTACCTTTGCTTGTGCATTCGCAGCCTTTTGTTTTGTGCAATGTAAGTTGTATTATTGTTTATTTTGTGTATATATCTGACTTAACTATATAGGATGTGTTTGAAGAAATAACTTCAAACTAAGAAATAACGTGGTAGTAAAGTGCTCCGGTGATCATCTATAGCCTTAGCGCATGCAGCTCAAACAGCAATGGATGACAAACTATGATTGGGACATTGCCGTGTTTCAGTGCGTTGTCACGGAAATAGCCATTCACAACAGGAGTTACACATTCTGACTAGCACGTATTTTAGTTCAAGTTCACTTGTACTTTTGTCATTTTTTGCTGATATAAGTTGTAATATTATGTTTATGTCGTGTATTTTCATGCTTTATACGCATGTAATGTTGTTGTTTTTTTTTGTTAAAGAAAGTTGGCCATAGAGTGAAAAATTGGGAAAATCGGTGTTTGTGTTTGGGACATGGCTTTTAATGTTGAGACTTTTGTTTTTTTAATCTGGTCTCTAAAAATTATATAATAGGTGTATTTAGATTTATTGGCCAATATATATCGGTTACCGAATTTGAACGCAAAGTTTTTCAATTAGTTTGCTGTTTATTCTCTTTAGCTTGTAGTCAGTGTGAAGTATTTTACTCAGGTTCCTGATCATTCTTTCAATTTTAGTGAGTGAAGGGTGGGTGATATTGCAAAAAAAAAAAAAATCAAATATATCATGACAGACTTTCAGTGTGTGTGCACGTTATTTTTTGACAGACATCGATGTCTTGATATTCTAATGATGTGATTTGAAAACAGATGTATCGAAAAGTAATAATTTTATTTCCTAGCCAGCAAGTATTCAGTTAGTGAAGTGATTGATGCCCATGAGTGTGCTGTTGTTGTTTTCCCGTCTAATATTACAACCGATAGCTAGCCTCATTTTTTGACGGACGTGATAACATGCGTGACTGGTGAACTATGTTTAATTTTTGGGTAATTATGAAATGTCATGGAGACATTCTTTTTGCGTAGTTCATTACGCATATTGAAATAACGTTACTCGGAGACTGACACAGGGCTCCAGGTGACCATTTTTCCTCCCAGTTTTGTTAGATGTCACGGCTGGCACAACGTTGCCCAACATCAAATGGAAAACGAAATGAAAGTGGAACGGAACTGCGCTACTTATTAGAAGCGTTTAAATTTGCAGCAGAATTCTGTTATACTACATTTCAGATCAAACAGCTTTAACGTGGAAGCCAGGAGAAACATGATATAGAAAGTAGAAAGTCCACAACTATAGAAAGTCCACAAATCAGCAACATTGATTCACCATGGATTTAATGTAGTAACACTAACTGGTATTGTGACAGAAATACAAGTCAACGAATACTAGGCCTCTTTTTCTAGATCTTCAAAACTAATATTATCTTCAAGGTTATTTTTATTGTGAGGACCAAAACATTATTTGTCCAAAAATCGTCCCCATTTATAAAACTAAGTTTCAAGATGTAGGAAAACTAACACTTATTTAAAAAAACAAAAACAACCCCCCATTAAATTACCATAGAAACCATCAAGCACTTATTGGCTTATTAGCTATTTACACACCCTAATGTTTTTTTTTTCCACCGTTTTGATTTTTAATTAATGTTATGATTAGTAATAATTAAAGCTAATTTGATTTATAGCCTACCTCAACTTAAGCTCAGGGCTTTATTATCCACCAAATGCTCTCTGTAGAACTTAGTGACTCTACTGCTGCACTCAAATGATAGTCTGGAGCCCTGCGAACTTAAAATAAAACTGCACATTGTAATTTCTGTATGTTAAATCTATTTATTACCTACCAAGTCGTTTGTTAGTAATAGCCTAGTCCAAATGGGGGGAAATGTGAATAATTGCGTTGGAGGTTTATTTAAGGTGTGCCTCTAAATCTTCTTTTGCTCCTAAAAATTAGCAGGTAGCGCTCCTAGTAAAGTTATTTCAGACTTGGAGCCCTGTGACGATTTTACATTCAGATGTCGCCGATTCATTGACTTCTGAAAATACGGTTCATTTTCTACCAGGAAAAGAGTGGTTTTAATGAGCAAAGTTGTTTTATTGTGTCTTATAACAAAAATATTTCATTTAAACCCATGAAAATGCACATGTTGTAAAAGATGGTAAAAAGTTACTTTTTAAAACTGTTTTTCCATTATTATACCCCTTTGCAGATTTTAACTTTTTCAGATGACATCCTAATGGATTTCAAGAGTTTTTGGTTGCATGTTCGGTTCAGTTTCTCAAAATACGGCAGTTGTCAGTCTAAAATGCCCCGTTTAAGCGAGATAATCTGAAAGAAAACATTACAGAGATGGTCAAGAATGAGAGGTCACGTGAGTTTTTCTTCCTGCCTAGGCTACCAGCTGCAAGATGGGCTTGTGTTGTTGTGGAGAGAAAGACAACATGTGAATGAAGGAGAGCATGCGTGTGTGTGTGTGTTTTTGTTTAGAAATGTATGATAAAACAAGGGTTATTGTGTTGTTTGGGACAGATGAAATTGAAGGTTTTGTCCAACGTGTGCCGTTGGCAGAAGAGATCCACATATGCTCAGACGATAAACTCCATACCATTCCGCACGAGAAGGAGAGCGAGGGATGAAGAGAGAGAGAGATAGAGGCTGAACTGCAGACATACAGGCGACAAGAGCAGCACAATACACACCCACTTTTTTGTAACCTGATAAATAGCAGCTCTGCCTTATGCTCCCCAGAGGCTAAACACGCACGCATTCACACCCACCCACCCTTCCTATCACATCTGATATGGGTCACATCCATGATGTTTACTGCAGGGTGTTGGCTGTCAGAATGATGCCATGCTAAATCTGAGCTCAGTTTGTTGCTGTTCAGGTCTGTGTTTTGATTTGTGTGAGCATGAAGTTGTTACACGCTTCCAAGTTTCTCCATGTGTGTTGTGTCTGGCTCTGGAAAGCCTTCCACAAGTGGCCTGATGTCACATGACCACACGTTTGCAGTTGAAGAATAGGTTTAGAATATAATCTTGGCTTATTTTAGATTGGTTCACCAAAGGGTCATTCCGCGTCAACTTAACCAGAGGTCCCGGCTCAAATTTTTGATTTGGTTTATATTTTTTCTTTAGAAAGACAAACATAAATAGTGATGACCAAAATATTAAAGGGTTAGTTCACCCAAAAATTAAAATTAAGTCATTAATTACTCACCCCCATGCTGTACCAACCCCGTAAGACCTTCGTTCGTCTTCGGAACACAAATGAAGATATTTTTGATTAAATTTGAGAGCTGTATAACTACCACATTGGCTCCTAAGGGACTGCCTCTTGACGGCCCAGAAAGTCAATGAAGAAAATGTTTAAATATCCCAAGTGACTACCGTGGCTCAACTATATGTTTATCAAGCGACGCGAATACTTTTTGTGCGAAAAAAACAAACAAAAATAACGAGTTTATTCGACTATTTCTTTTCTTCCTTGTAGGCCAGAACGAGACTTCCTTATAGATTTCCACGACGCATGCGCGAGATTTGCGATCTGCGTACAACAGCTTACACTACTTCAGATCGCAATTCTCGCGCATGCGTCGTGGAAATCTATAAGGAAGTCTCGTTCTGGCCTACAAGGAAGAAAAGAAATAGTCGAATAAACTCGTTATTTTTTATTGTTTTTTCGCACGAAAAGTATTCGCGTCGCTTGATAAACATATAGTTGAGCCACGGTAGTCACTTGGGATATTTAAACATTTTCTTCATTGACTTTCTGGGCCGTCAAGAGGCAGTCCCTCAGGAGCCAATGTGGTATTTATACAGCTCTCAAATTTAATCAAAAATATCTTCATTTGTGTTCCGAAGACGAACGAAGGTCTTACGGGGTTGGTACAGCATGGGGGTGAGTAATTAATGACTTAATTTTCATTTTTGGGTGAACTAACCCTTTAAATGTCACTGAGAGATGTAGCCTATGTTATTTACTGAGGAATTCACTATTTTGTAGAGGGAATGGCAATTTTCCCCTGATATTTGGAAACAAATTATAGGGGTGTAAAAATTACGTTAAAAAGATGGCATGGCAGCATCATTTTTTTATTTTTTGCCTCGTTTGCATGCCTGTTACACAAGAAGTATTAAAGATATCTTTATCTCGCTCCCTGCTCTTTACAGTAACATTATAACTACAGTAATTTGAACAATAAAAACTTGAGTATTTTTTTCAGTGTAATTGACTATTATTTTCAGTTTGGACTAGTAGCGGCTGTACTGTTTAAGCCAAGTTCACACTACAGGATTTTAAGCCTGATTTATGCCCGATTTGCAAATCGTTGAACTCGTCTACAGGTCAAGGGTGTTATCGCGGGGGATTAGCGGACGATGAACGCTTGCCAATCTGTTAGTATGAAAGAGTCAACAATGCAGCGAAAACGCTCGCAGACGCGTCACCGAGCCCAGAAAAATATCTAGCCTGTTAGTATCCAGAGCCATCGCGCGACTCAATCTCAGTGATGTCATCATGAGTACAGCCAATCATAGCAACGCATGGATTGAGGACACCAGGTAAATCTTAGTTTTTCTCAGAGCAGATCGTCGCGCAAACAGTGTGCAGCACTAGTTTCTCTGTCTGACGTCTATATTCACGTGTTGTGTTCTCTTCTTCGCTGGGTATTGGCGCAATATTTATGTATTTATTTATTTATTGCGTTTTTTTGTGACAAAACGTGGTTTGACAGAGTTAGAATCGTTGGGTGACCGAGTTGTCAACTCATTATTTATTTGATTATTTTCAGGATTTAGACCGTAACATAGTACTGAAACAGCTCTCATTGAGTCACAAATGATTTGCTCTTATCATCCGATCGTGGTTGTATCTCTATGTAGTGCGCTGTCAACTCGTGTAGTGAGTTACCTCCTGTTGTGGATCAATCACGTTGTGTTGTGTGGTGTGAACAGCTCAACAACTTGAACACTCCTGATTTCACTGAGAGCAAGTCATGTAGTGTGAACCGTACAATTCAGCCTGACGTTTTAAAATCATGTAGTGTGAACAAGGCTTTAGTCGACTGCACATCCCTAGTTTTAACGTACCTGATCTAAAATTAAAGCCCATACCATAGATAGTCCACAAAAGCAACGGGACAAAATATTTCAAAACAGTTTGAGCCTGCGCGGTGCACTCAGCCATCAGGAAGTGAGTGCTTAATGGGCTTCAATTTTCTCCATTGAAATCTATGGGGTCGTTGTGTCCATTTTTTTTTACTGTCTATGGCCATAACCAATCGCTAACATTTGGTCGTAACGTATGACGATTCAAACTAGTGCATGACATCAACGTCACCGTTCTCAGCTGTTCCCTCTGTTCGCTGATTGGCCCAGTAAAAAATTGACTGGAGGAAACCAAAGAATACAGCACAAATCCCATATGTAGTACTGAAGGAAAATTAAGCAGAAGTACGTAGGAGGGCGGGACAATCCCAACTCATTCTTGGCTCGACTGTTTTTTTTTTTTTTTTTTTTTTTTTTTGGAAACCTGTGTGCAGATGAACCTAAAAACACCAATCAACTTATCTTGTGCAAACGAAACACTTTGACCCTGTTTTGCTCAAAGTTAAGATTTTATAATATTGCAGCAATTATCGTTTGAGGTCATTGAATTAGTTTTAACGCAGCTGTTTTTAACTTTGATTCAATGCTTGATTTTAGAAGAATGCACTTGATTTTTCAGTAACAGGTTTATGTTTGTCTGATATGGTGTTTGACCGTTTATACCCGCATATTGCTGACTATTCCCATGCAGCCTGTATAGGATCATTGAGGGTTCTGCTTGAAATGGGTGAGCACTGGCTGTGACCCCGATATGAAGGAGCGATTTGTGTAGTCAACACACGAATGACACACTCCTCCATTTAAACATGATCGTAGACTCGCTCACACGTTCTTCCTCTAATAGGGGGTCATTGCCAGGGCATATGAGGGGAGAGAGAGGGGGGCTGAAGTCAAACAAGGGGCATGGAGGTATAGATGGGAAATTTCATAGCTTTTGGAGGGTTATTATGAGAGCGTGTGTATTTAGGACGTCAAGTGGGCTGGTCCTGATGAGAGGGTTTTGTATAAGAGTCAGCAGTAAGAGGGATGGGAGTCTCGTGTTGCCCTTTCACAGATGAAAGCTCCAGGGTTGAAGGAAAGTTCCTCAGGCGGTCATTCAGAGGACGTGTGAAAATTCTGATCATGCTCAAATGTATGTGAATGTGCAGTCTGATGATGTTCATAGTCAGCAGCATAATGTGAGTAAGGACCACTGAAATGGTGAACAGGAGCAGCTAATTGGTAAAACCTGTCCTTTTTTTCTTACTAGTAAATGTCTAGTAAGTAGGATAGGGTTTGTAACAGTATATTCATGTCAGGATTTGGTTCAACACACGATACTGATATCATGATGATACTACAAACAAAGCCATCAGTGGACTTGAATAGGCTTGGATTTGGTATTCTTCCCCATGCATAAAATGGACATTTTTATTTTTATTTTATTTGATGTTTTATTTTCAATTTATTAATAAACATGGCAGCTCAAATGTGTGACCTTCTGGGTTTACCATAATCAATGCTATATTAAATATCTAAACTTCACAATACGATGCAATTTGCAGATCTGAATAATACATTCAGTGATTTTGTTGGAAAATATGCAGAATTGATTTAAGTGTTGTTAAATAGGAGCTGAAAGCATAATCCGAGTATCCCAAAATATTTAATAAACACACAAATTTGAGGTGATATGTATAACTTTAATTTCTGAGTTCATATTTCTATTTTATACTCTGAACAGCATTGTTGTAATGACCTGCACCCCTCAAACCCATCAGCACATATAAATGTGTACTTTTTCACCTTTTTCTTGTTTCAAAGTGAAGTTGTAGAGAATACAAGGGACATGCATACAAAATTGCCCCGTAGATTGATTATGTGTCTGGATCGGAAGGTAATCAGTGTTGGCCCCTTTGTCCTGACTGCTCTGGCATGGCATGAGTTGACCATAAACTGGAATGTAAAGAGGTTTATAGGACTTGTGTGATAACCATTAAATACTATCATCCTCTATAAAGGTTATTGAGGCATTAGAGCATCAGAGTGGTTATGGACTGTGTTTCCTAAACACGCTTTGATTTAATAGTTTCTCTGTATGTAATGAATTTTCATTGGTTTTATTTTTTTTTTGTATTGTTAAGTTAATGCTGATGCATTTGGAAATTAATTATCTGGTAAGGAGGTGTACGGATAGCAATAAAGAATTAAGTAAATTCAATGAACACATTTGATGCACAATATTTGCTCTTTATTCAAAATAAATCAAATTTGTTGTTGACAAGGCTGTAGGTAGATTTTGGATGATCTCTTTTATCAGCCAAAATGCACAGTTATCAGCTGACACATGCTCTCTCAATAGTTTAACATCTAGGCATTTTGTGTATTAAACTATTATTCCGGTTGTTTGTTGTTGTTTTTGTTTTTTTGCTTTGTACAGTGTTGCTGCTTTTAGTGAGGACAGAAATAACAATGCTGGAAAATATTCTTGTGGCGGTTTAAGAAAATAGAAAGTGTGGATTGTGCTGGGATGGTTTTGTATTTGCAATATGGAGCTAAATATTTCACAACTATGCAGAAGTTTCATAAAGGGAAACTCTTACATCTATAAATCCTACTTAAACCTTAATTTCCACCTTGCTTTGTGTGCGACTGCATCTCCTCACGTTGACTCTTTCATGACCCCTCGTATGGTCATTATGTCCCATGATGGACCTGAGCTTTACAAGGTTGACCATTATTTAGCACTGCTTCATTGCTCCCTGCTGTTAGATGTGTATGCAACTACAGTGCATGTCATTGGTGTCACTAGCATGACCTCCAAATCTGAATCCCTTATTTTAGATGGTCTATCAGGGATGGTTTATAGTATGATGACTTGTTTGGCTTGGGGTTGCCGCGGTGAGGAAAATTTTCCACCGGTTAATCGACGTGTGACAACACCGGTAATTCCGGTGTCACCGTGGAGGGCAGGGCGGGGGGGTTAAATAGCTTTTAAATGCGTGCGCGTTATACTTTCACTTTCGAAATAAGCGTCAATTGCTTGAATGGACAAAAAAAACAACTCGCTGATAATAAAACTTTTATTTATAGACTTTTATTAGCATAACGAACGAATAAAAATAACCCCATGCATAGGCTGAAAAAAGTGAAAATCGGCAAACTGTGGGCCCATACAAATAAGAACCATAAAACGTTTATTAACGAATAAGAAAATAAAATAGGCCTAAATAAATTACACAAAGTTTAAATGAGATAAAACCAATTAAAAAGAGACGAATATAAAATAAAAACTTCAAAACGGACCTTAGCCTACATAAATGACATACTTTCACTTTCGAAATAAGCGTCAATTGCAATTCAGCGTCAATTGCTGGAATGGACAAAAAAAACAAAAAAAAAACAACTCGCTGACAATAAACTTTTATTTAGACAGCACTTTTATTAGAATAATAAACGAATAAAATATAGACAGAACTTTTATTAGCATAACAAAAGAATAAAAATAACCCCATGCATAGGCTGAAAAAAGTGAAAATCGGCAAACTGTGGGCCCAAAAAAAATAAAACGTTTATTAACGAATAAGAAAACAAAATAGGCCTAAATAAATTAAACAAAGTTTAAATAAGATAAAACCAAATAAAAAGAGACAAATATAAAATAAAAACTTTAAAAAGGACCTTAGCCTACATAAATGACAGCACTCTAAAAAAAGTAAAACACTATAAATTGGCATTTATTAACATTAATATATATTGGCCAAAATATTGCCAAACAGGCGCTTTTGCATTGCGTTTTGACACCAAATCTTCCACCATTATCTTGCTTTTCTGTAATTTGACTCGTTCTCGTCTCTACACGTGCTAAATGGAATCCTGATGCTTGCTGATCTGTGACGTGACGGCACGCGTTGCGCAGTTCATTTTTAATTATAATGCTCTCTTCAGAACTAAATAATTGAAAATTATTATTTTTAATTAATTCAAATAAATATTTTAGCAAAAACGAATACTTTAAAAAAAAAAGTCAAGACATCGCGGTGTCACGGTGGGAAAGTGATGTCACCGGTGATGGGGCTTAAAACCGGTAACACCGTCAACACCGTCTACCGCGGCAAAGCCTAGTTTGGCTCTTCTATTTGTGAAGCCACCCTGACTTGATATCAACCAATGGCCTTCATTTCTCATTGCTTCTCAAGTCAGCAGGAGGCATTTTGGCAGTTGCACCCAATCTGAAAGGTGTTTTATTGTTTGTGTTACTGTGAAAGGTCTTTTAGAAAGAGAGGAAATCTGTTTAAAGAAAGTCTGTCTATTAGAGCTGCATGATTAATCATTAAAAGATCGCAGTATCGCTTCAAACATCCACATCTTAATACTAAACGACAACGATTCAGCCATTTGAATTAAACCTTTGACAAGTAGCCTGTGATCACAGCGAGCATTTAGATCTCTGTTGGCACTGCTGCTAACCAAGAGAGAGCAGTTGTCATGTAGCCTATGAAACGGCTTTACAAACAACTTTTCAACCACACATTGTCATTATTGCTGTTAAAATAATTCAAATCATCACAGAAATACTGGGAAAAGAAAAACTGAAAAAAGCCTGCGTGCAAAAACTGAAAACACAGAAAAACTGTACCTGTACTAAAATGTGACGTTAATTACTGCAGATCACTGATTGGTCAGACAGAATCGTCACTACCAACGTCATTGTATTTGCGATGCGAGAAACCAAACCCGCTAGATTTAAATAGCCAGTAACAGCCACCATTGTAATCACTGCTTTTAAACTAATCCCACCCACTTTAAAGCGGTACTAACTGCAGTGGAAAAGCAACCGAGCTAAAGCGAACCAAGCCGTGCAGAGTCATACCACACAGTGGAAAAGCGAAGCGAGCCGAAATGTACTGAGCCGTACCGAGCCGTATCAGCAGTGGAAAAGCGGCATTTGTTTATTTGTTTATAAGTCTCTTAAAGCCCTGAACACACCAAGGCGACGCCGACGAACTAGCGCTGATGAAAGCCGACCGTATTGTCTCCTCTCGTTCGCTCTCGTTGGGGTAAAAAGCTGCACTTGAACACACTGAGAGAACTACAGCCGACTAGAGATATATTAGTCTATATTCGTCATTCAAAAAGGAAACCGACGCTGCAGGCTGCAGATACACACCGTAAACAAAGCAGTGTGTTCTTACTGTTTTGAATATCAATCCTGCTAAAAAATATCTTTATTCCACTCTGCTCATGTTAATAAATATTCGCCAAGGAACACTCAGGTAAGATGACGTAAAATAAGATCAGCCTTCTATCTTTACCGTTTTGACTTCTTTGCTTGCTGTAGGCTAGTGTTGGGCTTTTATTATCGTGCACTGACTCTTTCACTAAGCTGAACAGCCAATCAGAGTTCACTCTTTCCCCGACGGCCGGACGCCGATTCAACATGTCGAATCAGCCAAACGAAGTCGACGAGGACTGTTTTTAGCTGACGGCACGGAACAGTGCGGAACACACCGAGGAAACTTAGTTGGCCGACGCACAAGAACTGCCCAACGGCCGACCGTCGGCTTGGTGTGTTCCGGGCTTTAGAATCGTGGGAGAATCGTAATCTCTATTTGAATAAAAGAAAAAACGTGATTCTACTAGTGTTGTCAAAAAACTCGGTAATTCGGAACCAAGTCGGTACTAAAAAAAAAAAATGTTACGGTACCAGCTTTTCTAGGTACCGAATACCAGGTTAATCCAGTTCTAGACGCGCTGTCTGAAAGGTGCACAGTTGCGTCCTCTTCATATTGCTGATATGCTCTCTCTCTCTGAATCCACTTGTTGAAACGAAAGGAGGAAAGAGCCACATATGGAAATATTTTGGATTAGGCTAATGTCACGTTGCCATAAGAGGCCGATTACATGCAAATTCGCAATTTCAAATATAGGCGCGAGGCAAGCGCGCTCATATAAAAACTCGTTGCATAGCAACGACAGACGCCGCGTGAGAGCAAGCGCTTTGGAAAGAATAAGCACGCGCAAAAAATATAATAAAAAAAAAACACGTGCGATATGTGAACGGCCTCTAAAGTGCTTTCGGGGTAGTTTTACGAGTACATGAGCACAGTAGTATCCAACCGACACCAGAGTACTGGTATTAGTATCGATGCATCCCTATTTATGTCATTTAATGTCAGTGCCAGTTCTAGGCGTATTCTTGCCTTTATAACTCAGCAGTTTTAAAAAGCCTTTTCAAAATTAAATATGAATGCAGTTTTAGATTAATTAAAAGTACAGTCAAATCAAATAAAACATGTTTTTTCTCCTGTAGCCTATAGTTTGGTAATGCTACAATAAGATACCATTTATCAACATTAGCTACTTCACATCAACACATTGAGTGAACAATATATTTTTACAACATTGATTAATGTTTGTAAATGTTATTTAATAGAAACACTTGATTGTTCATGTTTGTTCACTTCATTCATTGTGCATTAAATAAATGTTAACGGATTAGAACTTTACAAACAACTTTAAAAATGTGTTAGTGTATACTATTGTTTATTTTAGGTCATTTTATCAAATTTTTTTCTAAAGTGTTTTATAATACATATGTACAGTTTCCATACTTGTAACCGTGAAAACACTTAAATATATGTAAATTTAAACTAAGCTTTGGGTACCGAAATTGGTACCGAGAACCGTGAATTTTTACTGGTATTGGTACCGAATACTGAAATTTTGGTACCGTGACAACACTAGATTCTACTATCTATCTGTTGAATGGTGTCTATTTTTCGCTCACAGTATCGTTGAAGTTTTGAAGTTCGAATCATTTTATTAAGTTACTAATAATACAAATTATGTCAACATTTCAGATTTGATGTTGATGAAGAAGCGGTACTTCTGTCTTACTGTTGCGGGCGGCTATGGAGTATCTAAGACAAAAATGTTGTCTACTACCATGTATGACAATTAAAAAACTTAAGGTCAAGGCTGAGACACCCCATATTCCCATCCAAAAACGTGTTATTTTGGTTGTATGCGGAGACCGTGAGCGTCTGCTTTGTCGTTTGACAGTATTGTTGCATCTGCACGTCTCTGCCCTCTTGTTGTTTTTTCTTTCAGTTCTTTTCTCTCACTTGTTTGTGTTTGGTTGTGTTTTTTAGTGTGTGCGAGTGTTTCCAGCTGTCTCCCCCTGCACATTGATCAGTGAGGTTCTTGCACAGGGGTTTGTGGGTGATGGTTAGGGGGCTGCACGAATGCAGAAATGAGTTTCACATGTTAATGAGAACCTTGACCGAGCCAGAGACAAGGACAGTAGGTTTTGTTCTTACCCGCTGCCATTCCTGTTGTATCCCCATCTACTCATTCAGGTTTCCAGTGTCTGATTGCCCCGTACAACATGCACTCAGCTTTGTGTACATTAAGAGGAAATTGAAGGCTTCATTAGAATGGGGAAAAACTGCCAGACTGGTGCGTGTGTGTGAGGGGCGGCTTTTGTCCTGTCAGATGAGCTTCTGTAAGAATAAT